>BMAO01026469.1:0-349167 GCA_019973975.1 Trichonephila clavata
TTGTTGCATGAATTTCTTTCGTGTTATTAAACTGATATTCTAATTAATTAAACTTCAAGCCTTCTTTAGACTATCTATTAAAAATAAATGAACTAAAACTTTTCCTATGATTTTAAATATTACTCGAAATTTTTACTGACATTGAATAACTGCGTTATTTATTAAAATTATTGAACGAAACTGTTTTTCCGTGTGTAAAGCAATATTATCAAAATATACGAAGATTGAAAAATTGCTTTAAATTACGGATTTAAAACCATTTTCTGATTTTCGTAAACTGCTTGCTTTTCTGAGAAATAACTTAAACAGTAGTTTTTGTAAATTTTTCAAAGTACGTTATTTTGCAAATTGTTTTGTAGTTTGAGAGCATTAACTTAAAATTATGCCCTAAAATGAAGGGTAATGATTTTAAAATAATTAAAATACGCGATTTTACATTTGTAGCCAAACATTAAGGCCGAGTTAGCTTTACGCCAAAGACTTTTGAATCTGTTTCGCTGTCGACCGTATCTAACCCAAGGGTTACACTAAAATTCTACCTGTAACAGGGGAACTAGTAACTTTATGAGTAAAAAGTGAGGAAGTTATTTTCGTGAATGTTTCTTTTTATATAATTTTCAAAACTAAATTAAACTTATATGTTGATTAAGATGATAAATGCATTCAATGCATTGAGATCCATTTAAAATATTTATCAGTATCGAAATTTTGTTTCTTTCATAAACCTATAGTTTATTCTTTAAAATAACTAGCTAATGGTATTTTTATATAATTCCGTATTACGAAAATTGCCCATTTCTGACTTTTTTGGAAATAGTCGGTTAAATAGGATAATCCCTTAGAAAAAGCCATGTTCATATATATATTCTTATTATTAATTGCTTTTATTAGCGAAAACAAAATCAATAATGAATTTAAATCAGAACCTGAAATTATCTAACTATGTGAATATCCCTCATTAAAAGCTTATTAACGTTTACTTTCCATTTATCTACATGCTATTTTCACTTTTAAAATTATGGCGTTGTTCTTCCGACCATATGTGAAAACTTGGAATTTTCTAATAAAATGAGTCCCTCACAATAGAAAACTCAAAGACATTCTAAGGTCTTATATGCGTGAGAATCATTATCTATTCCCCTGTTTATCACTCAGTGGCCAAGGTCAAATCGGTGGCTTCTGCTAAGGGAATGTGTTAATTTGAGTATGGCAGACAAAGGCCAATTCTTTTTCATGCTGTCTGCGGATTGAAGTATTTAAGCTGCGGATATTGTATATCTGAATTCATTGACGATAAACGTTTTAAAGTGGTCTCAATTTTTATGACTGATATTTTCCTGATTCTTAAATGAATGACTTTTTAATAGAAAAGTGAATAAAATACTTTAAAAATGCACCTGACATATAATAGTCTCATATCATATTTTTCAACGATTTTGTGCAGTGGAATGGAAAATTTGCCGGTTTTTCATTCTTATATATTTTAATCAATGATTCCAAAACAACAGCAAAATGAATAGTACTTTCAATACTAATCGAGAGAATTTTGTATTTATTTTTAGAAAATGGATTTGAAAATACTACTTTACAAACTAAAGCAACATTTTTCCGTTATTCCTTTGTTAGATTAATTATGTAATGACAACACTGTATAATCTGTTTTCTGGATAAAACGATAGATTGATGTTTTCTGCATATTTAGTAATAAGCCAATATATAACGATTCATTGGGAGAAAATGAAAAATACACACACAAACCCTTTGTATTATTTTAAGCTCTAAGAAATAATTATTATTGACAAAATGAAATATTTTGGTTTTTCGTATATATATTATAACTAACACGTTTCTTTGTATGCTTAAATATATTTTTGCAAAAGACGTGAATTTATTTGTCAAATCATTAATCGAAATTTTCAATCGTGTAGGTACATTTCAGTAACCATCGAACCTAAAAGATTCTACTTTGTTCTTAAAATCAGTGCATTGCAAATTAGCCACCAAAATAACATTTATTTATCACGATTCGGATTTTCTCAAATATAATATTCTTTGAAATTTTAATACTTCTTCTAAAGAACAAATATCGATGACATAACAAAAGGATTTTTAAAGTCATATACTCATGAACGTGATTAAAAATAAATCAAATTCTATTTCTAAAGAATTTTAGAGGAAAAAATATTTAAACTTGGTATGAATTTTTTCGTGTTATTAAATCTGATATTCTACACACTATACTTCAGCTTTCTTAGATCTATCTCATTTAAAATAAATTCCCCAAAATCTTTTAAAAATTTTGCAAAAAGTTGTCCCATTTACTTACATTTGAATCTCAGTAGCTTATGAAGGTGACGAATACAAACCTTTTCCAAAGATATTATATGTACTAGTAAGCATTTGAAAATTGTTTCACTATATAGATTTAAAAATACTAGATTTTCTAAACTGTCTGTTTTCTGAGAATGAACTTAAACAGTAACTTTAATTTTTATTTCAAAAGTATTTTGCTAAATGCGATGTATGTTTATGATGCATTTCCTGCAAAATTATGCGTTCTTAAATAAAGCGAATGATTAAATAATTTAAATATGCTGGATTTTACATTTATCAAAATTATGTCTGAATTAGCTATTATAGCCAAAGATCTTTTAAACTGTCTTCACTGACCGCATTTCTAACTGCGGGTTATACTGCAAAATTCTGCCCAACAGGGAAACTAGTAATCTTAGTTAGTAAAAATTGATGGAAAGTTATTTTATTAATTTTTATATACTTTAAAAAATAACTAGAGATGTCACGATTAAGATTGATAAATTACACAATGCATTTCAGAATTCATTTAAATGATTTATCAGTATCGACATTTTAGTCTTTAAACTGTATACTTTACTTAATAATCCTAAGTTTAATAAAAGAGTAAATATTTATATTTCTTATTACTATAACACATTTTCTATATATTTTCAGCAATTGAAATAAATGAATATATTGATAGAGAAAATGTATTACAGCTTCTGAATTCATTTAAAAATATTTATCAGTATCAAAATTTTTATTCTTCATAAAACTTATAGTATATTTTAAAATAATGCCAATGTATTTTTTGATTATACATGTTACAATAAACTGAAGAATTTGCCCATTTCGAAACTCTTGCATAACTCCTTAAGTATGTAGTTAGAGAGCTCATATATATATATATATATTCTATTATTCACTGCGTACTTTGTTTACTAAATCAATAAATTTTTATACATTTAAATTTGCATCCAACAAATCTTCACCATCGTTCTTATATCTGTGATCCCTCAGATGCAACACTTCAATTTGACCGCCTTTTCCACTTCACTTTGCTTGCTACGGGCCATGGTCATGTCTGCATCGTGTCTTTGCTTCGCGAGAGTGTAGTATTTTCATTGGCTTCTGGTTCGAAATCAGTAGAAATTTGATTGTAATCACTATGGTTTTCTCACCGTAACACAACTTTCTCTTTCATATGATTAATACACTGCTGCATCCCTATTGACAGTGCATTTACTCATTTTCGTGCTGCCATTATTTTAAAAGGTATGCATATCTAATTGCTAAGAGCGTTAATCACTTATTGAATAATTGAATAATATTTTATAATACTTATTGTTTTACGCTGTTTCAGACTGCTGTTACAACATGCTCAACATTAATCTACTAATAAGGAGGAAACAGAAAATTAAATGCTTTACAGCAGTATTATTTTTCTTTGAATGTTTTATGTGAATTATGGTAACTTATTGCTTTTTGACACTTATTATTAAATAACTCAACATCCAAGTTACAAGAGCTTATTTGGATTTTTATAGTATTTATAGTCATTGAAATATATATTTTAAAATCAGGAATATTTCTGCTATATTTATTATTAATTATCATTTGTAATCAAAAGTATATCGCTTATTATTTTAGATAAAAATTGATCTAGGCCTCATTTTAAGCCAACCTGGTAAGGACTGATTGATTAAAAAACCTGAAAATTATTTTATATTAGATTCCTGGTAGTGCTCTATTATAAAAAGATTACTTTTTAATGTATGATCAAAATATTTATTTTATTGTTTAAATTATTATTTTTCACAAAGTAATATTGTTTTCAAAAGTCAGTAATACAAATTTGAAGATAATCATATACCTGAGGGAGAGCGAGGAAAATAGTTCTTACTCTCAAAAGCTCACTGTACACTTTGACCTAAAGAAACCTGTTTGTGAGCATCAGTAAGATCTGGAAGATAATTTGAAAAGGTATTGTGTAATGACGTTAATATATGTACAGAATTCACACAGTCCAGAACCTGAAAAGGAGAAGGGGAATTTCGCATGCAATATGTTTCATCTTGATTATAAATACCATATAACGCGGTTAAAATGGAGGTAATGAACCGTTCACGATAAAGTGGACAAATTTCGAGAATGGAAATTAATTATTATATGTTACAGGAAATCTACCGCCATACAAAGTACTGCACACAAGAAGTGTTGTCAGTCCTGAGGAAAAGATATCGCCCGGGGATTAAGCTAATTCATCAATAAAACCTGCAACGCCGGGCCTAAACGAGGCGGAGGGGAGAAATTAAAAGTCAAACCTAATTTCGAAAATAATATAGAAGCGCTGATTTACGAAGTGAAGGAAATAGAACGGAAGCTCGAGCTGGGCCATCTTAACTGATATCATACGTACACACCCACAGTTCATGGTAGTGGCGTACATGATTGATTGAAGTTTGCGGTTCAGCAAGAGCCGATTTCGTGCATTAACAGCCGCAAACATTATGTTTAATATTCTGGTATAGATGAGAAGGAACAGTGACCAAAGACAGCCTGTGGAAAAGGAAAATCACTAAGGCACCTCGGGATGGTAGACCGTAATCACGCAAGAAGGTGAGCCCTGAGGGGAATGTCCGCCATGAGGGAAAGAGGAACTTCTCATGTTGATTGCTATACACCAGTAAGGACCGGCAACGCTCGTATAGCGGAGGAAAAATAGAGCCAAAGCTAATTTCAAGAACATTGGTCAGCTGACTTGTAGAAGGAATCGGAATGATTGCAAAAGTAGAGAAAGCCATGTGCAAAGCAAGGCCATGCGTTGGTAGTCTTACATCATTAAAATCTGAAGGTAAACAAACGTATTACTATGTAGTGTCTTCTTCACGAACCCAAAGACGCAGAAAGTCGGCTAGAAGGTACAAAGATCGGGAATTCGGAAGCCAGCTATTTATATTCCGATATGTATCAGTTGAAAAGAATTAATTAAACCTTAAAACGCCTAATTGTTTTATCCATTGGTTTTACTAGACCTTTGTCCATGTTTCGGCGAGCGGTAATCTTACTTTGTCCACCATTTAAAATTACTACCAATTTTCGGTGTTGAAATCAGACAAAAAATTACAGAATCGGAAAAGACTTCATTTATTTCGCAATGATACGGTATAATTTTTGTAAAATAAGATATTTTTCTTTGAATTTTTAAATAGAGTTAAACTATCGTTTTATGAGAAATCATCTAAATCGTTAAAGGTATGAATTTTTTTCGTAAGTTATTAAACGATTATCTTGTTACAACTTAACTTCAGTTTTCTTTTAGATCCATTCATTTAAAATTAAATGAATCAAAACTTTTTTAATTTTAAAATTACTGAATTTTACGATATTGAATATCACCTGTTATTTTTAAAATTATTGAACTAAAGTTTTTCCTATGTGTTTTCATCATACCTGCAAATATACGAAGATTGAAAAATTGTTTAAAATTTGATTTTAAAATATTGATTTTCTAAATCTGCTGTTTTCTAGAGAAGTAATTAAAAATAGTTTTGTACTTTTTCAAAGTACGTTTTTTTGAATAGTTTGAGAGCATTATAACTTATCCTAAATTATGCCCTAAATAGAAGCGTAATATTTTTAAAATAATAAACGGATTTTACATTTAGCCAAACATTGGCGACTTAAAGAAGCTTCTTTTTGCAGACTTTGACACTGTTTCTGCCGTCGACCGTTCTAACTCCAAGGGTTACACTAAAATCCCCTGCCTAAACAGGGGAAATCAGTAACTATGGAGTAAAATGTGTGAAAAGTATTTTTCGTCGGTTTTTTATAATTTTCAAAATTCAAATCTATATATGTAGATTAAGAGACTAACTGCATCTACATGCATTTGAGATTATAAAATATTTATCAGTATCGAAATTTTTGCTCTCTTCATAAAACTTATAGTTTACTTCTAAAAGTACTAGTTTTTCCATATAATTCACGTAAAGAAAATTTGCTCATTTCTGAATTTGGAAAATAGTACAAGCTAAGCATCCTAGAAAAGGATGTTAATATATTGATATCCTTATTAATAACTGCTTTGACTTAAAATATCAAAATCAATCAAATTCTTTGGCAAACATTAAATTTAATCTTCTAATCGAAATTCCTTCAATCGTTATGTGATATCCTGTGATTCCTCCAAGGTTACACTCTGTCACTAAACATCCTGCATTCATTATTTTTCATTCATTTTCCGTTGCATCTGTGGTGAGTGATAGCGCGTCACTTCCGAACCTGCCAGAGCTGCTATTTTATGTTCAGTTCAAAGAATATCTGATTTTGTTCATTTCTTCCATTTTCTAATCCCGCGTAATAATTCTTCTAATGATTGAATTGCTACTGCTGCATCCCTTCACTGATCTGCAAATCTTCATTTTCAGCAAGCCGCTTGGCTAAGCAAGACAGTGCTCACATGCTAATGGTATATTTTTAATCAATTTTATTAGAAAATAATTAAATTAGCATTTGTATAATATACTTTTTCGCAGATACGTTTAAATTAATTTATTTACAGAGTGGAATGAAAACTGAAAAATTAAATTAAAAAGCTTAGTTTATCAAATAGTATTATTTCTTTAATGTTTTTCAGTGAATGTTATCATATAAACTAGGTTTCCAAAAGTGATACTTTACATATGCTATTATGTTAATCAAACATCCAAACTATTCCAAGAGCTATCGTAGAATTTTTAGCTATATTTATTGATAATGATGTAAATTAATGTATGTTTTAAAATTAAAATGGCCATCAATGCATTTGAGATTTATTAAAATACTTTACTCATCGAAATTTTATTCCTCTTTATAAACTATATTACTTTTAAAATAATGCGTATTTATGAAACTTTTTCCCTGTAAATAATATTCCCAAATCTTACTTTTACTTCAAGAATTATAATATTAGTGGGAAATTTGTAATTTGCAAAGATTTATTTTTCGGTTTCATGCAACTATTTTTAAAATGCTAGTCGTTGTTTCGTGGAAAACTATCTTTCTTAAAGAATTTATAGAAAAGCACTTCTACAAAACAAGCCTGTTTTGCAGACTATTTGATAATTTTTCATATGAATCAATATCGTGACAGGTTATATAAAATGATTTTAAAATTTTCAGAATCAGTGATTTAAAATAAAAGCCGAAAACTTTTTGAAAACAGAATTAAGTAATAAAAACCAAAATACTAAACTAATATTTAATAATATCTTCATTGAAAAATACAAATTTTTCCCGTGTCGAGCATTTCAAAATTGCACAATATTTTATTAAAAGATTTAAAATGCTAGGTAGTTTTGTACTCAAATGTCAACTTTTCGTTTTTCAACATACAATTATTTTAAGAAAGCTTACGTTTCATTCTCTGATCTAAAATTGCCGACTGTAAATCTCAAGTGAGTGGGTATTTTTAGCGTGCACTGTCTGGCCTACTGAGGTTTTTGCTTGACAACTTGAATTTTCAACCAGTCGGGCAGCGACGAGGACGACACCTGAGCCTCACCGTCTCTCGCATCAATTACTACAACCAACTCTAGAACAAATCTTCGAAAAGGGAGTTTGGCGTTGTATACTCTTAAGAAATCACTACACCACAAGACACACACGACAGTTATTAGCTGCATCGGAAACACGAAATTTGCCATGGGGATGAAGATTCACTGGTAGCCGGCAACGCCACGCGAGAGGAGAAAGAAGAAGATATCAGACATTTGAAAAATAATATTGAAGTGCGAATGGTTTGGATTTGAGGAATATTAACGTCACCATCTGAACCTTGCTGCAACGGAGGCCTTTGGGGCAAGTCGTGAATTTTGAACCATGGTCAGTGACCGCACCGGCTGGACCTCCCACCACTACCACACCAATGGAGACCTTTGCTCGAGCTCTAAGATTTTACGTGCATCTTCCCCACACGCGTAGGGCTTCAGTGGTACAGGACCGAGAATCTTTGAAGAGAAGGAAAATGCGATAACAAAGCCATGACACTCGCACTCACGGGTCATGTACTTACATCGTACGCGTCAAACCCAGACTAAACGGTGTTGTTAGAATAAAAGGAGGAAATTAACATAGATTAAGTTATACCACGTTTCAACAGTGGTCGTGCAACGGGGCCATGCAACAGTTTATTATATCAAGCAAAAGATATATGATGCGTAATCACGTCTACATCGAATGGCGCGTCCGCTTCGAATACAAGGTTATTAATGGGGTCTATAATTACCACGTGGCGCCATCTATTGAGTAGAGTGACAACCATACCTAACAGGTACAATTTTTCATAATGTTCTCTAGGGTGAAGCAAAGAGAATGATCATACATAGAATACATTTTAAATTTGCCTGCAGATTTTTGGGGTTGTAAACATGTAAATTTCTGTATTGGTTCTTCGACTAGCTTTGAATTTTATTTGAGTATAACGTGTCAAGATCTACTTGTCATGGAGATAAGCAACATATTGATTTTATTTTGATACTGGCACAATGGTCACTGATTTCAGTAGAATTTTAATGTCTCAAAATTTCCTACAACTTACCATTTCAGAAATTTTAAATATTTATTGAAATATAGATACGTATATTTACATACAAAGGTGTGTTACAAAATGGTGATAAGCTTTTTCTCTAAGGATAACAAAATTACCATGACTCATTTTGAAAAGTTGTCGCAAGTGTTTATATAAGTATAGCTATATATATTCAAGTAACAGCAATCTCGTTTGCATATTTTTCATGCTTTTGTTCGATGATATGTTAGAAATAATATCTATTATATAGATAGTTTAAATATGTTAGAAGGGCTTACATATTATTTATAGTATTAAATTGAAAGTAAATAGGAGAATTAACTGAAATACAAAAGCACATTTTTGTAATTAATATTCCTTTATTTGCTTTACTTCGTTTTATCATTTACAGATTCAAATTTCCTATAAACTAAGTTACTAAAATGGTACAAAACATTTATACTAGGTGCAATAAAAATTATTGCAGAGAACTATAGTTATTCTTTATAATTACTATATAAGTATAGTGCCTCTGATAAAATCTTGATTTGCCTTATAAAATACATAATGTAAATTTCTACATTTTTAATGAACTATTTTCTGAAAAATAGAAGTATCAGAGAGAAATCTGATATTTTAAAATTCCTCTCAAATTTAAACTTAAAATTTATAATGTGTTTTTTTACTACATCACATACACACACATATATATAGAAGTGTTTTAAAAGAAATATACACTTATCTATAAATATTGCACACTGTTTTCCAACATCGAAAATGAGTGATATATTTACATTTACGTTCAATATTCTTTTAATTATAATACTTTTGCAAAGAATTCTCAAAAATAAACCATTTATAAATCAATTTCTCCGCTAGAATAACAGTTTTATATTACTTCAAAAACATTAAGCAACACATAGTGCATCTTCAAATGTAAGTCACGTAAGTGCAAGTTAATTTAAAGCTCATCACATTTAAGTCACAAATACATCACGGGATATTATAATATAAAGGAAATCTGCTTCGGGAAAAAAGGTGGCCTGAGAGGCAAGATAATTGTTTTATGTTTCGTAGTATTACGCAAAGCTTTAAAAAATTAGAAAACACAGCTCTCGTATTTTTTTAGCAACTTTCTTTGAACACAAAGGCGCCATTTTATTGGCTTTTGTTTTTCACACTTTCTTGTTATAAGTTTCTTTTTCATTTAAAAATTTGCTTTTGATGGATTGAGCGGCTGCCGAATGGTCAAGATCTTGACTTTCATGACTGTCGATGTTCAAGTCGACCCATAGATTCGAAACCATCCAAAAGTTTTTGGAGAGGATGCGTGGGTCAGATCTAAGCCTCCAAACCGTACGTAGTATTGATTTGACTTTTTATTAACACGAGGGCTATTAACGATAGACCTCTTAATTTTGAGAACCTCGATCAAGATATCAAAGCTGGCCCCTACTCTCCAAATTTCTATACCAACGGGAGGGCTTTGAGGCTCCACAGATTTACATACATCAACGGCGGTACTTCACTTTCATCACAGGATTCGAGCTCAAGACTCAGCAAAACTTCCCATGAGTTCGTGACAATGACTGCTCGGCTATCATCGCCATTACTTAGTGTGGAAATTAAAAAGAAAGAAGTTATCTCTCTCAACGGGTACTCTTAGTTGACCAGGGTTCAAAATAGCTCTTGTGTTCCCTTAATGCATCGTTAATAAAATTGAACTTATATGAAAGTCAAATAATTTTAAGCTTTCTCATTGATGAATAAGAGTATATTGAGTCTTTTAATTTATATATTAACAACAAACTATAGGTGACGAAAATTGGTGAGATAAAAAAGTACCCCCCCCCCTCATCCTTTACCACTGATAAAAAAAAATTCAACTTTTTACTAAAAATCATTTGATTATTCAACGAGGATTTACTTCCATTACCTATCAGGGTAAAAATTTACTTGCATGTAAGCTATTGGAAACTTGTAATAGTGAAATTATTTTAGTAAACATTTAAGCTTCAGACATATTGGCTAAAAAGATCCAGAAGTTGTATGAAGTGTTCTCCCCCCTGCAAGGACTTTCCAATATGGTCATACAACGAAGTAAATGTAATATTTGTCATTTTATTTTGAAACCAAATTACATTAAATTGTGTGTATTACAGTTTTATATTCCTTACAAAATAAAAAATGATTTTTTTAATATAATTCGCAACTTTTCAAGATTTCTTCTGAAAACAACGCAGATTATACAAGGATTTGATTTCTCTATGAAACTGTGAAGGGAAGAAATGTAAAGCAGTAGTATATATAAAAATAATAAATGGCATTAACACTATTTTTGAGAGAAAGTCACTAACAAATGTAATTGAGATAACCTTCTATCATGTGTTATGAGCAATTTTAAAATATTTTTCATGGACATTTATGTATAAATTTCTGCAGGTATTTTGTATAATGTACGTATTTCTACTTTCATTTTTAACAGTAAGGAGACAGAAGTCTTGAAAATTTCTGAATCTATTTTGGAATTCCTTAGTCTTATACATGAAAACAGAATCTTAAGATATGTAATGATGTTGAATAATTCTACTGTCATGCCCTTGTCACAGATAAGTGCTCGTAATTTCATGCAATAATCAGAATCATCAGGTGATTTTTTTTTTAATGTTCAATGTTTAGTGCTAACAATGTTGTTTTTAAAGTGTGATTTTTTTTAGAGATATATGTATTCCATTGAAGAATATACATTTCCTCAACAGTAATGAAACTTTCGAAAAGCTTATTTAAATCTCGTTATAATTTATTTGAAATTCTTTTCACGTTTATGTAACAAAAGTAGATTCTGAAATTTGTCAATTCATTTAATGTTGATCAACTTAATGAGTGGTGAATTTGTTGCCCAAACTGAAGCTCTTTTTGGACATTTCACATGGGCAAGAGTTGAAATGATTTCTGACAATATTAGATGAACATTGAAAGTTTTATGCAGATTTAAAAACACTGTAAAATACTATAAAGTAAGAGATATAATTAATATTTACATTATAATTGTGTTATAAGTTAGCTTATTTTATATTATACCGTGAAAAACATTGATCTGTATTAACAAAAAAAGACAGATTTTAATTTGTGTGATAACAAACGAATATAGTTTTTTTTATTCATGTGAATACTATAAATTTATATAGGTAAATAGAAGCAATTATTGAAAGATTACAGTTTAAGTGAAGTGAAACACATCTAATGAGATAGCACAGTGTGTGTATATAATTATATATGTATGTACTATTTTTATTTCTACTTATTTATTTGTATCATGCCACGAGAAAATAACTAAGAACTTGCAAGCTTGTTGCTTTTCTCCGCTCCGGAATAATGATTCTGAAGGAAGTTATAAGTGGTCATTTTTCAGATTTTCCAATCGTTTTGATTAATTTATCAATATTTTTGAGTATAGGTGTTCAATTACTATCTTTAGTTCTTATACGATCGATAGTTTCTGTTTAGTGGAAATAATCATGTGTTATTATTTTTTCCTTTTTTGGGTTTTAATGGGCTATTGTTTTAGTTATCAATAAATTGTATCTGACCACTTTTCAAATGTATGCTTTAACCAATATAGTGTTTTCATAAATGTATTATAACTGACAAATTTCTAGATTGAAGTAAAACTCATTTAGCAATATTCTATCTATTGATTGGTGTATTATAGTTATGTGTAATCGACAGTTGGGAGGTGCTTTCGTGTTTACCTCGAGAGCTATTTCTTTGTAGTTTGGCGTACTTCAAATTTACCAATACCAAAAATACCAATTCATATTCAAAATCATTTTTTTTTTGCATTTGAGAAAAGAAGCGTTGAAATTAAATGGGAAGAAATGGGAGGAGGGGGGAGAGCTTGTTATGCCAGTGCTTCTCATACTTTCAATATTTGCGACCCAATTTTCAATCATTATTTTCCGTCCCCATATATATTAATAATATATTGAATGCAATATTGATGTTCTCTTTGACGATCAAGATACAATACAACCTTAATTGAAAGCCATACAAATTATCGAGATAAGTATTAAATTTTTTATATGTTACTTTTAAGAAATAGAGATATTTTAAGTAAATTACTTTAAGCATTATACGTTACTTTTTCTGTCTACATTTCTAAGTGTCTACATATCAGTGTCAAAATGCGTATTTTATTTTTATAATGTCTGAATGCATTTTGGTTTGCTTCCTATTAGTAAACAAATGATTTTTTTATTATCTTTTATTTTCGACTTTTTGATAAGCTCTCATCTCCCACGCAGGGTTATCACGCCCCCTAAGAGGCACTCCCCACAGTTTGAGAAGCTAATGCCACATGGATTTCACCAAGTGAGCACGCGTGATGTGGTACTTAAAGATTGGTCGAAGTTTTATTTTCTCATCAAAGTGGAATGTAGATCATATTAGGTTATTAAATGTAACAAGTTATTTTTTTGTTTCTTTTTCATACTTGAACTTTGGAGGATCATTAAGTATTCGAAGTATCCTAAGAACTTTGCTTCTATTTTCTCGTCATGATGTTTCAAAATTGTTTGGTCCTTCCGACAATGTTATTATGGCTTTGTTAAGATCTTCTAAATTTTTGACATCCATGTATATGGCAAAGAATACCTTGATGTTAACAAGTCATATCCCATGCAAAACTTGACATTCAAACAGAACTTATATCTAATCGGACTTATTTCAAAGCAGATACCATAGTACATATAAGGAAAATCGTTGCCACTTTAAGAATTAGAATCTTAGAGCAATCACGAGCACCTTATATTTCTTCTTGAACCAAGGAATTGAGCTTCAATTAGATTCAAATCTGTTTACAAATGACTTTATGACTTTTCTTTCGTTAAGGATCATTTGATTGATTGGTAACAAAGATTCCTTCCCGTGGATAAGAGATAATTTCTTTTTTAACTGTATGGAATCAAAGTTATCCAGCAGGAGACACATCACCTTTAGCTATGCCATCTATCTCGATTGATTTTTGAAAGAAAAATAAAAGATAATTTGTTCATGATTTCGAGTGATAGCGGTCACGGTCATTGTCAGACTAAATTCATTTCAAGATTACTCACTCGAAATCTTGTGAAATATGCATAAAATTTTGAAATTAGTTTTTTATTCTTTCATAAATCTCTCGAGTCTTATATTAGAAATATTGAACTGATTTATTAATTAGAACAATAAATTATTTGTTTAATTGATTAATTAATTATTTTTTTAATCAAATGATTTATTGATTACTTTTAGTTTCTTGCATATTTTGCATTTTTTTTACCTCTATATTGAGAACAATTTCGTGAGTTTCTCCATGTGCTGGGTTGGGAACATTTTATCGAGTCTGAGTCTACAAGACAATAAATACCTTTAAAACTGACGCTATCTGCTTACTACTATACAGATTCTCTTATATTGCCAGTTTGTAGTGGGCGTTTTAGCTTATTTTTTGTATTGTCCGAGGTAAAATCTCACAAAATGTACACAGATTTCCAAATTCTTCATGCATCTTTAAAGATGCATTTGTACTTTAAAATAAAGGAAGGATTGCTTAAAATAGAATTTGCTACCATAGAAGAATAGGTAATCCAAAGCCGAGGAAAAAGGGGAAAAGTTGATAGAATGCTCATAATATCCATTTGTTTCATTAAGTAAAAGTACTACTGAGCAAGTATCGGAAAATAGTGTTAATTGGTTCGAAGGGAAATAGTCAGTATATGCGTACATATTTCAACATCTGTATCTCATATCTTTTATAGAAATTACATTTAACAAAGAGCTCTTGACTCTAAGAGAAGAATAAGATCACAATTATATATTCAACCTTTTCAGACCATCTTCATTTTCTGCTGACTAAGGGAAGTCTTCTATATCGGTAGTTTGTACGAGGAATAGAGGATAAACTTCAGTAAAGGGTATTTTTCCCTTTCAGTGGCCCTGTTTGTATGGCAGTGAGAGGTCACAAGATTGTATCCAACATGAAAAGACTTTTGGTTCTCAAATCATCCTGAAAACATTTTCAAAAAAATTCATATTAACAGGAGAAAAATAAAAGTTGCATTATAAAAATTTTAAGAGTATAAACAAAATCTAAAAAGTATTAAGCAATATACACTGCTGTCCACACAAAATGCAACACCCTGCAGGAAGCATACAAACCATGTGAAATTTACATCATATGATGAAATATGCGAATCATTAGCATTATAGCACGGGTGCTTATCACGGGTAAACGTAGCGCCACCCACAAGCACTATATAAGGAGAGAACAGATTGGCAATTTGAAGCATGACAATTGTTTTTAGTGCCTTTTTTGCGCAAGCTGTTTACCTATGCCTCGTGGAAGATCGAGCGTGTATTGTATATTATCTTTCAGTCAACGTGTTGGACGAAATAAAGCAACTGTGATGTGGGTCTGTCATCGCAGGATGTAGCAGGAAACAGATAGCCCTCACTTCGTTGCACCACTGTCCGTGATGGCAGGTGGATTGTGTGTTTGACAGTGATGAATCACGCAGTGGTATCATGAACCATAGCGCAGCAGATTCAGTCTGTTACGCATCATTTAGTCTCTGCTTGTACCATTCGACGCCATTTGCAGCAGAGTGGAATGTCCACAAGGCATCCATTGCTTCTTTTACCCTTGACACTGGAAACCACAGGCGTTTGCGCCGCTAATGGTGCGATGAACGGAGGACATGGACAGCGGAATGGAACGACATTGTGTTTACTGACGAATCCCGCTTCTGCCTGCAACATCACGATGGTTGGATTCGAGTTTGGAGACACTGTGATGAGAGGCTGCTGAACTATTGCATTATGCATCGCCACATTGGTCCTGCACCCTGCATCATGGTTTGGGGTGGTATTGGATTTCATTGCCACACCCCTCTATTACGCATTGCCGTAACACTGAGTGGCCGTGGTAGCCAAGTGGTCAAGGCATCGGATCATGGTTAGCGTGTCATGAGTTCGAGCCCAGTACCACTGAAGACCCCCCCGTGTAGGGGAGTGATGCACGTTAAATCTGTCGAGAGCTCAAACGTCCTCCCGTTGGTGTGGTGTGGTAGTTAGGATAGGGGGTGCCAGCTCAGGTGTCGTCCGCTTCACTTGATCATGGTTCAAAATTACGCGGTCCATCTCCGAAAGCCCTCGTGTTGCTGAACAGTGCGACGTTAATATTCCCTCACTCACGCCGGTACACTGAACAGCCAGAGCTACACCTCTGAGGTATGTGGTCTTCTCATACATTGGTGCTTGTCATCACGTGGCACAAAATGTTCAAGAGTTCTTCCTTACCCATCAGATTGCATTGCTTCCTTGGACTGCTTGTTCTCCCTATCTATCGCCAATCTAAAACGTGTGGTCCATGCTTGCACAACGACTGGCCTGGGATACCCCCCCCCCTCTTCTACACCAGATCAACTTTAGCATTATGGGGAAGCCGCATGGACTTGTACCCCAAGGATACATCCAAAGTCTCTTTGATTCTATGCCGAGGCGTGTAGCAGCGGTTATTGCCAACAATCACGGCTACACTAATTACTGATTTTGTCATCATCCACACGTTACAAGAGGCTGTAATTTTAATCGTTTGATCTTTGTAGAACATGCTATCTGCTAAATAAATTTCGCTAAGATATCTTTGGTTCTTCTTTGTGTTGCATTTTGTGTGGCCAACAGTATATATTTAGGCAAAACTATATATATATATATATATATAATAACATAAAAAATGTGGGAAAAAAGTTTTACAGCATGAGAGAGGGCATTACAAATAGAACTTATGCTAAAAAAGTAAAGGGGGAGTGAAAACAATTGATTTGAGTGGCCAAAATTATTCAGCAATCGGTAACATAAAGCTAATTTCGAATTTTCCGTAAAGGCTTTTATAGTAATTCTAATATTTATATGAATAATATTTGCATTCTTTTATTTTATTCAAATATCAGTTACTTGGTTCAACTAAGAGAAAATACTACTCATGCTTTGAATGTATAAATAATAGACGGATAACAGAAGAATGAAGCATAAGAAAGTACATTTGAATAGCTTATTGTAATTTATAACAATCAAATAAATAAAAATTGATGCTGAATACTTTTTCGAGTATAAGATTAAAATTGTGCAATAATTGATTACAACTAAGCTTTTAATGGTATTGAATGATAAAAGAAGTGAAATTGTTATAAAACATCTTTGCATCATCTGTTGTCAAAGTTTAATTTTTTTAAAAAGGGAAACAATTATAATAAAACTTATTCGTATAAACAACTGACAACGATTCAAATATTATAATGAGGTAAAATGATATATAATTACAAAAATTTTGTACTCCATATTTGCTTCTCTGCCAAAAACTATACTATGGCTGTAAGGAACGTTAGTGGGCTAAAGGTGACTATTCTTTCAATAGTGAATGGATGGATAGAAGTGATTTGGAGACGAACTAACCAACCACCAAATTTGGCAACAAAAGAAAACGTTTTTACTAGAACGTTCTGGGGTAATATTATTTGGTTAGAAAAATTTAGAAGCATTTTGCCTATATATATAAGGATGATGCAAAAAAGAAAAATTGGAATCAAAGCTTAACAGAGACTGTGCATTTCATTAGCCTAGTTCAGGGGTCTCCAAACTAATGCCTGAAGAGACCTTTTTATATATGGAAAAAATTACCAAACTTAAGGGTATCCTGCCAAAATCAGCCGCCTCTTACGAGGAACATACATTTTTGCCGAATTTAAATAGAGGTGCACAGTAGTACTTGATATTTTTCAACCGATCACTGCATTATGAAACGTTATTCGCTACTTTCTACTTCTGTTCACAGTCAATGAGATGATATAACTCTACGTAGTCGTAGAATTTTTAAATGGTTAGCTGTTTGTGTTCGATTATTTTGATCACAGTTTGCCAATTGTGGTTGACTGCTGAGATGAAGAGGTCATTTAGAGTTTAATTGCGAAACGTGTTGCACTCTTGTTTTATATAGCGATAATTTTCATCGTGTAATTACTTACCTGTGGGAATGACATTTGTTTAATCAGATTTTCTGAATATTCTGAAGAGGAAATATTAAAAGTAACAGTTTCTCTAGCATAATGAATGTATTTGCGGACTATATTCAGGTGAGTTTTACTTAATAAATTATAAGAAATTTTTAAGAATATTTTCGGGTTATTTGCAGCTGTAGTTGGGATTAAATTAGTTTGTATAATAAGGTTTTTGAGCAATTTTGTGAGTAAGATATTTTTAGTTTCACTATTTATTCATATGAAAGTTATTTTCTTTTAGTACTCAACGATGACCGAGAAGAGAGGAAAAGAAAAATGGACGATGAGAGTCGGCAACTTTTCAAGATGAATGGGGTTTGAAATACTTCTTCATCAAATCCAGCGAGAACGCATTGTGTGTAATTTCCAACGAAACCGTGTCTGTGAAGATATAATAGAATCTGCGCCGTCATCGATGCAAACATTAGGAGAAATATGCACTTTTGGAGGGTAAAGTTCAAACTGAAAAACATTTTAAATTACAAAATCGATTCGCATCTCAGAGAACATTGTTTAGTAAATACTCAAATGAAAATGAATTCTTAACTAAGCCCAGTTATTATGTTTCCTTTGTCCTGGTTAAAAGTGGCGAATCATTTACAGATGGTGATATAGTGGTGAAGGAATTTGTTTTGGAGTTGCCCAGAAAATTCGAAACAATTTAAGAATGTAGCTTTGGGTTCACATATCGTTATCCCCCGTGTTGCAGAGATGGATGAAAATATTATGGCTCAAATAGCGAAAAATGCAAGCAAGTTTCTCTAATTTTCTATTTCATTGAATGTACGGCTGTACAGCGTTTCCTTCTCTCAACTGCTTGGGTTTAGCAGAAGTGTGAATGAAGGCATGACACACTTCTGCATGAGCTTGCATCCATACATAGCATGTATGTCATTGTTATCGGTAAGGATGCATTCAATGAATTGAAGAAAAAAAAAAGCATTTGCTGATTATAACATGGACTGGGCTAATCTCAGTTGCCTGACTGTTGATGCAAGAAAGAACATGAGTTGCATAAGGGAAGGCTTAGTTGGTAAAGTGAAGCAGATGTATAACGAGAAATGCATACCACAAACAATGTTTCTGCACTGTATTTTTTACCAGAAAGTTTTGTGAGCTAAATAAGTTTAGTATGCTTTTGTGGACATTAGCAATGTACTGAATCATGTGGTGAAAATGGTGAATTTAATTAGGTCACATAGGCTCAACCATAGACAGTTCAGACGCATGTTGAAAGATACGGACACAGAATCACAAGACTTACCATATAATACAGTAGTAAGATGGCTAAGTTGTGATAAAGTTCTGAGCAGAATATATGAATTAAGAAAAGTGACTTCCTGGAAAATAAAGGTAAGCCACAGTCATTACTGTCTGATGATGAGTGGGTATGAAAATTGGTCTTTGCTGTACACATGACTAGACATTTAAATTTTCGGGACCTAAAACTACAAGGAGAGAAAAGTCTGTAGTTTCTGATTTATACGCCCAGTTGAAGATTTTTAGGTCTAAACTTTCTTGCTTTTGGAACAAGTACAAGTGAAAACTTGATGCACTTTCAGCAGTGCAAAGGTTTCACGGTTGAAGCAACATCTTAGTTCCCCATGTTATTTGCATGCAAAATCATCAGAGACCCCCAGCTGTAGTTTCAGAAGCAGCTTTCTGACTTGGATGTAAAGGCAAAAGAAATGAGACTGGAAAAAACCCAATTTGAAGGAGATGTGGCCAGTTGCACAGATGAACTGTAGCTGGAGGTCAGTAGTTGCAAGCAAATAACCTCCTTAGGAAAAGGTTAAAAAAACTAGTGGGTTTTCTTCAATTTTTGCGTGACGAAGACTTCCCTAATGTCAAAACTTTCAATCTTTAGAACAACGTACTTGTGTGAACAAACCTTTTCAAGAATGAATTACATGAAGAACAATTTGAGAGCAAACTTATCTGATGATAATCGTAGCTCACAGTTGATGTTAGGGACATCAAATCTAAATCCAGAAATGCCAACTATTTTGGCATCCAGGAAACAATTAAATCATTCTCACTGATACAAGTGTTCATGCGTAGTATATTGATGTGTTACTAAATAATAACTGAAAATAATAATATTAAATAAATAATTAAATACATCTATGTTTTGATTTTTTTTATTTGGACTTCGAGTGTGTGGTCGGTCCCCAAACTGCTGTTTCATAGCTCATGTAGCTCTCGGGCTGAAAAGTTTGGAGACCCCTGACCTAGATTTATATTTACTGTGTGTACGTGATATTGGGGATTTTATGAATAGTAGCACATTGTATCCACGTATATTGCGCAGCGGATTTATACGCGCGTCGCGGGCTTGCGTTTTATTCGTGAATTTCGTGGGAGTTTGATCATTCTGTAAAACCGAAAAAAAAAATGACTTCATTTTCTCAACAAAACCTTTGTTTTCATTTTACACTTAAATATACGTTCTACGATTATTTTAAGGAGAAACGATTGTTCATTGTTTTTGAACGATACCGGTTCTCCGGTACGTATTTACTAAAAAGTACTTTTATGTAACCCGCTTCAGCACCAAAAAAAAACAACAATTCGTAGAAGTACGTTTTTTGCATGCAATGTTTTAATTGGTAGTTAAATTTTTCTTAATTACCAGAGATTTCCAGAATAAACTACGATTTTCTCCGAAAGAGCTTGCCTTTTAATTGCGTGGACCTTTCTTATATTTAAAAGACGATCCCCCTTGTAACAATGTTAACGAATAAACATTTCCTTAGTTACTAAATATGATTATTTAAAACAAATAGATATCGATATTACGTTATCTAAAAGATCAATTACAGAATTCAAACTAAAGTGTGCAGATTTTTCACGTTAGATGATCACAATAAATTAGTTATAATTCAATTGCTCGTTGTATCGCAGTAAAGGAATTCTGTTATAAATATATACGCAACATTATTTATTATTTTTTTTTTTTGCATACGTGTTATGATAGTGATATAGCGAGTTCACATTAGTTACAATGATTATATTTTCTGCATTCCAATGCTTTTATCGATACATTAGAAAATTGATTAAAATTAGAATTCATAGAAAATTTTCTAAAAATTAGAATTGATAGAAAAGTGTCTAAAAATTACAATTGATAGAAAAGTGTCTAGAAATTATAATTGATAGAAAATTGTCTGCGAGAATCAGAAACTAAAAAATCAACCTGTTTGCCATAACATTTTTCAAAATAAACAAACAACAAAAAAAAAGCCTCGAATTCCTCACTTTGTTTTAAACATTAAAAAATCATTTCAGGAACAGTTAGTAAATTAATTATGGAATAAAAAAATAAAAGTAGGAGCTTACTTTTTGGCACCACTCCATGAATTCCTCCATAGATACTACACCATCCTTATTTGAATCAATTTGCTGTGAAAAAAAACATGGAACTAAATTAGCTTCAATTAAAAATATCAATTTCCTATATTCACTAATTCTACATGGAAAAAATGTATTCATTAGTTGATCCTGTGCATTAAATGATTGTTTTATGCACTATGAGGTTGAGGTACAATACTATTCACGTTTTTCTTGTTCAAAATTGAGAAGAAAGCCTATTTTCGAATACAGAAATCGAAATTTTAATTATATTTGACTGCTAATATTAAACTTGGAAAATAAATTGTTTGCAAATAACTGTGTACAAGTTAAATTTCCTAAAAGCACTTGGAAAAATTTATTTTCTTCCAGTAAAAAGGGGCTTATAATGAAATAAAGTTGAAAAATTAGCTTTTGCATAGTAATATTTTTAAAAAGTGTAATACGGCATCAAAAATGGTAACATAAGAACTTTAAAAAATGCTGGAAAAGATTAATATTACTTTATATCATTAAAGCATTTGAATACTTTTTAAATATTTTTACATTTTTCCATCCTTTAGAACTAATAACAAATACATAACATCAACAATGACGCTATATTTCTAAGCCAAAGATTACTTTGGAAACAGTGGGTTATTGGAAGTCAACGAATTTTGGCAAGTGGAGCTTTTGTTAAGGGCGGTGGTAGTGGCGGCAATTTTCATTTTGTCCATGGGTGCAAAAAGTGTAATCCTTCTCACCAAGAATTTTCGCCCTGATCTAAGTGGGCTAATATATCTTCTATCAATAATATTATTTTCTTTCTTTTTTGTAATATATCATATCACGGCTAATTCTTTTGTTAAACGTGGGGATATAACACATTTAACAAGGAAGAAAAAGAATTGTAAAAAAATACTGAAAGCTAAATCAATTATCCATGTGATTCAATTCCCAATCTATAGTTATACATTAAAATGAGTATCTTAAATCAGTGTCGTACATAAGGATGGGGTTTGGGGGCTCAACCCCCTCCCATAGACTAACAGATTTTTAATTTTTAGCATAAAGATTACGCCTCGGTACTTAAGTCTAAGCGTCATTTAGTCTAGCCCGAGTACGCTACTGCCTTAAATCTAGTTTATTTTTTTTCAGCTCTTTGGTTTGGAGTTTCCACAGAAGACAATTCCACCATCTTTATATTGTAAATACCGTAATTCAAAATGAAAAAAAAAATGACATGACATTAGTGTTAAACAAATTGATTTGCAGGGGGATTTTTTTTAAGCTGACACTATTCAAAGCCATTTGTAGCACAATATAACGACCGAAATGGCACCAAACGGCATGAAGATTAATGATGACATAAGAAGTAGAATTTCGTAAGAAAAAAGTCACAAAAATTTCTGATAAGGGTATTCATGATGCTGTTATAGTTTCCCAAACCTAGAATCAGTATAAAATACAATGTAACGTTTGGGATAATTGATGGGCAGTTGAAGAAATTAAATTATATTGGTTCATTACGTCTACAGCTATTAATTACAATGTGTACATTTGGTTATAAGTTATTCAGATTCAGTATTTTCATTACTCAGAATACGATATTTGAGTAGGAGGCAAACACAACCTTTCTTTGGAGTGTTTCAAAACGGACTGTCTCCCCACTCTCTTGGGTAGGAGAGGTTGCTTCTTTTACCTCGATTTACAGACGAGGTTCCGACTCGCAGGTGTGGAATCCAGCCGTTGTGTTTTTCACGGCCATCGGTTGTCGGTTAGGTGAAAAGACCCCGGTATATTAGGAGGGCACGTGTGGATATAAACGGTGTTATAAGAATAAGAAATAATAAAGCATAAAGAAGCCGTTCTTGCAGTTGCGTGGTAGAAAAATGTTACAACGGGAAAGGTAAGTGTTGCCATATGAGTTTTCTTTTCTGTTTCAATTATGTTGATAGAAACCTAAATAAAAACTAAATATGTTGCTATATAATTAATACCATATTTCATTGGGGGTTGCCCCAGACGAGTCCCCTTTTCCTTTCTCTTGCTCTTTTTTACAATCAATTTTCTCTTTCATACATTTGATGAGGTGTATAGCATTTTCCTCCTTTACACAGATATCTGCATCCATATCTCTCCTCGCCTCTCCCCAAAATCTGGTTTTTTTGGAGGGAGTTAGTATGGTGTGGTTTAAATAATTTTTTTTAAATAATAAATTTTCTGATACATTTTATTATTTTTCATGGAATATTGTGCTAACTTGTAACCAAAAACCTTTTCCGGTGTCTAAAAGGAGAATTCTCACTCAAGAAGTTTTGCAGTTGATGAATAAATCAGATTGAAACTTAGATCAAAATTTAGTGATCTCTCGGATGATGACAATACTGCGAACATAAAACATATGAATCACGTATATATTGAAAGGAAAATCAAGTTCAAAGGAGAGTGATGAAGAAAAACATGGAAATATTTTGGATCATTCTTTACCATCAAAGTTTCTTGAACCCATTCATTTAATTGCTTTAGCTGTTGCAAATTTTTGGTTTCTGTGCAAACAAAATGCATAATTTCAAATAAAAATTTTTCCAAAAATCAAAATGGATAGCTTAAAATTAAAATTAAGAGATAGTTGAAGCACCAGCAGCTTCTCCACCTACTAACAAAGTATTTTAACTGATGATGAAAATAACAGTGTTGTGTGTGTGATTCCATTCGCAAAAAGATTGAAATGTTATGATCCACCTGCTATGCATGTCATGCCTTTTATCCTGGCCATTCCAGGATAAAAATTCTTGACACGTATAGCCATTTTTGATGTGTTTATGACATTTCAAGGCCTCACAAGTGCAGATTTGAAAACTACGAACGCAGTTCGAAAACATGTTGTGAAAAATGCAATGTGTATTTATGCATATAAAAAACAAAAACATGTTTTAAAGATTTACACAGGAAATAAATAATGAGTCAATAAAATAATTAATTTAACATCAATAATTTCCTTATTTGTAACAATTTTAAGTGAATTAAGTGAGTTTCTTCCATCAAGAATCTTAGAGCCAAGAAATGCAAAATTTCACAGAAAATGCCCAACCTGCACGATTGTGCGGGTACCATCTACGTTCCAGGGGAGTGGGAATTTTTTTAATTATTTTTTCCAGAATCCTTGGGGTCAATATAGTATTAATAATAAGAAGAATTTAATATTTAAAGATAAAAATAAATCGGGTTTTAAAGAGATAAATGCGACAACTGCGTTAGTAATCTGAGCTATATAAAGATGTAGGCAGCTTCGAAAAATAGTATTCTCAGCTCAAGCGAATAGGCGACTCACATTACCAGAACACACCTTATTGATAAAGCTGTATTATATTAATCATCCACAGCTTATCGTGAGCTTGGAATCTGACAGAAGAATGACCGTCACTCCAACAGGACTAGTAACGTGTGTCGTTAATGCACAAAGATATCCCGACATACCGATTAACGCAGTCATTCCTCAACTTTAACAATGAAAATGTTTAATAATCACATAATAATTGTGCAGGATGGTGCACCACCACATATTGGTACAGCAACAATTGCTTTATCACAGGGGCGGCTCTAGGCAACAATCTCAATAGCAACAGTTCGTGAAGTGCTACAGCCCGAAATCGTCCCCTTCTTTCAAGGCATCTCTGGAACTATCTTTCAAAAGGATAATGCACGCCCACATGTTGCAAAGACAGTTCGAGACTTCTGTTCAGCTCAACACATGCAACTTCTTCCTTGGCCTGATTATTCGCCGGATATGTCGCCTACTGAGCATGTGTGAGATTTGGTTTGGTTGGCGTCTCCCTCGTGATCCGCGTCCTGCAGGTTCAAAAGACGAACTTTTGCTGTGCATATGGAATTCACTTCCACAAGCAAACATTCAAAATCTGTTTGACTCTATGCCACGTCGTATAGCAGCACTTATTCCAGTTCGTAGTGGCTACACCAAATACTGAATTCGGACACTTAAGGGGACACAGTACGATTGAAATGACAAAAATCGGTCAAAAAATCGAATTTAATATTTTTAGTTTAATTTATTCTTTACATTTTTTTCTATAACCTGACAAAATTTGAAAGCTCCACACTTGAAACCGCAAAATTGTGATAGCTGTTACGTTCGTTTTTATTCACATCCCTATGGCAAATCAAAACTTTAAACTTACTTATCTCGGAAAGATAAAATAACTTGTCTGTCTTCATTTAAAATGCTAAGGCTTTTTTTCAATTGTGCCTAATGCTTTGATTTTTTTACCTATTGCTAATAGTACATGTAACAAAAGTTGGTATGAGTTTTGAATCAAAGCAAAACTTATCTTTTTAAAAATAATTAAACTCAGAATTTGTACATTTTTTAAGAAATTTTCAATAAGCATTCACAAAAAGAAGTATTGTACGAATACCAATCATGTTATTGCAAATCCCATATCAACTTTTGTTATACATAATTTGACTTACTTGTAAATCAAATTTCAAGCGTGTATGTAAATTTTTGTAGGAGGAGTAGCGTTTTAAAATAGCTTCAAAAATTTTAAGTTTTTCCTTGAAAAATTAAATTGCTAGCTTTTTATGAAACTTTGAGCACAAAATCAGTTTTTCATAGTATACACACATAGGAGGCAACCAAAAAAATTTTGAAGATCCTTAAATTAAAATTTTTGCTTAAATCGTACCATGTCTCCTTAATATTGTTTTTTTTTTTTTTTTTTTGCTTTGAAAATTTCGTCACTTATTTGTACTAATACAAGTCGTTTGTTCATTACATTTCATTTAATTCTGATGATTCCTCCATGGTGTTACATTTTTTAGAAACAGCAGTTTGTATACTGTTATGCTGCCTTTTTCTTTGAAAGAACAATTCAAGTTTTATAGGCGTGTATTTATGAACAATTTCTATATTTTTATTATTTTGTGGAGAGAAGCGCATTTTTCATTTTTGTCCGGGGTGGCAAAACTGCTAGAGCCAGCCCTAGTTATCTTTTGACGGATGAAAGAGTGACGGTTTTGCAGTTGCATGGCGGGTTCGACATCTTATTGTGGGTAATTTGAAATTCAAAGTTTATGTCATAAACTTGAGTATCTTAAAGGATCACAGTCAGTTCGACCTTGTGACATGAATCGTAGGACTGAAGAGAATGTAGATTTCCTCGCTGTGTAAGTGAATGGAGTATATAATATTTCACTGTTATTCTGTATGCGTTATTATTATTATTATTTATTATACATTTTGCATTGCACAGGGCCCTTATCAATGATTTTTTCAACTATTTTTTTTCCTCACGGAATCCTACTTTCCATGTCATTATTTGTCTTCAAGCGCCATTTCGATTATTGGATTGAGCTACAGGTGGCTCTGAATAGTATCAGTTAAATAAATTACAGTTTAAAAAAACTAAAAAACACCCTTAGTCGATCTAAGTTGTAACTTGATCTTTTAGTTGCCAAATCTAAAAATGGGATCTGAAATTAGTCGCCAGATGTGGAATGGGATCTGAAAATGGGAAATCGCTAATCTTGATTATTCTGATCAGGACAATGGGAAAAAAAACTACTAAATTATTCTATTGTCATCGGTCATGGACAAGTGAACAAAATTTTGAATTAATCTGACCTCTTAAAGTGGGTAAAAATTGAGTTCAAAGATCCGTTACTTACAAGTGAAGCTTATCAACGGGTGTTAATAAAAAAATCACATCCCATGTTATAATATCTTTTACCTCAGTTTGTAATGGGTAGAGCAGAAAGCATTGGATTATTCGTTATGACAGATACTTATAGCAATTAATTATATTTTCTAAATCAAATTTATCTAATTTATTAAATTTAAACAAAGTTCCTCACTGGGATTCATATCGTTAAACTAAATGGATGTTATCAACAAATTTCTATTATTTGTAAAATAATGTATTATATTTGTACTTAAACTTAACATATATAATTTCATTAATTCGTTTTTAAGAGATGTATGTAAGAAAAGAAGAGAGAGAGAGAGAGATCACATTCTTTGAATAAAATATTATTCTATTACTACTATTTTTCCTTGTAATAAGTTTATTGAGTACTTTATTGTAACGTGAGAAATTCATTAGAACACATGTCATAAAAAAAGTTTTTATTTACTGCTTTCTCTAGTTACCAAATGTTATCAAATTCAGTTTCTGATGCATTTTTAATCACAGTTAAAACCAATTCGTATTACTTCTGATTTATTTGCTACAAACTGTTAGAGCAAACTTGTTTCTGTTGCACAGAGTCTTATAACTAGAAAAACATCAAGAAGGAATTTTTTGTGAGAATTAATCTATTGTAAATAAGTATGCGGTTGCTCTGTATGTGTTTCGAATGATGCTCACAAACGTCTGATATATTGAATCTGTTCGATAACACTTTAAAGTATTTTAAAGTTAAAATTTATTTTAAAATGGAAAAAGTAGAGAAGAATATGAGATTGATTTTCATATGTATATTAATTTATATCTCAACGTTTGCATTTCGATAAACATGAATAAAATAGTAGTAATTAATAAATAATGAAATGGATTTAATTTATCTTATGTTAGTTATTCAACAACCGACTAATTTCTTTTTGAAAATAGCTAAAAGGAACTCAAGATTTTGCTTAGTTAAAAAAAAAAAAAAACAATATATGAAAAAATCTTCTTAATTTAATAAATACTGGAGGTAAGAAGATACCTAGAAATAGTGGCTCATAAAAGACAAATATAAGCATGATTAAAAACTCCTAAGTCTCAACAAATTAAAAATAAAGGACTTATTTTAAATTCTTGTTGATGAAAAAATTTTAATCGAGTGTGCCTTAAGTTTCGTAATTTTAATGATCAAAGCAAATGCTGAAAAGAAAATGGCACCGTGGAATTATTTTTTTAGGGCTTCCGCTTTTTTTTTTTTAAAAAAAAATTATTTTTGAGTAATTGGCAGGTTTAGAAGTATTAACAAATTTTATATTAAATTATTCGACATTTATAATACACTTTCCTTCCTTTTTCTTACTCAAAATTTTTTCTAATTATTGCCTTCAGTGTGAAATCGCTATTCATAAAATACTTTCTACCGAAAGAAACAGTTAAAAAGTTCCACTAGATTCACATTTGTTTATAGGAATTTCTTAGAAGCATAAGTGGTCTTTTTTTTATTGAGTCTTTTTATTCTTGATATATTTTCAGTATTATAAAATTAAGCTTCGTATTTTATGTTCTTCTGAAAAACAAAAGCCAAAACACGAAGCAAAGGTTTTAGTTAAAACCATTGTTTACTTAAGTATACGAGATATCATAGAGAGAGAAGCAATAAAGCAGATATTGCTTAAATAAACATGTCTCCTGAGCGTATACTGGACTTAAGGACACGTGTTGGTTCTAGTTCGTTTTTTCTTGAAGGTAACGGTGCATGTAAAGAATGAAATATAATTAATTAATTAAAAAAAACAAAGGAGGGGTAAAACTCTTCAAGAATAAATAATTTTATTATTTAAAATAAGCTTGGATAAATCGGAACAACGGACAGTTCATTTTCAATATTATCCAACATGTTCAGTTCCAATTAGTTTTTCAATAAATGTAATCTTCATGATTAATGTTTTTCAGTTGTTTTAGATATCTGATTCTGATAACTAATCCTGAAGAATGGCGTAAAAGTTTAAAGTGAATTCCATAGTTGAATAAACTTAGGGTCATCTTGGGTGTAAATAAATAATTCTCCATAATATGATGGATGGTATTAGATCGATAAGTTATTTTTAATTTTTATATACAATATGTATTTTTGTTTTTATTTTTCTGTAAACGTTACTGTGATTTAGGAGCTATAGTTAATGCATTCTTGCATTAAAATAAGCATTGTGGTTTTCTCTTACCTAAGTTTTTCGTTCGATTAATTCCTCTATCCCCATAGTTTCAGTAAAGATATGTGGTTTTACGTCTGTTTAGATAATAATAATCTAGGTACAAATGTGTATGTCAAATTTCACAAAATTAATAAGCTGTTACTGAAACTCTTAAACATTTTATCAATGTAAAATATTTTTAATATTAATTGTAAATTTCCTTCGAAATTACAATTAATCATTTTTGGAAAGATTTTCGATTTTAAAAGATCGTCAAGAAGAAAACTTAATCACATTTAATACTAATAACAAGGATTCAAGAAATATTGAATCTTGACAAAACTATCTTCCGTTCAGTATGAAAACACCCCAAATAAGCTAGCCAAATCGTAAAAGTACAAAAATAACCGAACAAGGGTTTTTATAATAAGAAAAATAGGACAAGTAAAAAAAAAAATAGTTGAAAATTATGAAAACTATCCAAATCGATTGCTTTTCTTTAATTTAGGTGCCCTGATTCACACACACACACACAAGTTTTATACCAATTCGTTCCATCTGCAATTCTTGTTAACAGATGATATGTCATTAAATTCCAGGTCCTATGAATTACTAAAGTTGGAACGCAAATTGATAATGTGTTTTGGCAATCTGTAAGAACTGATGAAATATAAATCTTACGTGAAATATTCTCTCCACGTGTTCTCTCGCTGAATGTTCCGTTACTGCAGGGTCCGTGTAGTGTCCCAACATGTCATAGATGGCACTTACAATGTTGAGCATTTCTTGTTTGGTGATGAAGCCGTCGCCGTTGATGTCGTACAGGCCAAAAATCCATTGGAGCTTGTCCGCGACACTACCTCTCGACAGTAGGGAAAGAATATTGAGGAACTGCTGCTTGCAAAAACGTCCAAAATTTAGGATTCAACAAAGTTTCACATTAAGATTTCATTAGATTTAGAAATTAAAAAAATAACAAAAGACGTAATATTCAATATATTACATTCATAAAATATATATTCATCTTAAAAGTCAACTTTTTTCACAGATAAATAAGCAATAACGTTTTTTAAATATATCCTTTCAATCCCATAAAATATAAGAAGAAATATTTGGCCGCTATTTTTTAAGGGACATTTTGTCTCGAAATGCAAAATTACCAAAATGATGTACTCACCAGATTACATAAAATATTTCAAATCAGTAAGAAACTATGTGGTATCTAAACATGCGCCTATAATAACTGCTTATTTAACACCTAAATTTAAAAATATTAAATATACATTTCTATTTTTAATTTAAATTGGGAATAATATTCATAAAAATTAAAACATTTGATATTATAATAATTTTTTGATACAGGAAATGTAATATTTTATTTATAATTTTCAGAGAATAATATACATTAACTATCCAATAATTCATTAAAATGTCGCAAACATTAAAACTATCTTGGGGGTAATATGAAAAAAAATGATATCCTGAAAAGAAAATAACTTTAAAATTATCCCTCAAAATATTTCTTCAGTTTTACATCATGATTTAAATAGCTTCTTCCTGCTTCCCATGCAGAAATAATTTAAAATAAATTCTATTTTTAGGAAAACTAGTTTTCCTCAAAACATCCACCATTGTTGGTTCGTGAGTTAAATGGAAGCTTTTCTTTTTGATGGAGTGGCAGTTATCCTCTTAATTTTTATTTGCAAGATATTTTGCTCAGTAATATGTGAAATTATAAGGTATTTTCATGTGATTTCTTATAAAATATTCAGAAAAAAGCTTATGCACTGCCCTTATACAAATCTGTCTACTTAACTGACTAGGGAAATATTTTAATAAGGAAGGGAAATGAAAATTAGATGCATCATTGTGGTGTGATAGTGTCACGGATGACAATCGAAAGAAGCTGGATATTATATGAAATGGCACCCTGGACCATAATTTCTACAGTTATTGAACAAGGTGTCAGATGTCACAATCAGGTTAGTATCCCATATCTGGTGTGGGGATGACTCAAGAGATTTCTTCGCTGGCCATAAAGACTTTTCAAGTGATACTTATCCCTAAAAATAGTTCTAATCAAGTCAGTGTTATTTCGAATCGAACGCACTCAGTACCTCAGAAAAACTTACTTATTAATGTACATTGATGGAAGAGAGTCATCTCAATATACATCAATAGCTCAAACCCCCGTCTTTGTGTCACCTACCAGTAGTCCTTTGTGATAATTGTGTCGAATCGCATGTCATGTTATACATGTCGAACCACTTATCAGGACATATTAAGTGTCCACTTTGACCAGTTTTCTATCCTTATGATCCATTAGCTCTATCGATGCCTTTTTGATGCCATATTTAGGTATTTCTTGTCGTCATTGTCAGCATCGTCGATTGGTGACATTGCTACAATCCAATGTTGAATAATCTTTTGATTCGACCATTCTATATTTCTTTGACGTTGGCATATACTCATACGGAGCAGGATTTTGTATGCAAGATACAAGGCATAGTCAACGAGATTACATATACAGAAGGATGTATTTATACTCATTAATAAATCTCAAAGTGTTAGCTTTGTTGTGTTGATACGATGGATGTTAAAATAAACATCAAGCAAAGTCACAGAGAGAATCGGAAAAATTTGGTATTGACAGTGGCGAGATGATTTGGAGAAAAAAATAGTATTACAATATAAAATATAACTAGATGTGCATTTATGTCAGCAAGAGAATACGTGAAAATCATTTACAATCTATGGATTCTTATTACTTGAATTCCTTTCGAAATTTTATTGCAATAATCATGAACACAAATAATTTAGAAATGATATTATTGATCTAATCAATGCAAGGAACAAGAAACATTACGAATAGTGAGTAATTGAAAAGTAAATAGTTTGAAATGAATCGTTAGCTTACCTCAAAATTGATGGTACCACTATGAGACTGTTTAAAGGACTTAAACACATAATGGGCATATTGTGTGGAATCTATAAAAAGAAAATCTTTTGAATTAATTTTTAAAGCAGATATGTAGATTAATTTAAATAATACTGAATGCGTAACTGGGGTTTATTGCTCATGATACAATAAACCAACTTAAATTAAAGAAAAAAGTACAAGTAAAATCTATAAAACATCAACAGCACCATATAAGAGTTTTTAATACTCGTAACTTAATAAATTTTCATTTAAATATACAGAGCAGATGATGTATAAAGTTAAAAATATAGCTCCCAAACATAAAAAAAATGTATAAAAAGTCTCATATGTCTTAAAACAAATTTGATAAATTTTGTTTTTCTTTTAGCGGCTGTCAGTTGATATGTGAGCAGAATAAAGAAAAAATTATGTAAATAAATTCTTAGGAATCAAAGTTTTTATATTAATTGTAAACGTTATTCGTTAAAATATTTCCCATTTTAGAAATCAAAAGCGTGTTTTCTGTTACATCGATAAAATATTTTTTTAAATCTACATTATTATTTTTGCATTATGAAATATATGAGTATAAATCGAATGTGTAAGTGAGGACAATGTACCATAATTTTTCAAAATCGATGGCAGTTAGATTAAATAAAGCGGCCCTTGAAGTGTATGGATTGATTTCCTGAGTGTTTTGATTAAAAACTATTTAAGTAGACTGAAAGAGAGTGAGAGAAAGGAAAAACGTTAAACACACACATTGTTACCACACTTAATTTTCGATTAAAATCTTCTTAATTTCATAGAAATTGTAATTTAAAACAAGAATATCATTACAAATTTTCACTTATTATTTAAATTAAACATTTAAAAACATAAATTTTTGAAATTTTCATAGCTTTTATTTATTCGTAATTGACATGAATGCTATAATTTTTTCATCAATTAATATGTCAAGGATTTTCGAAGATGAGAGATTTTAGTAAACTCCAATTAAGTGTTGAATATTTTTTACACTAACTTACGAACCTTTCATAAGCTTCGGAGGAATAAGTATTTAATTTATGTGAGCGAAAGTTATGAATTGGACACTTTCAATGAAATATTTTGCAACTCAAAAATGAATGTATTAAAATGTTATTTTCCGCATCATTCTACAACGATTCAGATTTAGCACCACCACCACCAACAACAATACTACTACTATATATTACTACTACTACTAATAATAATAATTTTCTAAAAATTTAAATGGTTCCGGAGTTCATTTAACCTCAAATTTCTTTGAATAATTTATAAAAATTTAAAAAATGAATTTCTCTGTTAACTTTAACTAAATATGAATACTGAATAGATATTATAGTAAAAAAATTTTAGTTTGTGTTGTAATGTCTCTAAATGTTTGTTAACAAGCTTTTATAAGTTTCACTTGTATGTAACGGAATCTCGGAACTCGATTTTTACTCACTTAAAAAAGTCAGATTAATTCGAAATTTTGCACACTTGTGAAGGACCGATGACAATACAATAATTTCATAGTTTTTCTCCATTGTCCTTATCAGGACATCAGGAATAACGATATCCAGACTTGGCGGCAATTCCATATTGCCATATTTCGTAAACAGTTCAACGAACGAGTGGTCTAGAGGTAGAGCCGCCGTCTGTGGAACTGCTGGTCTCGGGTTCAAAACCTACCGACTGCTAATCATTAGTTTTTTCATTTGATTTAAATTGATTCTCTGGAATTTTCTAGAGAGTTGCAGCGTATGCAAATTTATGTTAATTCAAATACTTCTAGAATATTTTAGATGTCACCACTGTATCATGTAAGCTGCTTCCCCTTCGAGCTGCGGGTCAGTTCGTCTGTGCTACATTTAATAAATTCTCAGTGCTCTATCCAACCGTTGTATTGCTACCCGTTCTATTCCAAGAATCTTCGTGACAATATATCACTTCTAGATTTGGTGACCTATTGCAGAAACCATTCTCACACACACACACAGATTTAGCGACATATTGCAGAAACAATTCTCACAGATTTGGCGACTAATCCCATATATCATTTCCAGATTTGGCGACTAAAAGATTAAGGTGCAACTCCCAAAACGAATACGCTTGTGGTTAACAGCGATAAAACAAACAAAAAAGTGTTCTCTCTAAGTGAGAAAGGGAAGGGTGGGTGTGCGATAGCAATTTCTTGCCATAATATAAACAATTATCTAGTTTTTCTGAAAATGGAAATAAAAAAATAAATTATAGCTTAAAAAAAAATTAAAGAACACGCTTTTCTACTGATTCGAACTAAAAAGTCAAAAAATAATCCTTAATATAAGAATAAAATAATGAATGAAAAAATTAATATCATGGGGTAAAAACGTGGGGTGCCCGATAAAGATATTGTTATAGTTTCTAACTTCGATTCCGAAATGCTGAGTTAGTGTAAAAATATAGTACAAAGCACCCCACGCTTTGACCCCAATGACATTCATTTTCTCGTTCACCATTTGATTCTTATATTAAGAATTATTTTTTTTATTTTTTAGTTCGAATCAGTAGAAAAGCGCGTTTTATAGTTTTTTTAAAACTATAATTTTTTATTTTTTAGTTCGATCTACAATAAAAGTGTGTTTTTTAGTTTTTTAAACTATCATTTATTCTGTTGAATTTATTCTTGAGTTTGATATTTGGAGACGGAATTACGTGGCTGCTGGAATTAGGCTTGCTCTTCAATGGATATTAATTAAAGGGTCTGAAGTGTATTTATTCTCTCCGTTTACGGGGCCACGGATGAGTCCCGTATCGTTATATTAAATTCCGTCTCTATATATAGAACAGCTCAAACAATTAAAAGCGTGTTAAGTATAAAAAGTTCGAATTAAAAAAATTTAATGTACCATGTTTTTATAACGGACTAAAAAGTATAAAATTCCTCCTTTTGATTTTTTTTTCTTTTTTCACATTTTTATGCATTGTCATCTACTTCTGAGCTATGGTCCAAATTTCAAATCTGTAACTCATCGGAAAGTCACACAGTTTAATCAATTATAAAATTCCACCCGGTTAGACGTTCAAGAAAGCGAGTTAATAATAGCATTGTATTATTAAGTGTCAATCGTACTATCCCCTTTTAAACGTATTGCTATAATGTTAATTCGTATCATCATTTCTAAACGTATTACTTTATAAAAATAAAAAATATTTAGCAGTTAGAACAAAAATTGTTTTTTTCAATGTGCACGTCTTTTTTTTTTCTATTTCAATTTTCAGAAAAACTAGACAATTGTTTATATTATGGTAAGACATTTTTATCACCCACCCACCCTTCCCTTTCTCACATAAAGAGAGAGAACACTTTTTTTGTTTGTTTTATTTCTGTTAACTGCAAGTGTATTCATTTTTTAGGGTTTGTTTTTAATCTTTTATAGTCGCCCAATCTGGAAATGATATATGGGATTAGTCGTCAAATCTGAAAATGGTATATGCAATAAGTCGCCAAATCTCAAAATGGTATATGCAATAAGTCACCAAATCTGGAAGTGGTATATGGAATTGTCGCCAAATCTGGATATTGTTATTCCTGATGTCCTGATGAGGACAATGGAATAAAATTATGACAATATTGTATTGTCATCGGTCCTTGATAAGTGCGCAAAAATTCGAATTAATCTGACCTTTAAAGTGGGTAAAAATCGACTTCCAAGATTCCGTTACATACAAGTGAAGCTTATGAAAGCGTGTTAAAAGAAAGACTCTTGCAAGTGGAAAAAAATCAATTTATGGTCTAACTGCTAAATATTTTTATAAAGCGATACGTTTAGAAGTGATGATTCGAATTAACATTATAGCAATACTTTTTTAAAAGGTGATGTTATGATTGACACTTAATATTTTACCATGTTTTTATTAGCTCGCTTTCTTGTATGTCTGTCAGTGTGGAATTTTGTAATTGATTTTAAGCTGTGACTTCCCGATAGCTAGAGACTTGGAATTTGGACCATAGCTCAGAAATGGATGACAATGCATGAAAATGTGGGGGGGGGGAAAGAAAAAAAATTAAAAGAGGAATTTTATACTTTTTAGTCCATTATAAAAACATGGTACACTAAAATTTTTTTAAAATTCGAACTTTTTCTACTAAACACACTTTTATTAGTTTGACCTGTATCTATAGAGACGAAATCTTTGCAATATAACGATACGGCACTCATCCGGGAGAATAAATACCCTTCAGACCCGTTAATTAATATCCATTGAAGAGCAAGACTAATCCTAGCACCCACGTAATTCCGGCTTCAAATATCAAACTCAAGGATAAATGATAGTTTAAAAAACTGAAAAGAAAACGCTTTCATTGTAGATCGAACTAAAAAATGAAAAATAAATTATAGTTTAAAAATAAACTAAAAAACACGCTTTTATAGTGAATCGAACTAAAAAGTAAAACAATAATTCTTAATATAAGAATAAAATGATTAACGAAAAAATTAATGTCATTGGGGTAAGAGCGTGGGGTGCTTTGTACGACATTTTTACACTAATTCAGCATTTCGGAATAGAAGTAAGAAATTATAACAATTGGTATAGATCACCTCACGCTTTTACACCAATGACATTAATTTTCTCGTTAATCATTTTATTCTTATACTAAGAATTATTTTTTTTTTACTTTTTAGTTCGATTCACTATAAAAGCGTGTTTTTTAGTTTATTTTTAAACAATAATTTATTAGTATTAAAGTTGGGATTTTTGGGACTTCTTCGATACCTATCAGTGAAATTCAAATGATTTATAGGAAAATTACTTGCACATTTTTCTAGATTGCATTGTATGTTCATTTTCGGCGCAAATTCACGATTAGAAGAATTTCGAGAATTAATTTTTGTGATTGCTTTATTGCTTGTAGATGATCGTAATATTTTCGTTCCATTTCGTACATTTTCATACTTATCTAATTTATCAGCTAGTCCCTCTGGACTGATTAAATTGGACAAATCGTCTATAAAATGTTCCTGAGTGGTTGTTGAAATACATTTCTTCACCTGTTTGGTAATAATTAAATCTTTTAATTTCTCAAATTCATTTACTTCAACGCCTTTTAACCATTCTTCAAAATGTAAGCACAGCTCGTAAACAAAATCCTTCCAAGTGATTTCCGATGATCGATTATGGTTAAAAAAATTTGGCCGAAAGAATTCAGGACATAATTTGAATCTCTTGTGTAATAATCTCTTAAAGGGATTATAATCGTTCGCTTTCTCTTCTGGTTCACGAGCAATTAATTCAGTTATTTCATACGGCAATAAACCTAATAAGCTGTGGATACCCATTTATCTTCATCTAATGAAACTAGTCAAGCTTGCCTGTCGAAAAGATTCAAAAAGTATTTTATGTCTCCGTTTTCGATTTCAAACTTTTGTATTAAAAGACGCATATCCCGCGGAACGCTATTTAAATGATTGAATTCAGTTTTAATATTTAAATTTTGTAGTCTTAATTTTTCTAATTTAAATTTGACTGTAGTCTTTTCTGCCTTTTCCTTTTCTACACGTTACTCAATAACCATGACTAACCAAACCCCTTTTACAAAACCCTCCTAATAATTTTCAGATCTCGTTATGATATTTCTTAAATCGATAACTTTACTATCAAGTGGAACAGTTTCGTTCAATTCTAGAGCCAAATTGATTTAGTCTAATTTTTTCCTTTAGTTAAAAAAAGACATTTTTCTTGTCTTTAAATAATCTTCGCACCAATTATTTTTAATATATAAAACCCGTTCGCAGTTTTTCAATTCTCACAAACAAAAGTCTCAAAGTCTCATAAAACTTAGTAATTATAATTTCAGCAAATTTCCCCGGTTCTTATAAAAATGTAGAGATTCACACACACACACACATTTAAAAAATCATGGCGTTCGGAATCCCTCTTCTGATCCATTGTAGCCTCGTTTGCACTCATACGCAGTAATTTTAGGTTTATGCGTAAGTCAGGATGGAATAGCTCAGTCTTAAGCACAAAATCATTCACTTCTCTTCACTCTTTCTTTATAAATATAACAAAACTTTATTACACACTTTTAAAATATATTATTATTATACTCTGATTAAGATACTTAGCAATATGGCAACTCGCAACAGGCCGCATACCTTCCTTCAGTCTCCACAGCGCCCTCTATAGTTCGGCTCTAACAATTTTATTTTACTAGATTAATTTCAACATCTCATAAGTTACCTTTGGACCAGGCACAGTTTTTATTTGGTCCGACTCTAATGAATGAAGTTTCTATTCTATTTAACGTTTATTAGTATTATTAGGCACCTCTGGACCAAAGTAGTAGTAATAAAACGCGAAGAAAGACACATCTACATCAGTGGCGTAGCTACCAATGGGCTAGGCGGTGCCGTGCACTGGAGCCCTCAAGCTCAGGGGGGCCCCTCGGACCCTGACCACCAAGCAAGCCGAATTTACGATAATTTCTCTCAAATTTAAGATTTAAATATAAAAGGTTGCAAAAAAAAAGCATAAATATAATAATGTTGAAAGTTTTTCGAATTTGTAGGGAATTCCCCTAAATTCTTTTCGTTGTTTGTTCAGTGTTGCGAACTTTACTTATTGAAAAGTTTATGTTACTTTCAATTTTTTCATTTTTCAATAAACTGTTACTTGGAAAATAAACTTTAAGTTCCATGAAAAATCTTACCATACTTAATATTAGGCCTTGAAAAACCTACACAAGAAGCAATTCCTTCCAAGTTACATTCTATTTTTAATAACAATATGATTCGTAATAAGCTAATTTCCTGTTTCAATATTTCGCAATCTTCTCGTATCTGCAGTACACTGATGTAATTTTGTTCCCCCCACCTCCTCTGCTCTTTTGCAGAGGTATTTTTTAAAAAATTATTATAATAACGTTGTATTGTATTTTCTTGTTTATGCATATTTTTTGTATCATTTCTCGGTGGATCATTTTGTAGCTTTCAGCCCTCTGGTGGATGAGTTTGATTATCCAGAATAAATAAATAAATAGCTACGGATTCCCCAAAGCGTATCATTACGTTTCTGCTTCCTTTTAAAGTCAGAAAGTACTCGAGCACATACGAATTGTACTGGATAAAATATAAAACTAAAATTATGGATACAAAGTAAAAGAAACCTAGTGGTGCGTTTAAGTGCAAACAACGCCATGAAAGTGAAGATAGTAAATAAAATTTGTAGCTTTGTACATTTAAAATATTCATAAATTTTTACTTGATAAAATCCAACCAAGATAGGGCCCTCGTTTTTTTGTACCAGGGCCTTTGGATACCTAGCTACGCCACTGATCTACATATGTAGAATTTCAACGATAACATAAAAACTTTCATACTATAAAGCATTCATTAAAATGATTTTAAAAAGTTTCCTTTGTATTTTGCAATAGTATTTTACTTCGTAAATACGAAACATTTGCAATTAGTACTACATTTTAAAAAGAAATAAATGAATTAAAATAAATGAGGATTTTTTTTTTAAGAAATAAAAATAAATGATATTCTGGTTTATTTCGAGATACTATAATTAATCATAAATAATACTACTAAGTTGAATACTTCTAATACTAACGGTTGGGTGGAACACAGCTACCTTAATTATAAAACTAAAAGAGGAATTTCAGTTGTGAAGAAATATATGTATCATATCTTTTGAGCTTTTTGTTATGCTTTAATTTCTTATTTACAATATTTTATAACGTGTTTTATAAAAAGTATTTCTCACAATAGTTCAGATATTTGAAAAAAAGGGAGATACTGGGAATATCTTTTGACAGACAATGTTTCTGAATCCAATTTCAGATTTATTTATTAAAGCCCCACTGAGAGAATGCTATTGGTGACGGAACCACGGTCAAGGGGTCACTCTCCCCATTTTCGCACCTTGCCAATTCTCAAAAACAAAAAAAAAAAAAAAAACAAAAAAAAAAAACACAATCTGCTTTTTTCTTTTAAGCAAAATTTATTCAATACAAGTGTATGAAACTAAAATTTAATATGATACAATAAAAAATATGACGTCAATTTTCTGATATATATTTTTCTAAAAGATCAGTTTTTGATTTTGAATAAAGTTTATTAAACGAAGCCATTTTGAAAAAAACAGGCTGGATTCAATTTTTAACTTTACTTTTTAATCAAATAAACTCATCAAAATGTTGCTTATTAAGTTAAACTTTGCACTTATATAATTCCACCTCCAATGATATTTCGCACATATTGAGAAATTAATAAAATGCGAAAGTGTGTTTCCACTGAGATCAGGCGGTTTTCGAAAAAAAAAGTTCTCTAACTTCTAATTTTTGGATATCCCGACTTGATATTTAATTTATCATTATTTTAAGATATGTATACCTTGTAAAGCCTGTCGGTTCCTGCTTCCCTCTGAACCCCCTTGTCTACCCTTGGACCCGGCTAGGTGTGTGGGAGGAACTGAATAATCAGTAGACATGATTCACTCTAATTATTTTATTGTCACCAAAATATCTAGCAGACACACTAATAATCTAATTAAGATAACAGACCAGATAGCAGAGAGCGGAGGTGAGACTCGTTAGCCTGGGGATATTAATACGGACCCTCAACTGATTCCACGATAAACAAGTGCACTAATAAGCTAAACTTCTATTGAAATAAAGATCACGATACCTGTACTTTTATGAAGTCGAGTCCTACAGTTGAGGCCTTGAATATGATCCTTATCCGGATTTAATCACCGTCGATTGATCCTCTCTCGATTGTGTATTTTCAATTGATAAACTCCGATTGCACTTAATCATTTCACGATCCTTCCCTCACAAACTAACTCTTAAAACTCGCGAAAGCAACATTTATATAATATTCTTAATTTGCATAATCACGCTTTCTTCACTCGGTGAAATTTGGTTGAATTAAATATTTTCCTTAAATATTTTCCTTCAAGGGGTTAGTAGAGCCGCGTATAGATCCGTCACAACCTATTTCTGTCCATTGACTTAAAATTTGTGAATGTTGTTAAAAAGTTATAGTCATTTCAAATTTCATAGTTTTCACTCCATCGAATGTAGGTACCGACATACAGTATTAATGATAATTCTTCTCAAAAGCTTTTAATGGTTTTTGTGAAAGCGATGCAAATTAACAAATAATGAACACAAATCATATTACAGAATAGTTAAAATCCAAATTAATCGTATTTAAATTATTGTTTGAAATAAAAAATATTAATGATCTAATCTAGCTAAAACTCAAAGTTATTTTCACTTTTTTTTGTTTTTTGTCAAAAGACCAACTCTATCCATTTTTTCCTCTCATAAATAAAGATTAACACAAACCAATTTATGAGTTAGCTTTTTAATGAAGTGAAAAATGAGCTTCAGCTTGTTGTTCTTATTTAGACCGCATATTAATGTAACTTTTCAGGTCCCTAAAAACATACAGAATGATAATATTTGTAAGCTTAAGAGATGTAGATCATCGAATTTCTCTCACTGTTTTATAGATAGACTTTCAGCATCATTTTTAAAAAATTGTAGGCTAATGTGTTTAGAATGTTTCTTCACATCACTGACTTCACTTCACTCTCTGCCCTTTACAAGTCCGTTTTTCATTCATTTAAGAGAGAATAATTTAGCTTATTTCTCATGAAATCTGCCTTTCTTCAAATCAGTCAGATATTACAATTTATTTTGCAAATAAATCCGATGCCCTATATATATATATATATATATATATATATATATATATATATATATATATATATATATATACAGCTTTAGAACAACAGCTTTAGAAATCACATTAAGGTCTTCATTTTAGTCCATTGACTCTTCTGGTTTCTTACATTTTAAAGTTCTAACTCTGTTTCATGCTCTATACATGCGCTTAGTTAATTCTAGTACAATATACTTTTCCATCATTTTTTATATTGTGTTTCTTGAAATTTGGTTTAAATCTTCTAGTTTTGTTAGTGGTATAATTTAGTACTATCAATTTTATTATACTGTGTATTTTTTTTTCATTTTATGATACTATATATATATATATATATATATAAGCCAGGGGATTTCAAACTTTTCCATCAAGAACCCTTTATAAAGAATAATTTTTTTACAGACTTCCTTCTTGCATTTTACTCTATAACAGGGGTGGGCAGACTTTTCCAGGTTACGGGCTACTTTTAATTTTTTTCAAAGTGTCGCGGTCCACCTAGTATCAGTCGTACACACAAAGGGAGGGGGGGGGGTTCCACGGGTCCGGACCGTTCTCCATAGCTCATGTTTTTTTCCCGATCGATTATAAGCCAATGTATACAATACGTAAAATTTAATTAAGTATTAGTTATTAATGCTAATTATTTATACAATAATTTGTTTCTTACTGTTCTTTGTTCGCGACAATCTAAAAAAATATATACATGCTTGGTAGTGTATTCGGGTATGATATGAAAATGGTAGAAATTCGACCCGGACCACCGCGCCCCCTTTGAAAAATACACGAGTGCGCTCTCTGCTCAGAATCGCAGGTGTGGTGAAGTGAGGAAAAAGACAACAATATTTACTATAACTTAATAATAAATACGGAATATATGTACTTTCCTACGTAAGTAAAATGAAAAAAAATCACTTTTTTGAAACCGCGTTTAAAGCAAAACGCAAATCACAAACATAATAATAATAGTCACAAATATAATAATATTTAATGATGCATTTATTATCAAACAATTCAAAATACATCGAAAAATAAAACATCTTTATCTTAACTTAGTTTTTGTAATTATAGTCAGTAGAAGATTAGTCAGCATACTGTCAGCCAATCTTGAATTACTAACGGCTAATCTTCAGGCGGTCACTTCATATTGTCTTAGCAGTCCACCGGTAGATCGCGATCGACGTAATGCCCCCCCCGGCTCTATAATATAAAAATATATAGCGCACAATATACACTCAATTCCAAAAGTTAAGCACGAAGATGTAAAATGCAAAAAAATCAACAAATACTGCTTTGATTGAAACAAAATTTGGCAGTAAAGTAGCATATATATTTATACATAACACAAAATTAATTATTATATACAAAAATGAAAACAATATTAAATTTTTGTAAGTTATCAGATAATGTCATAATGGAGACTTAAACAGAATTATGTATAAAGTGAAAATAAACAGTATAAAATGGAAAAAAATGACATTAATAGGGTATGTGATCCCCCCCTCATCTGTATGCAAAGTTTACACCTTCTGATCATGCTTTCAATTAGGTGGTCAACTACCGCAGAATCAAGTAATCTCCATTCTTCTTGTAGAGCAGTTTCCAGCTCAATAAAAGTGGTTGGAGGTGGGAAACGTGAAGGTACAGCACGGCCGAGAGTATTCCAAAGATTTTCAATGGGATTAAGGTCGGGCGAATATGCTGGCCACACAACACGCGCAATCCCTTCACTCTCCAGGTAGTCATAGATGATGTCAGTTCTATGGGGACTTACGTTATCGTTCATTAAAACAAAAGCAGGGCCAACTGCTACAGCGTACAATCTCACAATGTGTTCTAAGACTTCATCTCGATACCGGACAGCCGCCACAGAATCCCGTTTAAAGATGTACAGGTCGGTGCGGTATCCTAATGAAATCTCTGCCCACACCATAATGCTTCCGCCTCGGAATGGGTGATGTTTAGTGATGTTTTGGGGTTGATTGCGTGTTCCTTGTTTACGCCATATCCTTATACACTTGCCATCTAGCTCTAGAGAAAATCTTGACTCATCAGTAAACATGACATTGCCCCAGTCAGACACAGTCCAATTGCCATATTCCCGGCACAACTTTAATCGTCCCCCTCTTTATTGGACGGATAGAGGAACACAAACTCGAGGTACCCGGGCATACAGTCCTTTCATATGTAATCTTCGGCGTACATTAGCTGCAGATATATCCTTTCCAATGGACACTGTAACCATAGATGTCACACGTGTGGAGGTCGCTCTGCGATTCCGCTTGCCTACAATAGCAATATATCGAGCTTCCGCGGGGGTTGTAACCCTTGGGCGACCACCTACGGGCCTTCGGACAACTGTCTGTGTGGTTTGGAATTGTTTTCATAAACGTGAAATTACAGAATGATGAACGCCGAAGAAAAGAGCAACATCTGTGATCGACTGTCCTGCTTCAATGCGCCCCAAAGCTCGCCAGCGCTCAGAATCTTCCATTCGTTTTCTAGAAGTCATAGAAACACGTATGTCTTGAAAACAAATTGTACAAAAGTTTTAAAAACACCTTCTATGAGCACTTACAATCAACTTCTGTAACCCTTCATAAAGCTGGCTTCTTATAAGACTGACCTTTTTGCATATTTCTTGACATGAAAGCATGATTGACTGTTACCTAACATATTTGCATACTTCCATCTATCTACCTCTGCAGCGAGTTGCATCCTCTTCAATTCTGATTGGCTTCCGGAAATTAGCATTTTCCTCTCCTTGCTTAACTTTTGGAAGTGAGTGTATATACTAATAATTAAAACTTGAACGGTCCCTCTATACAACGGTTTTTAGTGAAACCAGGGTTCGAATCCATGAGTCAACAGAAACAACGCTGCTCAAGAGGGCATGAAAATAATCTCAAATCAACAAAAAATTATTGAAGAACGAGTTTTGTTTTAAAAAAGTAATATTCTCTCTTTAATTAAAAAAAAATGTTGAATAACACACTGGAAAAAATAAAGCGAATAATTTTTATTCCTTTAAGGTATTAGACCATTTGCGACAATTTTTTTTTTCTTTATAAAAAGGGAGATATGGGGATCTTTTGTGGTTTTTAGATTTGTTTAGTACATTTTAAGAAAAATATGCTAAAATTAAGAAGATAAAAAGAAACTATTATTACTAAAATGGGTAAAAATTTACAAAAAATAACAAAAACGGGGCCCATTCTGTACAAAAGTTTATGAACAAATTTTCAATTTTTCAGTTCTGATGTGTTCCTATGCTATTCATTTTTGAAAGGACTTTTAGGATAAGAGATATTTTAATTTTTACAAAAACTAGAGCGCTTTATCTTAGTTATTATATAAAATTGCTTAAAATATAACAGTGATTATATTAACATAAGGGACTGTACATTTTGTAATAAAACAGTGATTGACAAATCTGAAGGTTAAAACACTTCTACTATTATACAGAACATACACAAAAAATTTCAGAATTATTTTCAAAACTTTTTAAGCAATCGCTGTCCTCGTTTGAGTATTTTCAAAAACACACATTTCGAGAAAAACGCGTTTTAAAGTATGACATATCTTGCTTAAAGTAATGGCATCTGCTTTTACTAAAACACTTGTAGCTTTTGTTCTAGTGAACGGAAAACAATAAACTTGATACTTTTATAAAGCTAATAAGATGGTATCTATAAAATAAAATCATAAAAAAATTTGTCAATTTTTGGCAAAATTCGCAATTTTAAGGTAATCGGATACCTTAAAATGACGTAAGAACTAGCTTAGGAATATACACTGGTATGCAAAAATTAAGGACGAGACGGTTTTTTCAATATAACTTTGTACAAAAGCATTCCAAATCAACACATTTAATACCGTAAGATCCCCCATACGTAAGGACATGAGTAATGTAAGCAATACTTACTAAAAGAGAAATCAGAGGGATAAAAAGAAGCTTTATTGAAAAAGTAGCATGGAGCGCAATGCGACTGAAGGCCGAAACATCCCTGTGATGGGTGTCCAGTAAGAAATATCCGGTCTTTAGTAGGGGATATGATCTCCCCTGACTGCTAGGCAGGTTTCACAGCGTCTGCCCATGCTGAGAATGAGGGTGTCAATGAGTTGTTGAGGCATTGCTGCCCATTCGTCTTGCAGCGCCAATCGAAGCTCCGGAATCGTTACTGGTGGTAAGGTACGAGCTGCCAAGCGTCTGCCTAGAAAATCCCATATATGCTCGATGGGATTGAGATCCGGAGATCGTGCCGGCCAATCCATACGTTCAATATCCTCATTCTCTAAGAGCTGTTCGGCAGCTACTGTGCGATGACATGGTGCATTGTCGTCCATGAAAAGGAACTGTGGACCCATAGCACCTCTAAAAAGACGCACATATGGAAGAAGAATCTCGTTACAATAACGGGTCCCGTTGACTGAACCTGCGTCGAAGATGTGAAGGTCTGTACGACTACCAAGCATGATGCCTCCCCAAACGAGAACACCGCCACCTCCCTTTCAATGATGTTCGAGGGATGATTGCGGCTTCCCCGCTCTCTCCAGATGAGTATGCGATGAGAATCGCTACTCAGACTGAATCTGCTCTCATCTGTAAAGAGTACTCGTCCCCATTCATTGTCTCTCCAATTCCGGTATTCCCGGCACCACAGAGAACGCCTTCTCCGATGGGCAGGCGTTAGAGGTACACACCTTACAGGGCGTCGTGCAAACAGACCACCACCGTGCAGTCTTCTGGCCACGGTCAAACGCGATATCGGTCGTCCAGTCGCCTGTGTCGTGTGTCTAGCGATTTCTCCCGCTGTCTGCCGCCTGTTTCTTCTGGCCTGTAAGGCAATATACCGGTCATCTGCGGGTGTGGTTCCTCGTGGACGACCACTACTGAACCCCCGGATAGCTGTTCCTGTAGTTTGAAATTGTCTCCAAAGTCGTGAAACGATGCTGTGAGCAATTCCGAACTCTGCAGCCACACTTGTCACACTGCGACCTTCCTCCAACTTCCCAATGATTCGACCTCGGGTAAAAGCAGCCAGATGTTGTCTAACAGATTGATTATTCGCCATTTCTCGCTGAGGCAGCAACTCGGTGTGATTTTAACTGCTATACGGTGTGCAATCTCTTTGCCAGAAATACTAATCTTACACCGACAACATGCCTTACTACTCAGACACTCCCCCATTACGTCTACCTGCATATCTGCGCATGTGCTACCGTACATCACCTCACTTAATCTCCTGATTGGTCTTTCTGTCCGCTCTGCGTCTTCGTTCAGCTGATATGCTAATTTTTCGACTTCGTCCTTAATTTTTGCACACCACTGTATATATAACTGCAATCTCTTCTATAGACACTGCACACATACTCATGATAAAAGTCTTCATCTTCACAAGTTTTAACAGCAAAATATATTATTTATCATGTTCTTTTGATTTCAAGTAAGATCAAACTGAAGCAATGTAAGATTTCTAATTTAGTTTAAAAAAATTGCTCCAAAGTTTGCAGGAACTCGCTTTTCGAATAGAACACTGTCTTGAGAATTTTGGTTGACCGAAAGGAATCTAAATTTTAAATCTGTATGTCGTTGAAGGTGAGCTACTTCTTTCGTTTTGGGGGAAAACAATCGAAAAACAAGTATATCTTATTCATGAGAAAGGTAATTGAAAATTTTAGGATTTTTTTTTTTTTGGTTTTCTCTGTGAATAGCAATTTAAACGTAATAATGTTATTTTTTCCTTTCTGAGAACAACCGTAGGAGTAAAATTTTAGAAGTAACACGCATTTTATACAAAACAATGTGGTAACTATCAAAATTTCTCAAATTGAAAAATTACATGATTATATAATGAAAAATATACAATTATAATGGAATGGATCTGGAGGCTTTTTGGAGAGTTACAGTGGGCATTGACAAAATTTTTCAATTTGTAAGGTTTGGTAATAAATATTGATAAATTTTAGAAATATATTGAGTGAAATTCTATTTGCAAATTAAAAAGTTATGTAAATTTCATATTTTGATGTTAAGAAAGGTTTTGCGAAGGATAATTTGTTTGTGTGTGAAGGATAATTTTTTAAACTTATAGGATTTAAGTTTAAGAAATATTGTATTAGTATATAAAAACAATAATAAAAATCTTTATATGCTAAATAACTCAACGTAGGACGCTTAAAATTAAAATGTATTTTGGACGAAACTTATTTAATCCCATATAGTTATAAATAAGAAAAAACAAAATGGGAGGAAGAAAATTTTGCTGAAACTATAAATTTGAAACAGGCTTTGAAATTCCACAAATTAAGTTAAATTCTTTATCCGTTACTATTATCTTTCTTTGCTATAGCAAATAAAAATAGAACAGTTTAAATATAGTAGAAAGTTTGCTTCTAATAAACCATAAAAAAACTTATATGGTCCTTCTATAGATAACGTTTGAGATTGATAATCTTGGACTATCTTTCGTAACTTGGTGGATTTCTCTATTTAAGATTATTTTAGACCTTCCTTTTATCTTTCAACAAAGTCACGCAAGAAAAATGATCTTCTTTTTCAAATAATTCTATCCTCTTTGTCAGTTAAAGAAAATGAATAAGTGATATACATCTGTGACGGGTCTATCCGCGTCAATCTTCCATTAATCCTCTTGGGTAACTTTGGGGCCAGCAATTATTCTATTTCACAGCCTCCTCGGGAAAAACACGAGATAGTGATATGCTAATGAGTTCGACTATATAAAGTCTAGATTTAGTAAGAAAGGGAAGGAGAAGGAATTGCCAAATTAAATGTAAGTATCAACTACGGATCTCTTCAGCGAGCTTAGCGCGTATTCGATAGTATTTGATATTAATCATTGAAGGAGTCAAAGAGATTAGATTTAGTACCGACCGGACGTTAGTAAGGGTTCGTCTCCTTTGTCAATTCTGATAGCTGAGATTACTTAGTAGGGAATATTAGATTTAAAGGTTAGAATTGAATGTTAGATTTGAGTATCAGGATTAATATAGGGATTAGATAATCACTCCAGGGTTTCTACTGGTAGTTGAACTTGTAGTTGTTATTTGTGTGTTGTTAATAAATATTTGTAATTATGGCTTTCTTGGGGGATGATATGTTTCCTTCCACACCTAGAGACGCGCCGGGCAATGTGAACCCAGTCCAAGATAGGACAGGGGCACGACAATGGCACCCAACGAGATTGTCCTCCGGACATTTCTCCCTTAATCCCGAGATGGGAGTCGGATCCAATTTTAGGCCCTTGCCTGATAATTTTTTTTCTGGTGTGGAAAATATAGAGGTGTTTTTGGAATATATTGACAGTAATGTTAAGTTTTACGAAATACCTAATAATGTGGCATGTTATTATCTTAAAAGGCGTCTCCGAGGTCGAGCCTTGGACTGGTATGAAATATTCGGTTCTTCGATAGTGAAAGGGACTGCTACGGATTTCGCGCAATTGAAAGAGGCTTTGACGGCAAATTTCCAAGCGGTTAGGAATAAGACTGAATTGGAAGTCAAGTTCTATTCGTCGTATCAGGGTCACGGTCAGGCTCCGTCGGACTTTATATACGAGATTCTCAAACTACATAAAAAATTGGGATTAAATATGTCGGAAAAGAGTTTGATCGAGCATATTGTTGCCCGTTTGGAACCGCAATTAATGGAATATATTGAGATTAGAAATCCTACTATTTAATTATAGTTGCTTCAGATGATATCCAAGTATGAGGACAGATATTTGAGGAGAGACAATCCGGGTTCGAGCAGTAATAATAGTGAAAGACGAGCTTGTGTTTGAGTAGGAGGTTTAACGAGAGTTGTACTAATAGAAATTGGAGAGATACTGGGGTAGTCGAACGTCAAAATGATAGGAGGCAGGGTTATAGAACTTCCTATGGGACGAGACCTCAGGGGAACTATGGTAATCAAGGGTTCGAGAACAGGAACCGTATTGATAGGAATGATCGCGGATTCGAAAGTCGTGATAGAAGAGATCAATATAGAAATAGGGGTCCGAGTGATAATTTTGAACGAGGGTCGAATAATCGATGGAATAGGGGTAGTCATAAAAATTTAAACTTTTTAAGCGTTCGAAATCAAGATCGATCGCATGTTGATGAGAAACCTCCTATAAGGGTTTCTGCTTGAAGGATGTCCCCTGTTGAACTCCCGTATGTGCCAATTTTAGTGAACGACATCTTCACTAAGGCATTATAGGATACTGGAGCTGAGAAGTCGTTTATCTCTGAAGAAACGTATATATATATAGGGCATATTTTTCTTATAAGCCAATAAAAAAATCAAATGCAAAAGTTATAACGGCTCAGGGCGCCTGTTGCAACAATGTAGGAACAATAGAATTAGAAATTCCAAACAGAGAATTCACAAAAAAATGGGATTTTCACATACTGGCAGATCTAGAATATCCGTGCATTTTAGGCGTCGATTTTATAAGAAACTTAGATTACTATGAATTTCAAGGAAAAGTCTTTAGCGATTCCGGATTCGCAAATCGAAGAATTAAAAGTTGTTGAGGAGAATGTAGAAATTGATCTTTCGAGTTCACAACTAAATCAAAGTCAACAAATGGATTTAAAATCCTTATTTAATAGTTTTGAAAGTCTATTCTCAGACAAACCTGGTCTTACTCATGTATTATATCATGAAATCGATACGGGGGATAGCCTTCCAGTTGTCTCCAGACCATATAGATATGACAGGGTTAAACAAGGTATCATTGACTATCATATACATAAAAGATGTTACGAGAAGGCACCATCGTAGAAATTCAATCGGCGTACGCATCTCCTGTAGTTTTGTGTCGTAAAAAGAACGGATTACCCCAGGACAATCCCGAGGCTTACAGATTTGCGGTGGATTATCGCAAACTTAATGCGGTAACTAAGTACCCGAGATATCCTTTACCACTCATAGAGGATTTAATTACCAATATTTTCCTCACACAAAAATAATGAGTACCTTGGATGTGCGCTCTGGCTATTTTCAATTAGCAGTACACCCCAGGGATGTAACCAAAACGGCTTTTGTGACGAAAAACGGTACTTATGCGTTTAAGCGCAAGCCATTCGGCCTATCGGGGGCAGCGCCAAATTTTCAGAAGGCCATCGATATTATTTTGAAACCGCTGTTAGGGAAGTGTATCTTAGTCTATATGGACGACGCTATTATTACGTCTCCATCATTTACACATCACTTAGAACATTTAAGGGAAGTATTTAGGTTATTACAAGAAGCGGGGTTGACGTTGAACAAAGATAACTGTAAGTTTGGATGTGAGAAACTAAAATACTTAGGCCTCGTGATTAGTAAAGATGGGAAAGCCACGGATGAATCTAAAGTTAAGGCAATACTCGAAATGAAAGCACCAAAAAATTTGAGAGAAGTATCAAAATTTCTCGGAATGGCCCAATGGTATCAAAAATTTGTTAAGGGGTACGCAGATCTCTGCGAGCCACTGTATGACTTAAAAAAGAAGGGTAGGAAATTTAATTGGTCGGAAAAGGCGCAAGCGGCTTTTGAATCGATCAAACATGCAATTACGGAAGCACCTGTGCTAAAATTACCGGATTTTAATGTACAATTTGAGCTTTTTACAGATGCGAGTTCTATTGGGATTGGAGCGGTGCTTACGCAATGTCAGAGACCCATAGCATATGCATCCCGCAAACTTAATAAGGCGGAGCGCAATTACACAGTAACCGAGCGCGAATGTTTAGCGGTGATTTGGGCTTTAAACAAGTTTCGCACCTACTTTGGATCGTTAAATGTAAAAGTAATTACAGACCATGCAGCATTAACGAAACTCACTAATGGTAAAAGTTTATCAAGTCGTATGATACCGTGGTCACTCAAGCTAGCCGAATTTAATATTGAATGGGAGCATAGACCAGGTATTCAAAATGTTGTGGCAGATTTGTTGTCGCGGAACCCTGTGGAAAATTTTGAGGATAGCAATATAACTTTTGTGCAGTAATTAGAGATTTGGTACTTTCGTCAAGAGAGAAATTGATAGCTGAACAAAAGCAGGACCCCGAGCTCGGTCATATTTACCGATATTTAGAAAACCCCGATGACAGTTCAGTAAATGCGGGGGTCTGTGGGAACTGGTCCCAGGATTTTAAACTAGGATAGAAGGATTGTTATTTTATGCGAAATACGCATCCTCTCTCGGAGAAATGAGAGTATATATTCCAAAATCGATGCGATAACGCACGAATTTCATGATAAGCCTATGGCTGGACATCTTGGAATACGGAAAACATATTTACGCGTGAAGGTTGCATGTTATTTTCCATACATGCGTAAGGAGATACACGATTATGTTTTGACATGCGAGACGTGCCAAAAATTTAAATATAAGAACGCGTTACCAGCCGGTCATTTAATACCGATTGTAACTAATTATCCGAACGAAATAGTTTCATTAGATTTATTAGGCCCCTACCCAGCATCGAAACCCCAAAGATATGGATATATTTGTGTAATAACGGATCATTTTACGAAGTGGTTAGAAATAATACCCCTCAGAAAGGCGTCCGCAAAAATAATCGCCAATGCCCTGTTCGAAAATTATATTTCGCGATATGGAGCTCCTGTCAAATTGATCAGCGATAACGGCCCCCAATTTGTATCCGAAGTTTTTGAACATTTAAGTGATAGATTAGATATAAAGCATGTCAAAATAGTAGTGTATCGACCTCAGTCAAATCGAACGGAACGTGTTAATCACTATTTACTACAAATGATTGCTTCTTTTGTAAATTATAATCATGAATCCTGGGATAGGTTTCTAAATGAATTCGCATACGCATTAAGAACGGCAATCCATGAAACTACGGGAAAGACCCCAGCAGAATTATTTTTGGCCAGGAAAATTATTATCCCATTTGAGAAACTTGTAATGGTCACAGATGGTACAGAATTTGTGGTTAGGAATATTAAAAAGGTGTTTGAGGAAGCTAGGCGGAATACAATGAAAAAGCAGGAAAAGTGGGTGAAATATTACAATAAAAGGAGACGCGAAATTAACATTAAGGTGGATGATTTAGTGTTGGTCGAAACTCACCCTATTAGTTCAGCCAGTAAAAAGGTGGTTGCGAAGTTCTGCCCTAAGTTTGAGGGTCCTTTTAGAGTTGTGAGTGTTAAAAACAATAATGTTGTAATTTGGAAGGCATGTAGAAGAACTACAGTCAACATAGATCAAGTTTGAATTTACCATCAGAGAAAAAGCGATGAAAGTTTAGTGGAAGTAGATTCTTCAATTAGTGGAGGATCCGAGTATCAGTCGAGTAGTTTTGAGGATGGTAGATATGGGTCGGATAGGTCACAAAGTTCTAAGAATGAGTTTGGTGAAAAACAGGAAAATGGTAGATTAGGAAATAAAAGTAATCTTAGAGAGACAAAAAGGAGAGGACACGAGCTGACTAAGGGTCGGTGCAAGAGGACTTTAACTGACTCGATATCACAGGCGAGGCAAAAAAAATTTGTGAAAACTCAGCACTCCAGAAGAGGCAAGAGGAGATCCGAATCCTCTACAGAAGAGCCAAGGAGAAAAAAAGCACATATACGGAGACAGTTTTACAAGCGAAAGCTCCGGTCTTCCATCTTGTCGAAAGTGCAAATAAAGAAGAAATACAAAGTCGACGATCGCTGCAGTAGCCAAGTTCTAGAAAGGGATCGCCAACTGAAAAGGTCCAACTTCAGGAGTTCCAAAGACGGCGGAGAAAACTATGGGAAAGACAGATCAAGATCACCAATAGGATCATTGGCAGGCTATGAAAGATTACCCCCATCTAGAAGAGATCAAGAAGGACGAGGTCACAACTAGAACTTGAGGTGTCGCCGAGAATATAGACCAGACTGCCAGGAGCAAAGAGGGAGTCAACCCAGCAGAAGGTCCACGTCATTGGAGGTGCAGATAGGAGACATTAAAGAAAGAAGAGGAGCAAGATATTAGCCAGGTTCAATTGTTTCATTTATATTTTTACTGACAGGCAGTCGGTTGAATTTTTGCAAGAAGCAAGTCTCGTTTCTTTAATAATGATGTCTAATGCAAAAGTCTCACTACGTTGAGTGAAATGACCTTTTGTATATTTAAATATATTCTAAATTGTGGAAAGCATATGTATGTTTACATTAGTTTACCTTATCCAAAGGCTTGGCTAAATGTGCGAGAATTCATTGTATTGTTTGTTTATATTGAATATTTTGAAAATTGTGCATAATTGTGTATATATAAACATGTTGAATTGTATATTAGTATATGTCTGGTTTTTGGGACTCGCGGCGTAGAGAAAGGAATTTAACCATAACACTAACAGCGCTACGCGATTGGAATGGGAGTTTTATTTTTAGAAACCAGATAAAATTTGTAAAGTATTTGACAATTTAAGTATGTGTGGATTTAATGTTGTGTGTATAAAGTGTTCAAAATTTTTTTTGTACGTCCACTGATCCAGTTCTCATTTCAGGGTGGCTGACCCTGATGTTTTGAAAATTTGATGCTGAAGATAAAAATTATGCAACCCAGGAGGTGTCTTTACAATATCTTAGATTACGGGTTGTGTACGGCCGGGTTTTTCCCTCCAGCGGGAGGTTTTTCCTTGGTCCTTGCCCAAATGGGGTACACCTTATATAATGAATGTAAAAGTTAAAACCTGTGAGTGATTAAACTTTGAGCTAGTAGTTTTGAGAGTTTCTTTAGCGTATTGTTCTATAAAAGTTATTGCTAAACTAAAATGTAAGATGTCTAGATAAGTTAAGACTTAAAATTTTCAACGTAATTTATATCGGGCCATTGAGACCATTTTATAAATCCCGTTTTTTTCTTGAGGGGGGCTGTGACGGGTCTATCCGCGTCAATCTTCCATTAATCCTCTTGGGTAACTTTGGGGCCAGCAATTATTCTATTTCACAGCCTCCTCGGGAAAAACACGAGATAGTGATATGCTAATGAGTTCGACTATATAAAGTCTAGATTTAGTAAGAAAGGGAAGGAGAAGGAATTGCCAAATTAAATGTAAGTATCGACTACGGATCTCTTCAGCGAGCTTAGCGCGTATTGGATAGTATTTCATATTATTAATCATTGAAGGAGTCAAAGAAATTAGATTTAGTACCGACCTGACGTTAGTAAGGGTTCGTCTCCTTTGTCAATTCTGATAGCTGAGATTACTTATTAGGGAATTAGATTTAAAGGTATTAGATTTAAAGGTTAGAATTGAATGTTAGATTTGAGTATCAGGATTAATATAGGGATTAGATAATCACTCCAGGGTTTCTACTTGTAGTTGAACTTGTAGTTGTTATTTGTTTGTTGTTAATAAATATTTGTAATTATGGCTTTCGTTGGTGATGATATATTTCCTTCCACACCTAGAGACGCGCCGGGCAATGTGAACCCAGTTCAAGATAGGACAGGGGCATGACACATCTTCATTTCCTGCGTCGTAATTCTTTAGGTGTTTCTTTTCGAGAGTAGGTAATAAGTTAAAAGTTGGATTTCTAAGCATATACAGAGTGTGACGTTTGAAACAATAAAGGTAGCGTGATTTGAAAAATAAAAATTTAGTTTAATTAAGCCACAGCTATTATTTACATTAATTTACAATTTATTACTATTAGATGATTTTAGAGTCCCAATTCCTATTGCTTTGTGAGGGAGGGGTCTTGGTGTCCGTGCAATGCAAAGTTTTCACTCCAACTTCTTTCTGCCACGGCCCCCTCTCGGTCCATGCGGTTGACCGCTGTCGGGGACTTTTCTTTCCATACATCCGGCCTTGGGCAGAATGAGCTTCTCCTCGTGTCAAAGGTTGCCGGCGCTAACCAAGACACATCCCCGCAATATATTAACGATTGCAGGTGTTTTTACACCATGTGGTGATCAATTCTCCTAAAACTGATCCGGCCGAGGGAGGGAAGGCGCTGGTGTCCCATAGCTCAAAGAGGGGACGTCACAAGGGGATATTTTTGTCGGCATGTTCGATTGTGTCCATTGCATTAGTTCTTATTAAGCTTAGCCTCTACCTTTTTTTATTGACTTTCCTCATGAGTAGAAGTATGAAAAAGCCAACACAGCAATAAAAATTTTGCAGTATGCTAAAGTATTTCTAGTAATGATATTTGTTCCTTTCAGGTTTCGTTGTTAATTAACTTGAAAATCTGAAATGATTGTCCAAAATGATTTAAAATAGAATTAATAATTCAGGAAAATTGTATTGTGGAATAAGTTATTAGAAATAATTCATAATCGAAAAGAAAAAAAAAACTGTATGCCACTTTGTAGTCGATATTTTTTTTACATTTTTGACTACACACTTTTTCTGATTACGCCAGCATATATACCTTTTACAAATATAATGACCAATTTGTTTTATTAGCAAGAAACAGAATTAAAAAGTGGAATGTGTTATAATTTACGAATTGCACGGGAATAATAGATAAAAAAATAAGTTTATAATATAAATATTTCATTGCTCAAAGTTTTAAATACATTATCATCAAGATAAAAATGCTTTACCTTTTTCAAATTCATTTAGTACAATTTTAGAAAAGCAATAAAAGTTTAATAAACTGTTTCTTTTATCGAATAGGATTCATTCACTTTTTAGGCATAATTTACGTCCATCATTTAAGTGAGTGACTATATTAACTAAGTTAGTCAACTTTTAAAAGAAATTGAATGAATTCATGGTGTGACAAATTTTCCATTTGAGTCGATTTTGATGAGCGAAACGGAAATGCCTGTAGAGAAAAATCGATTTTTCCTTCATCTAAAATGTAAATTTATTTTCGATTCTATTGAAAAAAAAGTTTTGATTTAATTATCATGGTTTGGGAAGTTTGTTTCAAGGGAAAGTAAAAACATATTTTAAATGGCAGTTACTGAAAACTATCGAAAAAGAATTATTTCTCTCCCATTGATTTAAAATCAAAGCAATTCGAACAAACAACAACAACCAAATGAGTGAATTCAGTCGATGACAATTTATTTGAATGGTATAACATCAAGTAATAACTACTTTACGCAACACGTATGTTCGGGAAAAGATCGAATCAATTCAATTAATCAAAAAGCTAATTATTCCTTATAAAGCCTACACATGTTCCAGAAAACAATGAAAAATTATTGTTTTAAACTTAGGATTTTTAAATAACATGATTTCGTTATGTTGTCCTCTGTGTGTTTTGAAAGAAAAGTTAGTGTTGTACAAGACTATGTTTGGGTTAGCCATGAATATGACTTTAAAATTTAAGAGACTTCAGAGATTCTTCGATATATTGAAACATTTCCATGTGACTACTGGTGTATTAACACTGAAAAGTTTTGCAGAACTTGAAGAAATTTGAGGAACAGAGTTTAAACGACATTCTCTGTCAGTGGCAAAAGTTGCCAGAAAAAAAATAGATTAGCTAAAAAGTAAAAAATGATTAAAAATGAGTAAACAGAAGGTATAAGCTATAAAATTGATGAATTTTAAGTAAATAATTGTGTAGATATAAGAAATATATGATTAATAGTACTAAAAATGCATTTTTCTCAAAATCAATTTTTTCATATATTTTGAAAATTTCAAAAATGGTAACTCAAAATATTACCAATAAATATGTTTGAAATTTGATACCATTTTTTAATTATGTTTTCTAAGGCGGGTAGTAAAATAATAATTATAAAAAATAGTTTTTAAACTATGGTCTATAGTATTTGTGTAACGGTGTTGTAAAATATGGCCCCTTCAACCAAGTTGAGTGACCGCGGAAGTCAAGTGGTCAAGGCATCGGATCATGGCTAGCGTGTCATGAGTTCTAGCCCAGTATAACTAAAGACCCGCCGCGTAGGGGAGTGATGCCCGTTAAATCTGTCGAGAGCTCAAACGTCCTTCCGTTGGTGTGGTGTGGTAGTTAGGAGAGGGAAGTGCCAGCCGGGTGTCTTCCGCGTCACTTGACCAGGATTCAAAATTACATGGTCCGTCGCCAAAAGCCCTCGTGTAGCTGAACAGTGCGACGTTAATATTCACTCACTCAGTCAAGTTGAGTCCGAGAACTTTCTTTCTGGAGAAATAGAGCCCTCTTCTCTACAATGTAGCTTGAATACTTCGGAGGGACTCTCGAGGGCGTATTTCCACTTCAACTTAAGTTTACCTGTCATTAAGAAAATTTTTGTCTTTAGCCATCTCAGACATTTAGCACTAGAGATCATTAACAGCATACCCAATGATGCAATCAAAATTTATACTCATGGTCGTAGAATATCAAACCAGACCGGTAGTGGTTTCTATATCAAAACGCCCCAGGAAAAATCGTCCCTTAAAAATCGTAATCCAGATTTCTGCTCAGTTTTCAGAGGTGAACTAATAGCCATTGAGGCGGGACTTAAAGCCATTCTGTCTAAGAAGAATTATGGTGATCTTTGGATCCTCTCCGATAGCCGTAGTTCACTTCAACACCTTTAAATGGTTTATTGTGGGCGACAAAACCAGTTTCTCCATCTTACACAAACTGAAACATATATCGCTACACCATGATATTCATTTTCAGTGGATCCCATCTCACGTCGAACTTTATGGCAATGAAATGGAGGACACACTAGCAAAGGAGGGCTGTAATCTTCAAACTCCCTCTACATCCACCCTTGCTTACCTGGAATTATACTCGTTAAAAAAATCTCAAAATTAGGTGGAGTGGAGGGCGCCTCCCACTCATCATTGGTATGCGGGTAATAGACCCGGACTGGCCCTAGCCCTCAAGTGTGACAGGTACTCCCAGACTACACTTTCTCGTCGTGCTAGTGGTCATATCAAGTGCCTTTCATTATCAGCGAACAAGAAGATCCTCCCCATCTGTGCAAGGTGTCAAGATCACCAGGCTTCCCCGGAGCACACAATGCGTTGTATGGATTTCAGAAGCACACGGATCCCCTTCTTGTGCTGGACATTTGAGAGTCATTGATTTAATTGATCTTGTCTGGAATTTGTATTTACATTTTACTACCGGCTCTAGATACATATATAATGATTATTTTGATACTAAATTTATACACATTGGGCCAAAAGATTTCCATGTAGAATTTTTTGAATGTTCTTAAAATTTCTTCGAAATTCCTTATAAATTTACCAATTTTCTGAAGTTTAAATAATTTATTGCAGATATTACATAAGAGATAGCTTATTTACATACAAACTGTAGTTAAAAAGGGTATAAGTTTTTTTCTGAGTGAGATGTTTTTTAAAAGAAGGGTTCCGAACGTATTCGTATACCTTTAAGTAATATAAAAGTACTTCCACGCATTTATTGTTGGTTGATTAAATTAACATTTTGTTGTTAAAACGTTAAAACAAATATGACAAAAAATGACAGTTTTCATTTTAATATGGTAATTAATTATAGTTTTTTGTTGAAGAATTTGAAACGATACTATTTCATTTGTTTTTCGTAAACTTCATAAATTTATTAATTTTATTGCTTAAAGCCCTTTGAAACTTTAAATGGTAGTTTTTAGGGTAATTTTTGTGAGATTATAAAACTTCCTTTTTTTTTTCAACGTACCAACTCTCATAACTGAGTAAGCCTTTTTTTTTAAATCTTTCGGGGCAAAAGAGAGAAGAGAAAGAAGAAGAGAGAGAGAGAGAGAGAGAGAGAGAGTTTATAATGAATTTTTATTCATAAATGTGAACCTTAAAGAAACAAGCCGTATTGATGAAAGAAATGATAATAAGCACAATTTAAACAAAAGTTACATCCTAAAGGTAATAAAAAAAGTCATCCAATGTCTTTTTTAGGAAATATTTCTTTATATTTCTTTATCTTAGCTGGTCGGAAAATATCGTTTCTGAGCAGCGGGCATTATGAGGGTGAAAAAAGAGGGGGGAAATTGTCCAAATGATTTTAGGATAAGGAACATGATTCACTAGAACTTTTACTCCACAACCTCACTGAAAAAAGCTCATTGGATAAAATAGCAGAAATATTTATGCTGATCGAAAATTTTCCTCCAAAATAAATGACATCGAAATGATTTATTGCTATTTTAATTATATTTCTTCTGTTTCAAAAAAAAGTCCTTTGAAACTTTGGTATTAAAATAGCAATAAAATATTAATTTTTTTTTTGAATAAAAATGGTACCATGAAATGAAACACAGCAGTCAACCCATAATCAATGAGCACCGGGCTGTGATGACTTGTAATTTCAGAGTTTATTATGCACCATAGATGGCTCTGGTTAAATATATCACGGGTTTCAGCCCTCACATTAGCGGAAATGGGTAGAGAGAGCTGCACAGTCCTTAGCCAAGGTCATCTTGAAAGATCGGATCATGACAGCTTCGTGAGGATGTCACAAAAGGGTGTACCACTCAAAATCCCTCTTGGGAATGTTATGCTTACGATTTTATGGTCATTGAAAAATATTTGTACATTTAGCTAGTGCATTTACATAGTGATGCTCTTTTTATAATTCTCTTTTAGAATATTTATTTTCGAAAGGGAATTTATTCGGAAAAAAGGGACCATTAATGAAATGCTTATAAAAATGAAAGCATACAGAAATACTGAATGAATATAAAATTATTTCAATCAAATGTAATTGAAAATAAAATACGTACCGATAAAAAATATTGCCAAGTAAATGACCATTTCAGTAAAAGAAAAAAATTACTGTTAAAAACAAATGACTTTTATTTTTATTTTCTGAAATGGTTTTATTTCTACCCACGAAAAACTCAATTAGAGCAAAACATTAAGTATTGTAACAAAATTCATGCAAAATAAAAAATAAATAACAAAAAGTTTTATACGCAATAAATATATTACAAAATTAGATTATAGTTTCTAAAATATACGCATAAAAACAATAATTTATTTATAAATTATTGGAAAGGAAAACTTATCAGAGAATATATCACTAGTGTTGCAGGACACTATCAATATTCTATGTTTTGAAAATTGTGAGCATATACGATAATAGTATTTAATTAATATAATATAAATTTTTATGCGCATTAAAAAAAAAGAGAATTACCATTTTCATAAGGTGAAAAATATCTAAGAAAATTTAAAAAATTCCTCTTTAAATGGAATACCATCAGGTGAAACCGTGACAGAGGAAAGAAAAACACTTGGTGAAGGGATGTGTGAAGAGCACATCATTAGCTACCACAAATTTTCAGTGATTTTTTCACTAATGTCATCTGACCTAGCCGTACTATTAATCACAGTCCCAAAAAAAATTGTTGGTTCCGTTAATATTTAACGTAGTTTGTTTGAGTCGGGTTTTGAGAAAAAGATGTCCCTAGTTTTGATTCTCCATCAAAGGAAAAATATTACCCTAGGTAAATTATTCAAAAGTTAAACCCTTTTGTTAAGATTCCAAAATGCATTGGCATAGTTAGTCCTGAGAGCGAAAAATTCATCAGGGGGCTCGTTTTGGAAAAATAAATAAATATGATCGCATTAACAAATTTTATTTGAAAGTGTCACAATAAGTATACACAGTCATATTAAAAAATTTATTACTTAAGAATTAGCCTTTTTCTTCAATAGGTGCTTTTATTTATTTTTTTTTCTTTCGCAAACGCATTTAAAATAATATCCATAGTAGAAGAGGATTTCAGTTTTTCAAGTTTATCTGTTTCTGTTGGTAGCATTACAAAATCCGTTAACCAATTTTGTCCTGTGAAAACCTAAGATAATTTTTAGTAATTTTTAGATTAGATAAACTTCTTTCAGCTGTTGCAATTGGGATCGGAAAGATGAATAACGGGCATGTGTTATAACATCCGGAAACCTGGAAAAATTATAAACTAAGACAATTATATAAACTTATAAAAAGTTTCTCAGATTATATATAAAAATAAGTTAAATCCAGAAAATATTTTTTTGAAAGCAGTTTAGCGTCTCAAAACTTTATTACAGGGTGAGAACAATTTTTTAGACTTGATCACAGTAGGTATGATAGATTAAAAAAAAAAACAGCTACTTCTATATATCTCGTCTCGGCATTAAAAGGTGTTATATACAAGTAGATATGAATAATTTATTATTATTATTTCGTCCTATGATTGTCCTATGTTAAGGCAAACTGCTTTCGATCCATGAACTCGGTCTTTTGGATTCTATAGAAATGAAAGACAACCGAGATATCAAATCCACATTATTTTCTTTCATAGAACCACCTGCGGATAAAGGGCCAAGCCTTTGTATGTATGACGTTTATTTACAGTTAATCAATCTACAGATGAAGTAATGTTGTCGTTTACAAACAAATAGCATACCGAATAGATTTTTCTCATTCTCTAAGTGTGTACTTCAAACCATCTTTCTGACGACCCGCTTTGAATAAGAATTTTTTCCTCCCGAATCTCATTATTTGAAGTAAAATAATACCAGCTTTTAAAGTATTTTGATTCGGGGATATAGTGTTCACACGAAAAAGTTTGAATCGCTTGACGACTTTTTGCTTCCTCACGTCCAGGGCCCCTGTAGCTTGGGGCCCCGTATCGTTGATTCGGCAGATACGGCGGTAGCTACGCTCCTTCCAAAATGGTATAACATTTCCTACTTTTCTACCGATAACAATTATTGCCAATTTTTTTTTTTTACAAAATGACTTTATTTTATATATATATAAAAAAACTCAAACTTAAGTATGCAACTCAAACTAAGCAATCAATTTAAAAATAAAACGGAAAACATTTTTGAAATACTGTAGGGAATTAAATGTTCGAATGCAAATTTTTAAAAAAAACTCGTCACTTGATGAATCGTAAGCTAAATTGATTTCTTCACCAATCCTTTGACTCAGTTAGGCTACATTTTCAATGGGTTTAAAAGAACTTAGAAGGGCAACTCTTCTTAGATTGAATGCATTAAATTATTGCAAAAATGTTTTCCGTTTTATTTTTTAATTTACGGCTTAGTTTGAAATGTCATTCTGTAGAAAAAATTAAGCAATAATTGTTATGAATAAAAAAAGAAGCAAGTGATGTAAAATTTTGGAATCCTAACTAAATGGATCATCTTTTGAATTGGCCTGGTGTAGTATCAAGCCCCAAGTGAAGCAAACTATGTTAATTTTAACTAAACCAGCAAGGGTTTGGCCTGATTTGTGATTGTTATTAATAACATGGATATGTGTGAATCACGTTAGTGAAAATCTTACTGCAATTTTGAGGTCAAAGTACCTAATGATAGGTTGGAGAGTAGAATTCATTTTCCATATTTTCAAAAATATACTAGTCATCACTTAACCAAGTGATATGGAATTTTCTTTAAATTTTCAAAACTGAGATATGGCTTCCCCCTATTTCATTCCATCCCCAAAAATCTTCATTACAATAATTTAATCGATTAATACAAATAAATAGAATATTTTTATTAAATAATTCATCTATGCAATCTATTAATGTATTAATAAAATATATACATTATAAATAAACATAATGAATAAGAAAGAAGTACATACAATTTAAATAAATGCGAAGCAATAACACAGGTCTGCAATGGAAAAAATACAAATGAAGTAATGGCTCAGCCTTATGATATTTTTGGTTCTGATTTAAAAAATAATAATTAAAAATTTCCATGACGTCACGTTTTCTTGAAAAAAATCAATTTTAATTGGATTTTTATGAGTATTTACCAAAGCATTTTTTCAGCGTTCCTTTTCTTCCTTTCCGTCATTCTCCCGCGTGATGAAACATACAGTCTGTAACACCTTTCCACCGCATATCAATAGTTTCGCCACATGTTCCAGGAGGTGATTCACCTCAATCCTATCAGGTTGAACTAGAAAGCCTTTCGAAAGAGGCAGTTAAATTGTTGGGCTCCAGATTGAAAGAAAAGAAATATTGACGTAAGGAATTTCTTTTTATTGGAATTGAGAAAAAGAATTTGTTAAGTATACTTTGAAGAAGACGAGAACCTGGTCTAGTGTTCCCGGATTGATGAGCAAATTTCCTATAACCTACGAAAAAAATAAATGATTTATCGAAGTTTATAGATTCATCGAAGGCTATCTTTCTTCATCAATGAAGACAGTATGCAGTTGGACATTTGGCTCATTTAAAGGAACTCTATGAGCACTTGTCCACATTAAATAAAATATAAAATATGCCGACCACGGTTGGATCATTTGTGGTGGATTGAAAGTTATCTTCATGCTTCTAGGTCAATAAGTGGCCGCGGTAGCCAAGTGGTCTAGGCATCGGATCATGGCTAGCGTGTCATGAGTTCGATCCCAGTACCACTAAAGATCCGCCGTGTAGGGGAGCGATGCACGTTAATTCTGTCGAGAGCTCAAACGTCCTCCCGTTGGTGTGGTGTGGTAGTTAGGAGGGTTCAAAGTTACGCGGACCGTCACCAAAAGCCCTCGTGTTGCTAAAACAGTGCGACGTTAATATTCACTTGCACTTACTCTAGGTCAATAAGGCAAATATACAAAGTTCCCATGCTTCATTTGTGAGTGGGAAGCCGTGATCATACTCAACATTGGGTCAAAATATTGTAGAATGGCCGAACAGAAAAACTTAACCCAGGCACTAAGAATGGGGTTCTGAACAGCTTAGTTGAGTCGAAGAATGTATTGTTAACCCTCCTGTATATAAAATTAAGTGTAATGATGCAGTTTGCCAAGGTTATTTCAGGTGATAGTTTTGAGGATTATTTGAAATCAAGTTGAGAAAGAGAGGATCTTTGTTGGTCCATATCCACAAGCTTATGAAGGATAAAGAATTTTAGACTCATGGCAACAGTTGTTCAGGTTAGTTGGGTCGAAATACATTTCCTTCACTCACCCGTGGACTTTTCTCCAAAAAATTTAGGATAAGTCAGTGAAGAACAGAGTGAAAGCTACGAAAACATCAAAGATATGGAGCACAAATATCAAAGATGGGACAAAAACATGTTCACAGACTACTGTCGGATGATAACACGCGAAAGATTCGATAGAATATAAAAGAAAAACGTCAAAAAGAAGTTTCAAAGAAAAAAAAGTTTACGCATTTAAGTAGAAACTTTTTTTTTGTGGAGATTAAAATTTGTTTCAAACTTCATGTATGCAGGCATAATACTTGCTCCTCTTGGCCAACCATTAATTTTATATAAATTACCGTAATAGACGTTAATTAAAAAAGTATGTTCGTGATTTTTTCTAGAAACTGTGCCATACATGGATATTAAAAGTTTAAAATTCAAGGAAACTTTTTGTCTTTCTCTCAACTGGAAGCAACTCGTGAACTCTGGCAATAGCGGTTTTCTTCCATTTACTGAAAAATCAATTTATCTCATCAAGAATCGATATTCGCATAGATTTAACTGAATACAAACTTGTGTGTTGCTTGATGATATATGTTAAATTGTTTGAGAGAATTTCTTTTCAAATATAATTTTAGCGAAACTATCGATATTGAGCTTACAAAAAATCCTGTTGTGATGGGGAAAAAATGGTGGTCATTTTCGAAATCAACACACCAAATTACATAATAATCCCCGAAAACCTTTTTTGCATTTTTCAAAAATTTTAATTTAGCAGGGCTGTGTAATTTAGCCTTTAAAAAATAAAAACAGAAAAATATAAAGAGCAAATATTGATTTAACCGGTCTTAAATTTCTTTAATTTTCGATTATTCTTCGTCGTTTAAATTTTTTCACTGCACTTTTTCGAATAATTACTTAAGCATATATTCCTCATATTTCATAATTCACGGGATTCTAGAAAACGTTTTTGTTATGCTTGTAAACTAAGACAGTTGAATATAAACTTAAAGAAATCTTGATTCGAATGTTTTAGATAATACCAAATTAAAAAGAAATTATTGTGTTGAAATAATTTTATAAAAATTTTTGTGAGTATTTTTAAACCTTCTGTATCTAAAAGTCTCAGATATTGTATCTCTTCAGCGCTTTCAAAGTCAACACATGGATCTCTTTATCTAAAGTAAAAATATATTTGTGATCAAAACATATCTGATTATACATACACGTAAGAACCCTCTGTGTACATTAAATCTTATAGTCTTCTATTGAAATAACAATTGATTTATATTTGAAATGTTTATTATTTCTTTAATGTTCATAATGTCTACTTATAACCATTAAATGTGTCTCACGAGAATAATTTGATATTTAAATTTTTACTCAAATAATACTATATTTATCTTAGTGTAAACGCTTTTAAAGCGTCATTTTTTATTGTAGAATTTTTTGTACAATAACGTGATAATTGTAATCAGGCATTTGCCTGTATTGCCCGAATCTCACTTCTAAGCTATCAGTTTGAAATTTTTCAACATATTTGAAATTCTTCGGTCGAAATATAATTTATTAGCTCTGGAATAATATTTATTGAATGCCTGAAATAAAAAAAATTTTCTCTCTCAAACAACCTTTTTATTTATTTTTTTTTTGTTTAAAATCTTTACACAACAGTCCAGCCACTCAAATTTTGGAAAAGAGAGAGACGAGGGAGAGAGATAATCTACCATCACCTATTAACGATAAAGGCCTTTAGAATCTGATTTTGACTCTTACTTTGGTTTTAAATATTCGTTGTTCATCTGAAATTTAAAATATGTTTACTCAAATTGTGTCTGTAAACACTTATAGGTAGCTTTACATATCTTGTAAAGGACAGGGGCAGCCGAATTCCCTTTTACAAAAATATTTAAAACTATTTTAACATTTTGTTCTTCAGTGATTATTGATCCGAAAGCCTTTAATCCTTTAAATGGTTTGCCCGTACCCCGCACGGGCTACCGAAAGCTGGTCACACCTGGTTTACCCGCACGCTGATATTTTCTTCTTTTTAACTTTGATTTGCACATATTTTTCGTGAGATTACTAGTGTTGCGGAGCGTAATATGCTGGTTCAAGAATGAATGTGGACTGTTCGTCTAAAATATTTTATTGCGAAATCTGAAAGTGCGTAATGCCTTTTATACTCTCTTCGAGAGATTACAAGGGTTGCCAATTTGGTGAGAGTTCCGTCGCCAAAGGCGATAAAGACACAATACGGAACATCCCGCGCGGCGTTGAAATATCAGACATATATTTCAAATATAAAAATTAACATTATACAATGTAACAATACAAAGAGTTAAATAAGAGCGAATACAAGTTAAACTAATTACAAAGTTAAAAGTTAATTAAAAATACTTAAAAATACAATTAACACTGAAATGCAATTAGTTGCTTTACAGAAGACTAAGGTTGTCCCTTATTGGCAAAATACAAATTTTTGAAAGAGGTCTCCTGTAGTTACCTCTTGGCGTACGTACATCAACTACTCTGACATTTCCATCAGTACCTGGAATAGACTTAATAATCCTACCCAATGACCAATTGCAGGTTGGGAGTTGAGGATCTTTAATTAAAACCATCATACCAGGGAGAATATTGGGTTGCTTAAATACCCATTTTGTACGCTGTTGTAAATGACTCAAATAGCTGTTTTGCCAGCGTTTCCATATTGTTTGAAGAAATTTTTGGGTTTTCTGCCATTTATTAAGAAGGTTATCCTCTTTATCAGCTATGTCAGGTTCAGGGATAGCATTTATGGGTTTTCCTATCAAGAAATGGCCTGGAGTTAATACTTGGTAATCGTCTGTATCAGATGATAAGGGAGTGAGAGGTCGTGAATTGAGGATGCCCTCAATTTGAACTATTACAGTTATAAATTCTTCCAGCGTTAGTTTTACGGAGCCTACCACTCTTCTCAAATGGAACTTAAAGGATTTTACTCCCGCCTCCCAGAGGCCACCAAAATTGGGTGCCCTAGGTGGCAAAAATTTCCATTTGATACCCTCTGAGGCTAACAGGGCTGCAATGGTTTCATCTTTTATGACAAGTTTGTACAGATGTTTCAGTTCTGCTGAAGCTCCAGTGAAATTCGTAGCATTATCGCTAAAAAGAATTGAACTTTTGCCACGACGTGCAAAAAATCGTTTCAAAGTGGCAATCAAAGCGTTAGCAGTCAAATCTGAAACAAAGTCTAGGTGAACTGCTTTAGTTGCCATACAGACAAATATGACCACATAGACCTTCTGAAATGTACCCTTTCTCTGTCCCTTGTATTTTATTAGAAATGGGCCGCATAAATCTAATCCTGCGTTTTGAAAAGCCGAACTTGGCGTTATTCTTTCAGGAGGCAGATCCCCCATGATTTGATTGGCGATAACTGGGTTATTCTTGAAGCATTCTACACATTCATGAACGACTCTTCGTGCTATGCTTCTACCACCAAGAGGCCAGTATTTTAAGCGTACAGTATTTAATAGAGCTTGTTGACCCAGATGAAAATCACGCTTGTGATAATACTGAAATATAAGTTTGACTAACCTATTTCCCGCAGGCAGAATTATGGGGTGTTTCTGGTTCCAACTGACATTAGAGTGGGAAATTCTACCCCCTACCCTTAACAAACCTTCTCTATCAATAAAGGGATTAAGAAATCTTAGCTTACTTGACTGGGGAACTGAAGATCCCTTTTTCAAGGAAGCTATTTCTGTAGAAAAATATCCCGCTTGAAAATGCTTAATAAGGAATATCTCTGCCAAACCATATTCTTCAAGGGTAAGTGCAAGGGTTTGTTTAACACCAGGTTTACAATTTTTAATAAATCTTAAAATAAAGGCTAAAATTCTAATTAATTTATGAAAATTATTTGTACGATCAAGAAAATTATCAATAAAATTAGAGTCTATATTCAACTTTAAAGTCACTTTAGGCATAGGTTTAAGTTCATTGGTATAACACTGGTCAGTCACAGTACTGGAAGTTCGTAAGCCGTTAGGAGTAGCTGCAGTTATTTTCTGCAAATCAGGACCCTTCCACCACAAATCGTTATTTGCAAGTTCCCTTACATCCAGTCCGCGAGAAATGACATCGGCTGGATTGCTCTCAGATGAGATATGCTTCCACTGGAAATCTTTGGATAACTTCTGGATCTGAGACACTCGATTTCCGACGAAGGTCTTGAGCAGGTTTGGAGGGGTATTAATCCACGCGAGAGCGATTGTAGAATCTGACCACAACTGCACGGACTCTATCTGCATCTTTAGAGCTGATATGACTCTGCGAGTAAGCTTCGACAGAAGAAGGCATGCACACAATTCGAGTCTAGGTATAGTCACGAGCTTGGTCGGGGCAACACGTGATTTACTGCACAAGAGTTGGCAATTTGATTCCTCGGTGATGGACACTGTTTGCATATAAACAACTGCTCCATAAGCTTTAGAAGAAGCATCTGCAAAGCCGTGAAGCACTACACCAATGGCACTAATCCTTAGAAAGCATCTTGGGACCTTGATTTTCTCTAAATCGGGCAGTGTCTTAATGAAGTTCTCCCATTGCTGCGAAATATCTGGAGGAAGTATTTCATACCAGTCTAGTTTAAGTAGCCAGAGCTGTTGCATAAAAATTTTAGCTTTAGAAATGACAGGACCTAGAAATCCAAATGGATCGTAAATGCGTGCGATCTGGGACAAGACGTCTCGTTTTGTATAGCCGAGATTAAGACGGACGTTGGCCTTGTAAGTAAAAGTATCACTTACACTGTTCCAAATCATGCCCAGAGTCTTTACTTGGATTTCTTCGGAATTTCTGTCAAGTGGAAATTCCTTCGCATTGGTTGGAGAAAGGTTCGTGCACCACTTATGTAGCGTCAATCCTCCTCTTTGAAGAAGCTGTTTTAATTGCATCTGTAGAGTCTCAAATTCCGTTAATTCAGAAGAACCCGAGAGGCAATCATCCATGTAAAAATCCTGGAGGAGAACCTTTGAAGCCAATGGGAAGTTCTTTTCCTCATCTAAAGCGAGTTGTCGCAAAACCCTGGTTGCCAAATATGGAGCGCTTGCTGTTCCATATGTGACAGTTCGTAATTCATATACTTTAGTAGGAGACGTTTTACTACCTTTCCACAAGATTTTTTGAAGCCTAGTCTGAGTTTCATTTAACTCAATCATTCTAAACATCTGCTTTATGTCCGCAGTGAAGGCGTAAATGTGTTTGCGGAATCTAATAAGAACTGAAAACAGGTCTTCCTGAAGCACACCTCCCTTGTACAATAAATCATTTAAGGAATAACCACTAGTAGTTTTAGCGCTAGCATTGAACACGACACGCAGCTTGGTTGTCATGTTGTCCGGTCGTAAGATACCGTGATGAGGTAGATAATATCCCGTCTCTGACTTAGAATCCTCCTTCACTTCCTTCATGTGATGCAATGATTCATATTCATTTAGAAAATCTGAGTAAAGCGCCTTCATGGTAGGGTCACGTTCTAAGCGTGTCCATAGCTGATCCAATCTTTTAGATGCAATAATCTTAGAATTTCCCAAAATGGTCTCCGGAAATTCTGGTTTCAATGGCATAGAGACAACATATCTGCCATCTTCCTTTCTTGTGTGAGTTTTCGCGAAATGCTCGTTGCAGTAATTTAATTCATCGCTATTGCAAATTTCTCGAGGTTCAACGTCTTCTATTTCCCAGAAGTTAGCAAGAGTTTTGTTTAGAGCTTCCAAGTTTTTAGCCAAAAAGCAATGCCTTGTCGAAATATGTAAATCTGCGTCTGAAATTTTACCCGAAACTAGGTACCCAAAACAGCTAGACTGCAGAAATAAGTTATTCCCAATCTTTATTTTATCCATTTCCAAAAATGCAAAGAACAATTCTGCACCTAACAACAAATCTACTCTTTGAGGAATAGAAAATTTTGGATCAGCCAGGTGTATATTACTAGGAATATTCAAATGAGTTATATTAATTCTCTTAGAAGGAGAAAAGTGACTAATCTTTGGCACAGCCAATAAGTCAATTTCCCATTGCGAATCATTTCTAGCGTTTGAGATTTGAGCGTAAATCTTTTTTCTTATATAAATAGATGCATCATTCAAACCACTGATCGGAATGTTTACCTTTTCTTTCTGCAATCCCAAAGCTTCTGCTGACCTTGAGCTAATAAAACTTGATTCTGAAGCGCAGTCTAAAATAGCACGCAAAGGTTGTCTGATTCCTTCAGAATCCCTCACATAAACTATTGCAGTATTAATCAAAATACTGTTATTTCCATTAGTATGGAATGAAACGCGAGCGTTCTCCGAAGAATCGGGTTCCGAATGGCTTAAGATTTGTGAAGAATTCAAGTCAGGATCCAATGTTTCAAGGTCAGTTTTGTAGTTAGTTGATGGCGTTGAGTATTTATGAAGCAAAGTATGATGCTTCTGCTTACAGACAAAACAAAGATTTTTAGAATTGCACTTTGACACAGCATGAAATTCACTTAAACAATTCGTGCAAACTCTTAAGTTTTTTAACCAAATCAGTTCTGTCCGATAAATTCATTGCCTTAAATTTATGGCATTGATACAATGCGTGCGTTTGCATTCTACAGACCTTACAAAAGTTTGGTTTATTAGATTTAACAACAAATGATTTTGTCGTTCATAATTTAATTTTCTCGGGATGTTCTTATTAATGCTGCTCAAAATTTGATATCTTCTCTCCAGAAATTCCAAACACGCATCAAAATCAGGAACTTCATTGTCTTTTAATGTTAATTCGTATTGTTTTCTTGTTTCCCGATCTAATTTATCCAAAACCAAATTTAATAATAACGCGTTTGATAGTTTATCTCTTTCGAAGTCTAAGATTTTTAATGATCTAAGATTTTTCTTAATATTATCTAATAGGATGCGCAAATCTCCAGATGACTCGTATTTCATTGCCTGCACATTGAGAATATTTTTGATATGACAGTCAACAATAACTCTTTTATTTTCGTATCTTTGCTCAAGAGCTTTGAAAAGTGAATCAAAGTCATCAGCAGAAGTTTCAACTATCTTAGCATCTCCCCTCAGAGCACCGCGCAAATAATGTAGTTTTTCACTATCCGAAAGCTGAGAATTTTCAATTACGAGATCACAAAACTGAGTCTTGAATAAACCCCATTCCTCCAATTTCCCGGTAAAAGTTGGAAGAGGAATTTTAGGTAGTTTTATTTGGGAGCCTTTAGGCTGACTATTGTTAAGCATTGACGAAGATTCTGCTTCGTATTTAAATTTATTAATTGACGTTTTCAGACGTACCTCAAAGTCTTGCAGATCATCCTCCAATGAATTCAGACTTGGCTCAGCTTCAGCGTATTCAGTATCATTTGTGATCCCGTAATAATCGTTCTTCAATAGTTCGAATTTATCCTGTAATTTTAACACAACATCCAGTTTAGCTTGAAGTTCAGGTATCGATAAGTCCGTTTGTTTCTGTAAAGCGTTTGCCATTTTTGTAAGCTGGCATTTGATATTACCACGTTTGCGGTTTAACAGAGTAATTCCGGTTTCGCTAGAAGTCATGATTCTGTCTCAATGATTAACAGCAAAATCCAAAGAAACTGCGGGTGAACTAGTTGTTCATCAAAATACCTTTGGCTCGATAAGGACCAATGTTGCGGAGCGTAATATGCTGGTTCAAGAATGAATGTGGACTGTTCGTCTAAAATATTTTATTGCAAAATCTGAAAGTGCGTAATGCCTTTTATACTCTCTTCGAGAGATTACAAGGGTTGCCAATTTGGTGAGAGTTCCGTCGCCAAAGGCGATAAAGACACAATACGGAACAACTAGTACTATTGTTTTAAAGAGGTGCAGTTTGTCCATGGTACAGAAATATTTTTCATCCGGGTATTTCTTTATGCTGAAGGTAGGAATTTAGAGTCTTGAAAATATTCGATAAATAACAGGGATTGGGAAGGCAATGTGTTATTTGTTGCTTGAGAAGAAATGAAAATGGAAAGATAATCCAAAAAACAGCTGATATTATTTGTGTTCAAATTGCAATGTAAGACTTAGTGTATTACACCATGCTTAAAATTGTGTATGAATATATATCTGCACAGAGGTACACACTCAAAATCCTCAACCGTTTGAAAAAGAGGTACGAACATGCATTTTTTTTGTATGCATGAGAGAAATTATTTTAAGATATATGAAACATTCTTTATAGCACGCAGAGTGTATGACGGTTCTATCCGCGACCTTTTCACTAATAATCCTCTTTGGGAATTTAAAAGTTATTTTATTATAAAACTCCTCCTTGAAGAGAAGTCGTGATTATATCTAAATTAAGAATACTATATATAGTCTAGGCTTTCAAGTTAGAGAGAGAGAAAAAAAATGATGAACACTACTAGCGAAGCAGAGATTAATCGAATTGAATGTGAATCACGGATATTTAATATTTGATAATTGAATTACTTAAGGTGACGAATTATTACTGGAGATTGAATCTAGATTAAATAGTGAAGAAATCAGATATTGAATAAGTTTGTCTATTAAACCTTAAGAATTCTCATAGCTCGCGTATCTCTTTAATTGTCTTCAGATTTATTAATTAAGTCAATCTCTTATCCCTGATCGACTGAAGCTGAGTTGTGGTTAATATTGTGCATAAATTAGATTGTTTTTGAAGTATGGCTAGTCTTCCTTCCAATTCTCCCACACCTTTAGGCGCTCAGTCAGGATTATTCCAAGTGTACTTATAACAAGCAAACATTTAGGGTTTTTTGCGTTCAACAATTATAAAATAAAAACAGTGGGGAAACTTTAAAATTGAAAATTAAAATAAAATTCTTTCACTTTTACATACTGTTAAGCATTCTGCTTAGTTATATGCATTAAAAAAATGGTCCCTTTTTGGAACAATTTGGGCAAAAAAAAATAATAATCGCTTAAGGGGTTAAACATACTTTAGAAGCTAATTGAATAATAATATGTGTTCATTTCTGAGTTATAAAATTTAAATAGTTAAACAAAAAATATCTTGAAGGATCAGAATATGTCAAAGAGGAATTAGCACCCTTCTGATTTTACCAGTTATTATAGATTTGATAAAGTTTACAAAATCAAAAGGGAAATGTTTTATGTACATTAAGCATTATTTTAAAGGTTCGAAGTTATTTCAAATTTCCTTAGAACTTTTTCTCATTTGTATTAGCATCTGATGTTCTTTTGGGAAATAAAAAACAGAAACGTAAAGTTGCTTTGGTTTATCTGACGAGCACTTGGATACACAAAAAGAACGAGAAATTTCTATAAAATATAAGCAAATTATAGGGGCTAAGTTTTTAGTATAAATTTTGATACTTGAAAAGTAATTGGGATTTGAACGAACGAAAAAAAAAATTTAAACACTAATATCTCGTATGTCAGATTATAAAATCATCTATATTATAGGGTTTGCAGCCCCGGGATTAAAATATTTGTCTTTTTAAATAATTAATTAATATTTATCACAATTAATATTAATTAATATTTTCATATATAAATTAATATTTGTCTGAATTATATTTTGAAATTTTTTTCAAAGTATTGTGAATTTGGTATTACATTTAATGTATCTTATTTACTTTTTCTGCACTGAATACATTTAATGTAAGTTTTCTTACTTGTTGAACCTTGCAGGGTTCGAGGTGGGTGTGTATGTTAAACCGTGAAATTTGATATGTTTTCTCTTATTTTCTTCTGTAACTTTCTCCCCATCGCGAGTGGGGTCAGAAAACGGACATTTCTTCCACCCTCAGGATGTTCGGTGTCAGCTAACTTGGACAGAGGCAATTAGAATTTTTGGAAGATATCTAGTAGGATTTTCAGCCCCGGGATTAAAATAACTATCTCCGGGATTTAACTTTTGTCTAAATTATATTTAAAAAATTTTTTCTCATAAAAATTTTCCAAGAATTTAATTCTTTAAAAATTTATACTTTGTTTATGAAATACGTACGTGGATTTTTTTTGTGCAATCATAAGTGCTATAAATAAAAAAAAATATATGCACAGGTCTCATTTTTCGTATGGGAAAACGTCACACAGATCTAAGTGGCTCACTGCAATGCTTACTCAATAATGTGAGCAATATCTCAAGAATAGATTTTGTCACAGTTCCTTCTTCAATTAAATGCCATCAATTAATAGCGTTAATTCAAATGAGGTAACACTTGGAATTGATTCACATTCTGTTTCAGTAACTGGATCAATTTATATACAAAAACCATTAAGTGTAGCAGAAGAACTAAATAAAGTTACCAAAGAAGTTTATGCACCAATACAATCATTAGATTTGAGACACTGTCATCAAAAATTCGAAAAGAAACGTCTCTTTTTTGAAAATGGAGGGAGAAGTGGGGACTGTATACCTGAAAAGAACATACTCCCTTTTAACGACGATAATATCTACTAGTAAAGAATCCGAATGTGCATTTTCTTCGCAGGACAATTTGTAACAAAAATAAGAAGCCGTTTCAATGATGAGACACTGCAGGAGCTGTATTTTTACACTCTTATTTACAGAAACACACACACACACACACACACACAAATAAATGCATTTATTTTTTAATAAATTTCATTATGTACTATTTTTATTTATTTTTCTATGGGGAATTAATTTTTTATTTGTTTCATGAAAATAATGTTAAGTAAATTTTTAATTATATTTTCAATTTTATTATGCAATTTCAAATATGCTAATATGTAAGTATTTTTAATAAATAGTCCAATCCCGGAATTTAGATAATGTAATCCCGAAATCCCGGGATTGAAAATATGACACGGGATTGCAAACCCTACTACACTGCGGGCCACCGTAAATGCAACACCAAGAAAGACAAGAGACAGCACAACAAAATTTATTTTGTAGACAACATGTTGACCAAGTATCAAATGATTAAATTTATAGACTTCTGTGAAGTGTGGTTCCTGCCAGAATCAATAGCCAGAGTAGCCACCATTGTTGGAGATCACCACTGCCACACGCCTCGGCATTGATTCAAAGAGACTTTGGATGTGTTCTTGGGGTACAGCAAACCAAGCGGCTTCCACATGTTGCCAAAGTTGATCTAGTGTGGCAGCTGGGGTTGTAATCTGGGTCAATCGTTGAGCAACCATGGACCACATGTTTTCTGTCGGTGAAAGATCCGGAGAGCGAGCCGGCCAGGGAAGCAATTCAATCTGGTGATTGACGAAGAACCTTTGGACAATGCGTGCCACGAGTAGTCACGCATTATCCTGTTGAAATATGGCTGTGGCCAAGCCCTGAAGGTAAGGAAGGACAACTAGCTCCAAAACCTCGGAGATGTAGTGCTGACTGTTTAAAGTACCGGCAATGCGTACTAGAGGAGTGTGAGAGTGATATTCAATACTGCCCCATACCATAATACCCGGTGCAGGACCAGTGTGGCGGTGCATAACGCAGCTGTTCAGCATCCTCTCTCCACAGTGTCTCCAGACTCGAATCCGACCATCGTGGTGTTGCAGACAGATGCGTGACTCGTCAGTAAAGACAACTTCATTCCATTCTGCCGCCCACATCCTTCTTTCATCGCCCCATTGGCGGCGGAGAAGTCTGTGGTTCTGCGTCAAGGGTAGACCAAGCAATGGACGCCTTGCGGACAGACTACTCTGCTGTAATGGTACGCGCAGACACTGAATGATGTGTTACAGATTCAATGTGCTGTGCTATGGCTCGTGATGTGACTGAGCGATCCGTCACTGTCATGCGCACAATTGGCCTGTCCTCACGTGAAGTGGTGCACTGAGGTGGATGCGATCGATCACGTCGGTCTGTCGTACCCTCCTGCATCCAACGGTCACATATCCGCCTTACAGTTGTTTGGTTTCGTCCAACACAACTACCGATTTCCCTGAAAGATAATCCACAATCTCGGTAGGCCACTATCCTTCCTCTGTCGAACTCGGATACTTGATCAAAAGCTGATCGCTGTTTTCTACGAGACATAACTGATCGTTTTTTAAAAAAACAAACAAGAAAAACACAATTGCCGAACTTGAAATCGTCATAATCTCCAAGCCTTAAATAGCGCTTTGAGGTGGCGCCACAGATGTGCGTGATGTGTGTCTGCGCTGAAATTCTATTGATTTGCATATCTCACCTCCGCTAATGCATGTTGTAAATTTCATGTTATTTGCGTGCTTCCTTCAGGGTGTTGCATTTACGGTGACCAGCAGTGTATATTATTATAATATCAAATAAATTATATTGTTAAAATATGAGTATTTTTCCTTTCAAATCAAACATCTTAATTTTCATATAAATTAATTATTTTGTGATGGATGTATTAATACTGTGGCGTCGTGAGATTCGGAAGCGTGTTTCGACGCCAGGTTAAAGATTAAAAATACTTTTTATTGTGATCTAAATAACTGTTTATCTGATTTACAACATTTAGACGATCACTGGGAAGAGAAAAAGTCACTTTCAGGTTTTAGTCCTATTTTGCCAGCCTGTTGCATCTGCGTCCGTTCCTCGCTTCTTCTTTGGACATCAGGTCTTTAGGATACAAAGAACGAAAAATAAATAACCGAATGTCTATCGTGGGGGCACTCGCCTCGCTTTTTTTTCTTAGTCCGTAGGATACCATCTCGGGAGTCAATCCTTCTTTTTACGGTGATTACGGTGAATCTGCGGGCATATGGGCTGCGAAGCAGCCCTCCATCCCATATCTGGATTTCTGCGATGTGGAAGATGGCGAAAGTGGGTTTTTTCCGTCTGCGAGATACGTCTTGGCGGTTGGCTGACAGGACTAGTGCGGTAGTCATGCTTATGGTGATGGAAGTTCTCTTGAATTTCTTGCTGAGAAAGTTGCATGGGAGAGAGCTGAGAGGCTGCTCTCTGGTTGGATGCTGGGGAGGGGGTGAGGAAAATGACTCCGATTGGCTGCCCTGGGGTCTCAAAAAGTTAGAATCGCGAAAGTGGGAGGAGCTTGTCCAGTTTGCATTTTAAAGTTAGGAGTGAAATAAAAAGTTAAAAGTTAAACGAATTAAAGTTTAAAAAAAATACTGAACTGAAATAAGTTAAGAATTTAGAAAATTGTGCAATAAAAACTTTTATTGCGTGAAACTGAGATGCTATGGAGGATTGCAGGAATCTAGGAGAATTCTCCTAGGCCTTTTAGTTTTTTCATGAGCATCATAAGGATTTAAATTAATCATATTGCTATTATTGGTACGCTGAAGAGAGTTAAAGAAATTAATTGCTATATTTTGGATATGCTGCTTGAAACTATTGATTTTAAGGGCATCTCTAAGGTATTCATTACGCATGTATCTGGTTGCTTTAGTTATCATGCGAATATAGTTATTTTGAACAGTTTCTAAAATTTTAATGTTAGTATTTGCAGCATATCCCCAAACTGGACAAGCGTAGGCTATGATGGGGCGCATAACGGCTGTATAGAGAAGCACTTTGTTTTCTGTACTTAAATGAGAGTTCCGGGAAATTAGGGGAAATAGTTTAAACATTACTCTCCGGAACTTATCATGGGCCTGTGTTATGTGTTGTTTCCAAGTTAAGTGAGAATCGAAAATAACGCCTAAGTATTTAGTTTCTTGAGACCACGGGATCTGCTTGTTGTACATAAAAATTGGTGGGGGTATGGAGCGTTTTTTAGTAAAGATAACAGCAGAGGATTTTTCTACGTTAATGCTTATTTTCCATTTGTTATAGGAGATTTCGAGGAGTTGAAGATGCTTATTGATTGCGAATGAGATAGTTTTAAAATTTTTGTGAGTAGTGAGGATAGCCGTGTCATCTGCGTACATGTTAATGTTAGTAAGGGAGTAATTCGGGATATCATTAATGTACAAATTGAACAGAATGGGGCCTAGGAGAGAACCTTGAGGACACCCTGCAGATATATTATGAGGGTTAGAGAGAGTTTCGTTGATTCTGATTTTAAAGGAGCGGTTAATAAGGTAAGGGTGAATAAGATGAATGAGAGGGTGAGGGAGATCATAGGTTAGTAGCTTAAAAGTGAGGCCGTAAATCCAAACACGGTCGAACGCTTTCTGTATATCCAGAAAAACGACTCCCGTGCTTTTCTTTTTCTGGAATCCTTCAGAGATATTTTCGGTTAATCGGAGGAGGGGGTGTAGAGTAGAGAGTTTGTTAGTAAATCCATACTGGTTAGGGTTATTATCATAGATGAAGGTTTTAAGTCTGTTAAGGATGATAGACTCAGTTAATTTACTTAGCGTGGAGAGGAGAGAGATGGGTCTATAACTATTTGGTAGGTTACCTTTTTTACCGGACTTTTGAATGGGAAAAATAATAGCTTCTTTCCAGTTATTTGGAAAATGGTTAAGTTTTAGTATTTTGTTAATTAGAATGGTTAGGATTAAAATGAGTTTAATGGGAAAGTTTTTGAGCATTTATTAGTAATTCCGTCCTTGCCGGGAGCCTTTTTTGAGTTAACGTGCTTAATGTAAACAATAATTTCGTCCGGCAAGGCCAGCTCGAGGTGGGAAGAGGGAGGGGAGGAGAGGAAGTTATTTACGGTGGAGATGATTTCTTCATCATTATCATTAAAATCATCGCTAGTATGGTTATTCTCGATAAAATTATTTTTAATGGTATTAGCAAGTAGGTTAGCTTTTTGCAGATCAGTGACGGCCATCCCCGAAGAGCAGTTAAGTGGAGGAATTTTATGACGTTTATTCTTGAGAAATCTTTGCGCCTCCCAGAGGCTACAGTCTTGCGTATTTAATGCTTCTAACCTATTTTTCCAGGACTCATTATTGTAGTTTTTAAGTTCCCTTTTAAGTTTACTTTAAGTTCTATTGCAATACGTTTTAAAAATCGGATTTAGAGTTTGATGATATTGCTTACGAAACCTATTTTCTGCTTGATTAGATCGTTGATGTGCGTCGGGGTGAAGTTACGATGGATGTTTCCAATTGGCTGAGAGGAGTGGCTGTGTGAGTCTAGGACCACCTCAGAGAACTCTGAAAATTTTATTTCTAGATCATCATGGGTATTAATATTATTGGGGTAGAAATTAAGGAGAGAAAGGTTTTTATTTAAATTATTCTTAAAATCTTTCCAGTTGGTAGAGACTGCTCTTGGATTAGAAGATCCTGTTTGAAGTTTAAAGTTAAAAGTTAGAAAGACAGGGTTATGATCGGAGGACAGGTCGTGAACAGATTTAACAGAGAAGGGATATAAGAAGTTTCTGATTAAAGCGAAATCAATGGTGTTAGCAGAGTTATGGCCAAATCTAGTAGGAGAGTCGGGAAAAGCAATATTGAGATCTAAGATTTCAGCAAAGTTAAAGCGACGAATACCTCTACTAGAATTGATCCTACAGTGCCAGGCTCTGTGGGTAGCATTAAAGTCACCGAATATGATGCAGTTGCTACTGGTCTGTAAAAGGTTTTCTAAATCGATAGTAAAGGTATATTCGTCAGAGGAAGGAGGTACGTAAACGGAAACTATGGAGATGGGGTCGTGGTTATAGGAGGTGTTAGAATAATGTTGGTAGCCTCAATGGCTTGGAGAGGGGGTGGGGTGGGGAGACAGTAGTGTTTGAGAGACTTTTTGACGAGAATTCAGAGTTCCACCGGCGGCCTGTCCGTCTGTGACACGATCATTTCTATAACAACAATAGTTGGCAATATTAAAATTATTCGTTGGTCTCAAGTGGGCTTCTTGAATAAGAAAAAGGTCGGGGGAGCACTTCTCTATAAAAATTCGCAATTCCACGTTGCGTCTTAGCAGACCGTTTGCGTTCCATGAACACAAACTGAGACCTACGGGGAGTTGATTAAACCTTATTATTATTGCAGGAAGCCTCTATTAAGGCGTACATCTGATTGGGGTTATTGCTCGCGTTTTGAACTTGGTTGTAATTATTCATTAGGTTTGGGGTACTGCACATTGCCTGGGTGAACTGAGATAATTGAATTAAACTTTGCATGGTCATTTGTAGGGTTGTTTGTAAATTAAAATTATTTCCATTATTAAGGAAGTTATTGTTAAAGTTATTTCCAGGCATATTGTAATTTTGCATATTCATATTATTGGGGGGAGAGTTTTTGCTGGTCTCAGTTTGTGCTGAAAATCTAGATTTTGGTGGTGCCATCTGTTGTTTGTTTTTGGAGTTAGAGATACCGGCAGCTGCTTGAGCGTAAGAGATGTTGGGACGAATTAAGCTATTATAAATGTTAGTATAGGAGTTTCTATTATTTTTGGGGACGCCCTTAGGGGGCTTAGTGAAGCAGGGGCATCCTTTCTAGTTGGCCATGTGGCCGTATATTTGGCAGTTTATGCAGTACGCGGTCTCTAGCCTTTACTTTATGGGGCAATCTGTAGTTATGTGAGCTTCGCCACATTTTAGGCAACGAGGGGTCATGTGGCAGTTTTCTGCCCTGTGATGGAATTTGTTACATGTGTAACATTGCGTTACACCTCTTCCATCATATCCTTCCACTCTTACGCTCAAATAGTTTAGGGTTTTCAGGTCGAAAATTTTTGCATTGGTGAAGTTTCTGGGGAGGGTTATCAGATATACCGGGAGAGCTTGCTTAGTCCTTCAGCCGATGAGTTGATTCACCTTCTCAGGCGAAAAACCTAATTCTTCAAGGTCGGCTTTGATTTCCTCAGTTTTCGTGATTTTAGGCAAGCCTTTTATCACTACTTTGATAGGCCTTTCAGTTTTCGGTTTTATGACGTAAAATTGGTAGTTAAGGGTTTTTAGCAGCTTAATTAAATTATGGTGCTGATCAAAATCATCTGGGTATAACTTAAGTAAGTCGCCAGTCAGGCGCATTCTGAGCTTGGGATAGTGGGCAGTTAAGGTTTTTACGTGGCTCCTGTAGGTATCAGTAATTTTAAGCATTACAGGAGGTGGCAGAGGGTTCAGTGGCTGTGCCGCATTAGGGCTTGTGGCGGCGGGGCCAGTGGCCAATGGCGGCGTGGGGAAGCGAGGAGCGGTAGGGTTAGGCGCACCGGAATCTGGAGTTAGCGAGCGCCGAATATTTATTTGGAGAGATTTGCAAACTACAAGTTGATGGTTGATCAAAAAGGGATCATTTGGTGTTCTTCCTGGGAAGTTGAAATTCCTCAGAATCTTTACGTTTTGAGTTAGTTTTAATTGGAGAAACCTTTGGTGAATTTTTTGGGGTAGTAAATGGGCTTGTAGTAGGGGGTAAGTCATGAAATGAGCAGCCAGGGGTAGTACAAGAGGGAAGGAAAGGAGTCAAAAGTCACTCACCGCTAGTTGCATGGAGTTTTCTATATCTTGTAGTTCCATCAATGCGTTCTGATAGAAGTGGTCTTCCTCGTAGTCTGGGTACTTCTTGAGATCCTCTACGATGGTAAGCTTGTACGACTGGATGCGTATCATTCGCTCTATCTGAGACTTGGCGTATGCTTGCTGTTAACATGTGGATCGCTGAATAGGAGAAGTCGGTGACTTGATGGGAGATTGTTCCATGTCCGAGAGATTTTGTCCAGAGGCCATTCCGAGTCGTGATCAAGAGAAGAGAGGGGGAGAGCAAGTGTCTACTCTAACTATGAGCCCTTAAAAGGGCTGTAGATAACAGATGCACTAATAGCCGGAAGGGTAGGGACGGGTGTCGCCGAGGCGAATCCAGTCGATTCCGTTGAGCTGTCGGTGTGAGGCGATTTATAGAAGAGGTCAACCTCACTGGTCAGTGTCAGGAGTCGTTCTTTGAGTCTCTTTCTCCTTCTCTTCTTCAGTCAATCCTTCTTACTTAAATCAAATATTAAACGGGCCTCAGCGCGAAGCGCTTTTACCCAAGTTGGGTGAAATAGAAAATCCATGAAAGAAGGTATATAAAAATCAAGTGGCCCCCGGCGTGGGGGGCGAAGGAATTGGCTCCCAAGCGGCCGCGAGAGCGGACGAACCGGGGAGAAATCTGGAGGAAGCGCAAGGAAGGAAAACGATCGCCAGACAAAAAAGGAGGCAACCAACATGAGCGGGCGGGTAGTGAGTCCACTACGAGTCAGTTCTGACGCAGAAGAGCATTTGATGTTGTAATGTAAAAATTAGTGAATAATGTAGAAATTAAAGTGCTACAAGTAAATAGAAACTGCAAGAAAAACCTGAGAGTGTGAATTAAAAGATTTAAATTTTAGTTTGCAGTATGGACAGCATTTGTCCCCACTGCATCATCATTTGAGCCATCTGAGACATCAAACTTGCTGTGTCAATTGAATCATGTTGTGTATTCTTCTTAACTGCACCTGAGTACAGTTGTTGTGGTGGTGTGGTGTTCTGGGCACGTGCACCGGTATTCACCTGTTGGACATGTGGAACATGTTGTTTCTTCTTGTTGTTAGTGTTGTTTTGGGGATTCTTGGGGCATCCTGAGTAATTTGCAGGGTGCGGTCCACTGCAATTTGCACATTTAGCTGGGGTTTTAATGGACTTTTTGCAATCAGAGGTGAGATGACCCCCTGAACATTTCAGACATCTAGGTGCTCTATTACAAAACCTAGAGTGGTGGAAAAACTCCTGGCATCTATAGCACTGAGGAGGCATTTTAGATTGATTTAGAGGCTCTGGCTTAACTCTAAAAGAACCTATGTGTGTGATATTGAATATGCCCCGATTAACAGGGCTCTTAGGAAGAGTTACCAGAAAAAATGGCATGTTTGCTTGGGTTTTCTTTTTTTTCAACAAGGTGATGTGGCTGGGATCAAACCCAAAGCCACGGAGTTCCTGAATGAGGTCGTCATGATCAAAATCGGTGGGTAACCCTCTGATCACGCATTTTAGTTGTTTGTTGTGGTCCATCTCAAAAGTGTGCGACCGCAACTTATGTTCCGCTATGTAAGATTGGAGCTGTCTATGCTCAATAGTTGTCTTTGGGAATATGCGGAGCTTCCCGTTTTCGAAGCGCCCCTCGAAGAGCCCCTGACCAGTATGCTTGCCTAATTGTTCGAGAAGCTCGGTTGAGTTTCTGCCGGCATCAATGACGATAGAGGCAACTCGTTTTTTGTTGGTGACTAAAATAAAATCACCCTCATCTAACTTTGAAACAGCATCGCCGATAACGGCTGAACCCGGCAAGCCAGGAATGGCAGCGGGAGTGGCGTCGTTCTGTCTATCTTGTATCTCCGAGCAATCATCGGAAAAGTCTGTTTCTTCCATGAGCGAAATTTCGCCTTCTGAAAGAGTGGAAGTGGGTGGAGGGAGCGATTGCTCCGAACGTGATTTCCCCCCCCCTCCGACCGCCCGACGTGGGAGAAACGGTCGCACGCTTTAACTTTCTACGTTGCTTAGGCTTAGGAGCCGAAGCAGCAGTGGGAACATGAGATTTGCTAAGCTGCTCAAGCTTTGCAATTTGGTCCGTGAACGCATGATACATGAGTTTGCCGGATTTTCTAGAGCACTTGTAGGCTATCCATTGGACCTCAGAAATAACCCTAAGACTCTCAGGCGTGTCTGTGTCTGAAAGTTGGAGGGTGTGGATAATATCCTCAAGGGACTCACACAGCTCCTCACAATCATCACTAGATTTGCATTTGTCTAACCGAGAGTTAGCTCTAACTGCGTCGAAACAAAAAGGCTCAGTAGTAAACAAGTTACTTACCTCTGCCGACGCATCATCTGTCCTGGTAGCGGACACATCCAGAAGAAGTAATCCAAAGGTTGTCGAAAGACAAGGAGTGAACGTGATTCACGAACACGAGATCAAAAAATGTGCAAACTCCGAAAAAATCAGAGAAACACAAAAATCATTGAAGCGACGAGCACTGTAGAAATGAAGAATAGGAACTAGGCCGTAAAATTCACCGAAACACGAAACACCAGCTCGATGGAGAGAGATGAACTTTGGGGTATGCTTGAAAAAGAATGGGGCACGGACGAGGACAGAGAATCCGCGTGTGGAAACTACAGCGACAAGAAGCAGAATGAAAATCAAAATGAAATTCGTCAATCCTTCTTTCGCCGGGTCGACCCTTTTAAACTCCAGGGGCGGGTCAACTCCACGCCCCTCATCAACTCCTATTGGCAGGTCTCCAAGTTTTGCACCCTGCACCTCGGTCTTATTAGCCCACCATTGGTGCAGGGAGAACAATCGCTCTGGTCCCTCTCAAAGGTTTCCCATGACCAGGGCTTGGCTGACATCTGGTTCTCGAACCACCTCGCCGCCTTTTCCTCTTTTGATGTCACCCGTCGCCGTCTGCCGAGGCGCCAGCTCTTTAAGACGGACAATCACCGCTTATGGACGAAAAATAATACAGTGATACCCAGCCCATAGTGTTACCAGTTACACCGGCGCCGACAGTCCAGCTGTCCGACAAAGGACAATAACCCCAAAGCCATGTGCTCTCCAGTTGTATTATACGTCATGTATAGGGTGCGATTTCTCCTTTGTGACTACGTCGCAATACATTATAATATGTCCTTAAAACTAAAAAAATAGTTCAATATTGAATTATGAACAAATCCCAAGTAAAGTTATAAAATTTTCGTACATGTTACTTTGCATATTTGCTACTGTTAAAGCTCAAAAGGCGTTAATTTGTAGATTACCTAGCTAATCTGCGGATGAACTGATTTGCTTCAATAAAGTATGGAATTAAGAGTTTTCCGTATTTTAAGTACTAATCTTCCCATTAGCGATTTCCGTTTTTTAAAGTTAAATTTTTTTCCTCTCATTTCCTTCCCGTTTGGAATAATGAAACGAAATAGCAATAAACGAGAACGTTTTAAAGAAAGATGTCCCCACTGATCTTTACGTGAAGCAACAATAAAGCAAGTCCTTGGAACAGGGCAAGGTTAAGAAAAATGTGATTGCAAATCTAAATGTACCACAAATAGGTGTGCTTATCGCAAAAAACCAATTACTATGAAATTCAAAGTGTCACCAATCTTTAGATTGCACTAATAAGTAAGCATAATTTTATCATATGTTCGCAAATTCATTTCCTTTATTGTAATAATATGTTAAACCATTTGATTCTTCGTTCTATAGTGTTTCAATAGACTAATGACTGATTCCATCATTCAATTTGTTGTTTGCTTAGTTGCATTAATGTGATTCCTTAGATATCGAAAAAATAAGTAAAAAAAAAATTTAAAAAAAAACATTACGTCAGTTTTCTTAAATGCTATAATAATTCAAGCCATTCAATTCTTTGTATTGTAGTTTTTCAATTGATTGACGATTGATTCTATCAACTAATGCTTTGATTGTTCGATTGTATTACCTTGATTCTTTTGATATAAAAAAAATATGCAACATTTAATTTAAGCGTACAGAAACGTTTCTGTTGTTCCCCCAAAGTTCTTATTTTCACTTTAACGAGTGTCTAGTAAGTAAAGTAACTAGGTAATTCTTCAATTAATTCGAAAAAGGAAAAAATTTTCCACCCTTGACTGGTTAATGGGCAGATTACCTAGTTAAAATCTGCATATTAACTGATATCTGTACTTAAGCGGTAATATATCCCAAATGGCTTTTAACTAACATTTCTTCAGTAAATGTTTGCTAAGGGAATCCAATGCTTGAAAATGAGAAATAAAATTATAATCGAAAAGGAAAAATATCTAAATTCTAAGTAAAAAAACCCTCAAAGAATAGAATGGGGTCAAGTCATCCCTCATAGTCATGCAAATGCATGAAATGGACAAATCACTAAATTTCAAACAAGAAATCAGTCCCTCCATTGTTCTAGTAACGCTTTTTTCTAGGGAAGAACGCTGTGACCCGTCCTTTCAAAATTGTCTGACAATTGATTGAGGTTTGTGATTCTGAACATACTAGCTACATTGTGCGGATCTTTGAGCTAAGCAGAAATAGACTAAAAGAACCGTTTAATAACGTACTAAATGTTTATAGAATTAAGTATCATCCTTTCCAAAAAGTGTCTCGATTAAGGAAACAAAAGCTACGGGAATGTTAATTTCGGTGTCATAGTTTATCTCTTAAAATTCTTTTGATGTTAATTTGCTAGCACTTTGCTTAAGGTTCACAATTTTAGGTTCACAATAAAATACATAGCTCTTTAATATAAAATATTTTTTTTATTTAAAAATTACTAAGAGAGTTAAATTTAAAATTATTTGCAAGAATAAAAAATTAAATGATGTTTAATCTTGAAATTGTTAATTACATTTCAATTCATGCATTCTATTCATATTAGAAATTGGGCGAATAAATTCTCTATTTTACAATTATTTCTTTTTAGTTATTTTGATTGATTTCAATTGAGTAATTTATGGTTATCTATTCAGGGATGAAAGCATATGAAACCTTGTTATCGATAGATCCTAACGAACGAGGACACAAAATGTTGAGGTATTTTAGAAAGATGGTAGAATAATATATATTTCACCAAGTAATTACTTTTTTTGTGGCATATTTTGCTTACGAGGAATTTCATCAATAATCCAAATTTTATTGCTCTCCATCACAGCAGATTACGTTATCGGTTTTCTTTATCGCACAACATGAGATTTATTTATTTCCGTCTCTGCATATTGATTAAGCAACTCAAAGATTCCTACAGCAACGAATTATGCATGCAGTGGTAAACTCTTGCTTTCCCAAATCACTCGCCCATATTACTAAGCTTCTCGTGTCGTGTAAAGAAATCGTCGGAGTTCGGGGAAGACTTTTGCAAAGGAAGGAGGCAGTTAACTCTTTCATGCGCTGAATTTTGACAAAAACAATGCACTAGAGGGAAATAATTACAAATATTTTAGATAAACCTCACAAAACTACAATTATTGAACAAAATCTAGTACATGTTAATTATATTAAACACTTTTTCAAATAAAGGGTGTCCAAAGTTTTAAAAAATAGGTGGTACATATTTTGTACCACCTCGCTTAAAGCTACATGATAGTTCTGAAAACAGGGTTTTTTCCCTCCCTCAGCACAATAATAATTTTAGCTAGTTATTTTATAGTGGGAAACTAAATAAATGCACTTCTTCACCTTGTACTGTCATTCATTCTATGTATTAAAACATTTTCAGTTTTTTTCTAATCTAATGATGTAAGCTTAATTTTAGTTTAGTCCTAATTTACGTAATGTTAGTTTTAATTTTAAATATTCTATTCTATACATTATTTTATTTTACATAGTTTTTATTTAGTCAACATCTATAAGAAGTGTATTAGTTGCATTTATTTTTCCTGAACAGCTATAGTTCATTCAGGACATTTATATAATTTTATGTGCATTACTATTATTTAATAAATATTATTATATTTTTAAAAAAATATAACTTACATAATTCTATCTGGTACAATAAACATGTCCATTATTGCGAAAAAATAAGCGGAATGCATTTTTGTATTTGTACAAAAGATGGCCTTCAACAGAGCGTGGCGGTACATTTTTTGGACTCTCATATTTACATACTAGCAGTTCACATGTGAGTACTAATTATTGTAATATTGACTTATTTAGTTACATAATATATGCATCTACCTGATTTGTATCAAATATCCCACAAGAGAATCACACACATACTTTCATTTCCACTTAAGAATACACAACACAGTCACTTCCAAAAAATTCCATTCAACAGACTTACAGCTGATCAAAGAATGAACTACTGCATAAACCTATTGCATGCAATTAGCTTCTGATATATATTGGAAACTTGAGGTTCTATAGGAAACTATCTATAGGAAAACTAGCAGTTACTCAACTGCTAGGAGTTGACCTCTGTTGTGGTTCAGAGAATGTACCATCTAGCATCAGTTTCTGAGACATTCAAACAAGCGGTACGTTTTATGTACCACTACACAATAAACGAATAAGAATGGGTGGTACAATAAATGTACCACCCAGCATGAAAGAGTTATCTCTAACGTGGTCTAAGATTACGTAAATTATATTGTTATATTTCCCTAGGGGCACATTAGGTAGTAGGTGAACGAGTTAAAAATGACTTATGTGGGATTTTGAAACGCGTGAATTTTAAAGATCGATGGAATCCTTTGCAACAAGTGACTTGTTTCGGAATGTGGATAGAACGGAAAATGTTTATTTAAAGAAAAAGTAGCTTAATTTTACGTCGTACGAGTAATAAATTTTTAAAGAAAATCTGTTTTAACATGATTATTTTAAACCTTTTTACGGAATTACTTTAAACCTTTTTTTTTGGATATATTTCAGACTTTTAAATAAGGGTAGTTTGGACAGCGATTAACTTGATTTTAAGGTATCCAATTATAATAAAAATGTCATTTTCGGTCAAAAATTATATTTTTCTTTTACTTTGCCGTTTTAAAATATAAATTATGAACTTTCAAAATCTACAACGCTGCTTGTAAACAATGCAACACCATGAAGGAATTATCAGAATTAAATGAACTTTGCAGCAAATACCAACTATAGGATATTACGTAAAATAGTAAAGTTTCGGAGCCACTGCGCATGCGTGGCACAGAGCATAGCAAGCTGATTGGCACCAAGTTTTCTTTTCAGAGGAATCACGCTTCAATTTGTTGGACCATGGTGGCCGCATTCGTGTTAGACGCTGTACCGGTGAACACTGCCTTCCAGAGTGCGTTATCGAACGACATAGTGGCCTAACACCCGGAGTTATGGTTTAAAGCACAATTTCGTACCGTAGACGATCTAATTTGCTATGAATTGAGGGTAATTTCAATAGCAACAGGTACGTCCGTGAAGTGCTACAGCCCTAAGTCGTTCCCTTTCTTCAAGGCATCCCTGGAACTATCTTTCAGCAAGATAATGCACGCCCACATGTTGCAAAGACAGTTTGAGACTTCTGTTCAGCCCAACACATGCAACTTTTTCTTGGCCTGTTTATTTGCCGGATATGTCGGCCTATTGAGCACGTGTGAGATTTGGTTTGTCGGCGTCTCCCTCGTGATCCGCGTCCAGCAGGTTTAAAAGACGAACTTTTGTTGCGCATACAAGCCATATATGGAATTCTCTTCCACAAGCAGACATTCAAAATCTGTTTAACTCCATGCCACATCGTATAGCAGCACTAATTACAGTGCGGGGTGGCTACACCAAATATTGAATTCGTATACTTAATATTGTTTTTTTGTTTTGAAAATTTCGTCACTTATTTGTACTAATAAAAGTTTTTTGTGCATTACATTTCATTGAATTCTGATGCTTCCTTCATGGTGTTGCATTTTTTACAAACAGCAGTATATATTCTTTTGGATTCTTCGATAATTAGAAAAAATTACAGGTTCTTAAAATACTACTATATATCTGCTAAAATAAATTTTTATAAAATTTAAATGCGCTTTCTCAAGACTATACTTTTGTGGAGTTGATGATATTATAAATGTAATAAAAATATCTGAAGGACTGATAGAGTTAAATGAAACTTCCATTACAAACGTTTTTGATGGTATTATTTTGCAAATGGGCTAAAAGCTATGAAATTGAATAGTTTTTCCCCCGATTTTCAACAATTCCTAATATACAGCTTCAATGGGTTTTAACTTTTGATTTAATAGAAATAATTCGGCCCACAATCACTACAAATATATTTAAAAAGATATATTTTGCATAAATTTTTCTTGGAATTTTTTTTTCTTAAAATAGAAAATTTAATAATTTCTAAATTTGATTGAATTTTTTTTAAATTTAAAATTTTTGAAGTATTGTCACATAATTGTTTTAAGTGACATAGAAAATGCAACACCAAGTAAAAGAGGCTTGAAGGTGATGAAACTTGGTGTACAGACAGAGGCAGTAACGTACAAAAAGTGATGCTTATTTTGAAATTTTACATATAACACAAAGCGAGAATAACTTTAGCTCAGCAGGTTGTGGGACTACCGCGAAAGGCAGTAGACAGAAACAACACATCACATATACCTATGTACCTTTTTCTCAGAAAGTGTTAAATATTAAGACTTCAGATTTTGTCTGAATATTAATTAGACTTTGATATTTATACTGAAGTGAGATAATTCAAATATATTGTTAAGTTTTTCAAAATCATGCAACGTAAAAGTATCACTATGAATTTTTTGAAAATTGTTATTTTTTTCACGATAAGTGACATCTACCAAAATATTTTGAGAATATAAATAAAAGCCCACACTTCAGTGTATATAGTAACATATCAGTAATGTTCACTGAAGTTTGCATGAGGACCCTTTGAGTCAATTCTAAGAAAAAGGCACACACGGTTTGAAAACATCATTTTGAGAAAATTGCATTTTTAATATGAAATGTCACTTCATCACAAAAATTATGAATTACAACATGTATTTGCCCCATTTTATTAAGCATTAGCATCATGTCAATATATTTTAAGTAAAATAGGGGAAAAAAATGTTTTAAAATACTCAGAAAATACATACATAGCATTTTTCAGTTTTTATTTAACAAGATATTTTGTAAAATTTACATTTATTTTTTAAAAATGTGTATAAATTTTTGAAGAGTTTGTAGCTGCTATGCATTACAAATATCCAAACATCAAAGTTGACGATAAATTATCATAAATATAATGTGAAGAAATTTTTCTATATGGTTTTGGTGTGCATTTGAGAAAACATGATTTTACGTCATTTCGAAAGTTTTCATCAGTGTTTTGTGTGTTCACATGCGAACATAAGTTTCTAAAATTTTTAAATTTCAAAAGTTTCTCTAAACTGGACAAATGATTTCTAAAACAGCCAAAATAAAACTGTTTTTATGTTTTTAAACATGATATTTTGGTATTTTTATGTATGTAACCAGCTTCTTGCAACGACAAATGGTATATATATATATATATATATTGCACATTTGAACTATCTGTAGGTACCATTCATTCAGAAACTTTTGAATATTTAAGTTTAAAAACTTGTCTGTACAATACAGAAACATTTTTATACTGAAGTGATATTTTCAAAAATATTTAGTTTTTTCAAAAACCCACTTTTGTTTATCATCTCTGAATTTATTCAAAGTTGTTTCTTTTTGACACAACATGTGCTAGCTAACATGTGTTTTTTTGTAATATTTCCAAAATATCACTTCAGTTTGCACAAGTATGTGCATAAGGAATATATTATGTAAACTTACTGTGTATTTCTTCACATACAGTAAATTTAGAAAAATTTCATTTTTTTAAACACAATTTTAAAAGTATAATTTTTAGAAAACAGTAACTTTCATAAAAAATCTTACCTTGTCAAAGTATTTTCCAAATATTAAATAATTCTAATTTAAAACACTAGAACCATGTATCTGTAAATCCCGCTCTAAAACTTGACAGTTATATTTTTATCTAAAGTTAATTGCGTATGAATAAATAAAAAGAAGGCTTTGCAATTGTTTCAGGATATTTAAAAGGCAAATATCTGTCAAAAGTGGGCGTGGCTCGCCAGTTGATGATTTTTTTAAAAGTCATTTTGACATACTTCTAATTGAAAATACGGCATATGTGTGATATCCCTAGAAAAGTAATGAATTACAGATTTCAGAAATATCAAAAACTCAAAATCGATAATTTCAAGAATTTTAGCCTACAGACTGTTCTTAATTAAATCAGTATTAGTAATACTGAGATATAAATTCCCACACACAATTTTTATATGATTATAAGAGTTTTTCATAAGATTAAAAATATCATATACAAAATAATTAAATATGTAAGTTGTAAAACAACTAAATACAATACGTTTATATTGAACAAAAATTTACTTAATACAATTAAATTAAGTTAACCCGTGTACATCAAAATGTAATATTACCTCCTTGAGGGAAGAATTGGGCAAATATATCTTTAAAATTTTCTTCTGTTACAACGCCTGTTGGGCATTCCTGAAAAGAAAAAAAAAAAGGTTTTTCGTCCAAGTCAAATACATAAAATAATAAAAAGATTTTGTTAAATTGTAAATAAAGAGTAATGTTGCTAAAAATGTATGCAAAATATGTTTAAAATGTTATCTATTGTACACAATAACATTCATACAAGCAAGAAATATTTTTCCGTAGTCATACACTGATGCATTATACTAATTACATTTTCATTCTATTCATATACTGTTATTACTTGTTCTTTACATTTCAGTTCTATTGATTTCTCTTGGCACTTGTCTTAAACATTATATTATTCTCTACCAATTCGTTAAAATTTCAAATATCTTAAAGAATATTAATTCAGGAAGAATGTTAATTACACTGCTGGCCACCGTAAGTTCAACACCAAGAAAGACAAGATATAGCACAACAAAATTTATTTTGTAGATAACACGTTGACGAAGTATTAAATGAGTAAATTTATAGACTTCTGTGAAGTGTGGTTCCTGCCAGAATCAGTAGCCAGAGTAGCCGTCATTGTTGAAGATCACCGCTGCCACACGCCTCGGCAGTGATTCAAAGAGACTTTGGATGTGTTCATGGGGTACAGCAAACCAAGCAGCTTCCACACGTTGCCAAATTTGAACTGGTGTGGCAGCTGGGGATGTAATCTGGGTCAATCGTTGAGCAACCATGGACCATATGTTTTCTATCGGTGAAAGATCCGGAGATCCAGTTGGCCAGGGAAGTAATTCAATCTGGAGATTGACGAAGAATATTTGGACAATGCGTGCCACGTGTAGTCGTGCGTTATCCTGTTGAAATAAGGCTGTGGCCAAGCCCTGAAGGTAAGGAAGGACAACTGGCTCCAACACGTCGGAGATGTAGCGCTGTTTGTTTAAAGTACCGGCAATGCGTACTAGAGGAGTGCAAGAGTGATATCCAATACCGCCCCATACCATAATACCCGGTGCAGGACCAGTGTGGCGGTGCATAACGCAGTGGTTCAGCATCTTCTCTCCACGGTGTCTCCAGACTCGAATCCGACCATCGAGATGCGTGACTCGTCAGTAAAGACAACTTCATTCCATTCTGCTGCCCACATACTTCTTTCATTGCACCATTGGCGGCGGAGACGTCTGTGGTTCTGCGTCAAGGGTAGACCAAGCAATGGACGTCTTGCGGACAGACCACTGTGCTGTAAACGGCATCGAATGGTACGCGCAGACACTGAATGATGCGTTACAGACTCAATGTGCTGTGCTATGGTTCGTGATGTGACTGAGCGATCCGTCACTGCCATGCGTACAATTTGCCTGTCCTCACGTGAAGTGGTGCACTGAGGTGGATGCGATCGACCACGTCGGTCCGTCATACCCTCCTGCATCCAACGGTCACATATCCGCCTTACAGTTGTTTGGTTTCATCCAACACGACTACCGATTTTCCTGAAAGGTAATCCACCATCTCGGTAGGTCACTATTCTTCCTCTGTCGAACTGGGATACTTGATCAAAAGCTGATCGCTGTTTTCTACAAGACATAACTGATCGTTTTTTGAAAACACCACAATAAAAACACAATTGTCGAACTTGAAATTGTCGAAATCTCCAAGCCTTAAATAGCGCTTTGAGGTGGCGCCACAGGCGTGCGTGATGTGTGTCTGCGCTGAAATTCTAATCATTTGCATATCTCAACTCCGCTAATGCGTGTTGTAAATTTCATGTTATTTACGTGCTTCCTTCAAGGTGTTGCCTTTACGGTGGCCAGCAGTGTATATTAAAGAACATTAATTATATTATAAAGAATATTAATTATCCTAAAGAATATTAATTAAAGATTATTAAACAGAAAAGCATAATTATATCTTCAAAATAATATAATTGAGCCTCTTCATGCTTTTTTTATGTGTTAGATATTAATAAGCTTGTATGTTATTGAAACTCCATTTGTTATTCAGGCAACCTTCTAAAGAATCCGTTTCTGAATCTTTAACTTCATTAGGAATATTTATCCTAGTGAATTCTTGAGATTTTCTCAAATAGTTTGGAGTTCCTCTAGAATAAAATTTTTTGTTTGTTTCTTGGATCACATAGTAATCTCAATAAATCACTGTAAATTAGAATGTTTCTTCTTTATGTTCGATATTTATTTTCTTACTAATGATTCCTAAATGACAGAGACGACTTGTTAATGATCCCAATTTGAAATGCTAATCAAAATATCAAAAAGATACCCCAGCATTTGTATTGAAATTTGTACGTTAGGGAAGCCTTTCTTATTGAAAGAAATTGGATGAGACAACATCCAAATATTTTGTCAGAGATGAATTGGAATGAAATCTTTTCATCCAGAGGATTAATTTCCTTCCTTAAACAAATGTTATTTCTAAAGGAAATGACATGAGTTTATAAGAAAAGAAGAAAATTGTCTTATTTCCTGGAATTCTGCAATATTTTCCCCTCGGAAGCAATTAAGGAACAAAATTTTATACAATACTGAAAAAAAAAAATAGAAAAATAATGTGTAGCTATTAATGTGTTAGCTGCTACAGCTGTTTCAAGGTCTTAGGAAAGGTTATTCAACCGCTTAAGGTAAGCACAAAAAACGCACTATTTTTATGCAACACGAAGCTTTTTACATTTTCCTTTCGAGAACTGGTTAAATTACCTCTCGTTGTCAGCTGCTAAATAAGTAACTTTTGTGTCGATAAAAATTTTCAACTGAATAATTCTTATCAAAACTCTCTACATTAGAAATGGAAAAAACAACAGTTATAAGTCCTTCTTTTAATTAACAATGAGTAATGTAATTAGATAATGTAATGTTAATGTAATTGTAATTAGAATAGAAAATTAGAAAAATAATGTTGAATTGGAAACAGAACTTTAAGCAATTGTTATCGAATTTAATAATTACTTTGTGACAGATCTATACGCGTCCTTCCACTAACCCTCTGGGGAATTCTTTTGGGCCAGAATTTTCAACCATCTTCTCCGAAAAGCAGAAAACGTGATATGAAAATTATGTTTAGTATATATATTCTTTATTCGCGAGACTGAGGGTTAGTGAATTGAGAGTAGATTAGAAGTGAAATGAAGTGTCAGTGAAATGTAGACGCAAACAAAAAGTAAAGAAGCTAGAAGTTAGATAATAAGAAAGTGATAAGTTAAGCTAACGAAGAAGCGTTTAAACCTAATTGCAATTGATTGGAAGACTGCCTAAAGTCATGTATTGTCACTTCGTCTTAAGTTAATCATTAGAGCGTTATACTAGTAGTGAGGACATTAAATATTTAAGCTCTATGTAAAGTAATATTAGAGGAGAGAGAAAGCCTGCATTATTGAACATATTCTCCCTAAACACGAATCTCTTTCTCTCTCTCCCGTTCTATTACTGGTTTGAGTTATCTTATTCTTAGTGTTATTTGTGTTTGAGTGTTTATAGTGATAAATAAATTAATTGGAATTCATCATGTCGTATGATCCTTTAGTTCCTACCACACCTTTCGCTGCATCACAGGGTAGAAGGGATGTAAATTCATTATAACTTTTAAAATGTCAACATTAAATTTTTAAGTGACGTTGAATAAAGAACTCGGGCTGAGTACGAAGTTATAGATATGATGGAAAGACAATAAAAAACAAAAAGGGCCATTTCTTAAAAGCACTGTACTCCCTTCGATTAACCTATGGGGTTTCTTGATTCACCTTCTCAAGAACCCATGATCTATGCAAATAGACATTGCTGTTGAAATATATATGAAGGGAGAAAAGGTAAAACGCTGATTACTGAGATCGGATTAACAAAGTTGTCAGGGGGATTCACCTGGATAAAGCTCAGGGCAGTCACTCAAAGTCTTCTTAGAATGATAAAAACTTTTAATATTTGATTAGGGTTCGATTCACACTCTTTCCTCATACTTGCCTTGTAGATATTTACGATTCAACTTAATCAAAAATATTTTAACGCTTGAAATATCACCAAGTTCTTCAATTCCCAACAATACTGTGAACCCCGAATAGCAACAACACTTGTACAGAATTCAGAGAATATTGTAATTAATACTTATTTGCAGAATTTATTAGAAATATATTTTAAAGCAGATATAGTTAACCTTTTCTGGTCCGCCGCTCACTTTTGGCAATTTTACCAGGCAAAATTTCATTTTTGCCCATGTGACGTCGTCACAATGGAGAAAGCGCCTCTATTCATAAACATTTCCACAGCTGGAGAAAACGTGTTTTAGCTGCATTGTGTTGTATCAGACAGCTGGACCGTCGGCGTCGGTGTGTCTGGGGGACACTATGGACTAGGCATCGCTGCATTATTTCTATTCATGGGCAGTGATTGTACGTCTTGAATGCTGGCGCCTCTGCAGGCGGCGGTGAGGTGTTTGAAGTGCCAGATGTCAGCCGGGCCCTTGTCGCCGGGAACCTTTGAGAGGGACCGGACTTTTGTCATCTCTGCACGAATGGATGACGTGCAAGACCGTTGGTGCCGGGTGCAAAACCCTGAGGTCGGCCAATGGAGATTGATGAGGGGCGTGGAGTGAACCCACCCCTAGTGTTTAAAAGGGGAGACCCCTGATGAACTGCTGGAGATAGACTCCGATGACAGATTCCGAGTGAGAAGCCTACTGACGAAGGATGGGACTCCTACGATAGATTCCGAGAGAGAAGCCTGCTGACGGAGGAAGAGACTCCGGACAGACGCCGGATGAACTGCTGAAGACTCCTGATAGACTCGTGATAGACTCCCACGAGAGATTCCCGGAATTGAACCCTGCGGACGAAGGAAGAGACTCCGGACAGACTCCCACGAGAGATACCCAGGAGAGAGGCCTGCTGACGAAGGAGGGAGCAAAGAGACTCCGGAAAGACGGCTGATAGAATACAACGAGAGATTCTTTAATAATTAGCTTAGCGTACATTTTCAATGTGGAGCCACGACGTTACAGCTAATTAAATTGGTGGCAGCGGTGGGATCGGCATTTAGCTAATTAATTATAAATGCCCGAATCCTTTTTTATTTAAATTAACTTTTGAGAAAAGGAAATAACAAAGAGAGAAAATGCCAGCCGTGTGTGCGAGAAAAATAAAAGAACTTTAAACAACGCAAATTTCTCCTGAGTTCCTGTGGTGTCTCCATCCTTATCGTTAAAGTGTGTTCCTGTTGCTGGAAAATTTCCGGAGAGCCTGCTGTCCATTTTACTGTACGTGAATCGTGTTGGGTGAATCAACGAAAGAAACAAGCGGAGGAAAGCCGAAAACAGACCCTGATTTCCGTCGGCTGATGTTGAAGGAAGTCAAGAGGATTCAGTGTGTGATTCCCGACCAGGTGTGCCATAGATTTTGGCAGTGATTCGAAACAGAAAGGTGAGTCTTTTCTTTGAGATTATACTCGGGGCAGCAATTGATTATTATTATTGTTATGATTAATGTATGTAAAATTTTGGTAGTATGAGAATTTACGTACTAGGTAAAGTTAGAAAACACTAGAAAGAGAGACTAGAAAGATTTTTTAAGTTTTGTATGATGTATAAATGTGCGATTTATTAGTATTGTTGTTTGTGAAATATAGTTAAGTATGTAGTAGTTATACTTGTTTCGTTAGTACAGTTACTGTGCAGAGTACTGTATTGTTTTTAAGATTTGCGCACATTTGTGAAATATAGTTAAGTATATAGTAGTTATACTTGTTTCGTTGGTACAGTTACTGTGCAGAGTACTGTATTGTTTTTAAGATTGGCGCACATTTGTGAAATATAGTTAAGTATATAGTAGTTATACTTGTTTCGGGGTACAGTTACTGTGTAGAGTACTGTATTGCTTTTAAGATTTGTGCGTTTTTGTGAAATATAGTTAAGTATACAGTAGTTATACTTGTTTCATTGGTACAGTTACTGTGGAGAGTACTGTTTTGTTTTAGGATTTTTGTGAATTATAGTTAAGTCTATATATATATATATATATATATATATATATATATATATATATATATATATATATAGGTCTAGTGTATTTCTAGTGTGCGTTGAGTTTTTGTATAATTTTTGTGACAATTAAGCTTAATTTGGTTTTGTGTGTATTAGTGCATCATGGCGTACTTATTAAGGCAAAGAAAAGACGTATTAGTAGAAATGGCGAAAGAAATGGGAGTCGAAGCCGATAATACTTTACCTAAGATAGAAATTAAGAATAGAATTTGTCAGAGTGAATACTATAATGAAGAATTAGTTGAATGTTTGTTGGAGGGTGTTTTGGAAGAAAAACGTGAACGTGAAAATAAGGAACGGGAACTTGAGCGTGAACGTGAAAATAAGGAATGGGAACTTAAATTAAAGGGGTTTGAAGAGCGTAAAATAATGAGGGAACGAGAATTAGAACGATTGAGAATTGTACACCGAGATAAGTTACAAAATCAGGAATCTCATCTAAAAGTAGAAGATAAAGTCGAGAATTGCGCACAGGAGAGTTATTTGTCAGGAAATCGGTCGAGGGAAATTAGTGAACCGATTAAAAAGTGTAGGCCGGTAAGTAATCCGGATGTTGATAGAAGTGAAAAAACCGCCATGCCTTCTGAAGTTAGAATTGAAATTTGTGACCCCCCAGTGAAACGCACGTGTGTTAATCCCTTGTCCGAAGAGAGAGGGGTAGAAAAAGAGAAGGATAAACTGTCTAGGCTTGAGAAAGGGAAAGAAGTCGATATTTTTGGAATTCGTGATTCTGAAAGGAAGGTGGGGTCAAGGGCAGTTAAGGAGAGTGTTACAGCTGTGATGACGGTTGCACAGCCAGTAATAAATCATGAGGACATAGGGGTAAGTTCTCGAGGATTGATAGTAGATATGGGTTTTACTATCCCTGCAACATTGAGTTGTGAAATTAAGAATGATGAAAAGGAGGCTAGTCAACTCTCAGTTGAAAGGGGAGCGGGCCTAACAGTAGGTCATAAAAGTTTTCAAAACCCTACAATGGCTAGTATAAAAGCGGAACAGAGGAAAGGGAAAGAAATTTACGCGTGCGCCGTTGTTAGGAAAGATGTCGGAAATAAATCAAGAATGCGTTTGATTCCCTCCAATTCAAAGGGTATTGATAAGAATTGGTTAGGGGCTGGTAAAATGACAAGTTTAGAATTTAATTACGATTTACCGAGAAAAAGGGGTCGTAGTGCAATTTATCGTGTAAATTTGGTAAAACTGTATCGTAGGAGGCCGGAATTTGTAAATTTTGTTACAGAAAATAGCTCGGAGGGAATGGAGAAAGAAACCGAATTCCCCTACCCGGTAAAGCTATTTATGGATTTTGACTTTCGGGGTGTTTTAAGGGAAAGTCAACTGCACTTTAAATTACCGCCGGATAGAATTAACTATTTACGAATGGTCGTTGATAGAAATAAAGAAAGGTTTCCTCCAGATCCCGGGAAGATTTCTTTAATGCAGAGGGATAATCAGTTAATTAGAAGAAAACCTTTTAAAATTAAAATTTTTTGGATATACCTGAGATTGATTAATACTCTGGGAGAGGAGTTTGTGTATCCTAGGGATGTGAGTGTAAGCGAGATGGGGCAGTTCAATCGTACACTGTCGGCTGTTAAGTTGAGAAAAGTGAACAGAGACCCGTACCCGTGTATTAAGTATAGGCGTTTGAACCAGGTGACGCGAGCCAAGTTTCATTTTTGGTTAAAAATGGAAGGTCTAGTAAAAATGAATAGCACGGCCTCGTGGGTCACGGTACTGGATTTGTGGAAGTGGTACTTTCGTCGTTCACTCATGCTGAGATATCAGAAGTATGCCGCATACGTAATGCCATTTGGCATTTACATTAGAAAAAGAAGTTTTAAGATCGTATGCGCATCTTCTTATGGATGTAAATTAACAACTCAGGTTTTGGAACGGTTACCGCAGTTTGCTTTACGTCGATTGGTTAATATAGACATCTTGGCGCAAATTTGGAAAAATCGTGTAAAGCAAATAGACTTGGTATTAGAAGAGCTGAGGAAGTACGAGGTTAATTGTATTTTTAATGATAGTGCCATAATTAGCACTTTACCCAACGTTGTAGTAGGAAAGATAATGAATTGGGGAATAACTTGTTATAAATATTGTGAGAAAATGTGCAAAGTGCCAAAGATGGAAATTTATCTTTAAATTAATGTTGTTTAGCCCAAATAATTCCAAATATTTGTATTTACAGTTATTTTTTGTATGAAATTTTAAAAATCATTTACTTTAATTAAAGAAAGTAACATGGAAATGTCATTGGATTAAACAGACTGGAATAAGCAGTCATTTAAAAATTTCCTATTAATTAATTTTACCTTTTTATTGTATTTTTGTGTCTATATTACTGTATTGTGTGTATATGGTGGAAACAAAAATTTATGTGTTATTGAAAATCTTTTGTGTCTCTCAGCCAAGTGTAAGCACATAGATGTCTAGTACAGTAGTTACGTGTGATTTAACGTATAGTAATATTAGTAAAATGTTAGCATTTAACTTATTCACTTAAAACTCAAATTTTTTAAGATAAGATGTAACATAAAGAAAAGAATCCAAGATTTGAAATTTAGGTTTTTATTGTAAAGTGTGTAAAATGTTATGGAATTTTGGATTTACTTATTATCATATTTTTGAGTGTTTTTTTTATTAATGGATTGCTGTCCTAGTTGATCTCATTGTTAAGACATTCTTTCTTTGAGTCAGTCATAAGAACAGATCCAACATTGGACCAGAGCAGTCCAGTGAAATGGACGTTTTCAGGGGGAAGGAGTTGTGACGTCGTCACAATGGAGAAAGCGCCTCTATTCATAAACATTTCCACAGCTGGAGAAAACGTGTTTTTAGCTGCATTGTGTTGTATCAGACAGCTGGACCGTCGGCGTCGGTGTGTCTGGGGGACACTATGGACTAGGCATCGCTGCATTATTTCTATTCATGGGCAGTGATTGTACGTCTTGAATGCTGGCGCCTCTGCAGGCGGCGGTGAGGTGTTTGAAGTGCCAGATGTCAGCCGGGCCCTTGTCGCCGGGAACCTTTGAGAGGGACCGGACTTTTGTCATCTCTGCACGAATGGATGACGTGCAAGACCGTTGGTGCCGGGTGCAAAACCCTGAGGTCGGCCAATGGGGATTGATGAGGGGCGTGGAGTGAACCCACCCCTAGTGTTTAAAAGGGGAGACCCCTGATGAACTGCTGGAGATAGACTCCGATGACAGATTCCGAGTGAGAAGCCTACTGACGAAGGATGGGACTCCTACGATAGATTCCGAGAGAGAAGCCTGCTGACGGAGGAAGAGACTCCGGACAGACGCCGGATGAACTGCTGAAGACTCCTGATAGACTCGTGATAGACTCCCACGAGAGATTCCCGGAATTGAACCCTGCGGACGAAGGAAGAGACTCCGGACAGACTCCCACGAGAGATACCCAGGAGAGAGGCCTGTTGACGAAGGAGGGAGCAAAGAGACTCCGGAAAGACGGCTGATAGAATACAACGAGAGATTCTTTAATAATTAGCTTAGCGTACATTTTCAATGTGGAGCCACGACGTTACACCCAGCAATAATATATTCATTTATTTAAAGAAAATAAAGATTTTAAAAAATGTTATTTTTCACAAAATTCATATTTTATTTTGAAATGAACAAAAAACAAAAAATAAAATTCATAAAAACGAAAATTAAAAAAGTTATGCAATCAATGAGAACCTTGAGCTTGATGCTTCGAAATTATTTCATTGATATCTGGTTCAATTTTTGTTAAAAATAACCGAAGATCTCCCCGTTTTGTAATGTTCAGTCTATTTCTTTGTTTACTCATAATATTATTAAGGGCACTAAAACCGGATTCTACCAAATATGATGTTGGAAATGGAATTAATATATTTTTCATATTTTCCCACATTTTCGGGTATAACTTGGGCATTTTTTTTATTTTGCCAAAGTTTAGCAATTCCATGCTTATTGAACGAATTTTTGCTTTCTTCGTCGTATTTTAGTTCTAAAATTTCCTCTTGGAAAACAATATCAACCTCATTTACATCCACAGTAAAAGGATTTAACATCCAATTAGAAATTTTCAAATTTAAAATGTCGTTAAATCTGACTTTTATATCTAATGCAAGTTGTTTAATATGATCACTAAACCTTTCGATTTCTTCTGGTGTTATATCTTCTTTGATAGAGAACAAATTTGGAAATTGATGAAATTCTTTTTTCAAAAGGTTACGACGAAAAATATGCAGTTTTTCTATAAACAACGATACAGTGTTTTTGCAACAAATAAGTGTTTTAAATGAGCCTTGAAGCTGCAAATTAACATCTTCAAATCGTTTAAAAATATCTGCCAGATAAAAAGCATCATTCTTCACGATTTTCAATTCGTGACATAAATCAATTTCGTCATTTTCCTCTAAGAATTGTATTATGCTGGCATATAATGCTACAAAACGTGTTAGGCACACACCTTTTGAAAGCCACCGGACTTCCGTGTGTAAAAGTAATCGAATGAATTGTTCATCATTATTTTTGCACATCTGTCGAAATATTCTATCATTTTTAGCATTACATTTAATCTTGGTTACAATTTTTATAATTAAATTTAATGAGGAGCGCAAATTTGCACTTAAAGACTTCATTACAAGATGTTGTCGGTGTATTACGCAATGAATACATAAAAAATTTGGTACTACTTTTTTTAGGTGTGCAGTAAATCCACGGTAACATCCAATCATCGATGGTGCTCCATCAGTAGCGCATGCAATTTTATTGTTCAACGGTATACTGTTCTTTTCAAAATATGTTTTCACAGCATTAAATATGGATAATCCTGTTGTATCTGTAATTAGATTCACTGCATATAACATTTCTTCTTGCAGTTCATTATTTTCATCTGCGTATCGCACATAAACCATCAATAAAGCATTATTGTCCACAATAGTAGACTCGTCCAGTTGTATGGAAAATGAAGTTTTTTTAAAAATTGTTACGAGTTTTCTTTCGACATCCTTTGCCATTTCCTCAATTCTTTTTTTAACCGTGGTATCACTAAGCGGCAATGTTTTTAAAATATCCGTTTCCTGGTGCATTACCGTACCTATAAATTATTTAATACACGGTATTATCAATGATTCTCCAATTCCATAATTTTTTCCAGTTTTTGCGATTAATTTCGCCATGTGATAAGACGCTAATAATCCGTCTTTATTTTTAGAACATTGCTTCTCAATTAGCGACTTCATTGTAGGACGATTTATAAATTTTCTGCGCAGTTCTTGAAAATATTCATTCGGTTTATTTTCATATTCAGGATGTTTTGTAGTAAGATGATCTCTTAACCGACTTGGTTTCATTGCTTCATTGGAAAAAGATTTCTGGCATAAAAGACACATAGGAAGCTGTTTGTTATGTGGTGCTTCTATAAAACCCATATTCAAATATTCTTCAGAATATCCACGCACATATTTTTTTTTGAGACATTTTTCACAAGGTTTATTTTTTTTTGAAATTTATTTGATTCAGCCCTTTGACACTTGCAATGATTGACTGAACAACTTGCAGTGGTTGATTGAAGTGCATAATATTTATTTTTTTGCCTGTTTGTTTGACTGAGTAACGGGAGTTGGTCTTATTTTAATACATAAAAAAAAAGAATATGTTGAGTTTTTTGTCTGTTTGGTTGCCCGAGTAACGAATTTTGGTTTTGTTTATTTGAATACATACTTGTTACTGCTCGCAATAAAAAAAAGAGAAGAAATTAACGCCACAAAGTGTGCAAAGTGTTGGTAAAAATAGTAATAAAAAAAATTAAGGAAAAATCTAGGAAGATAAATTTCAAAAAATACAAAATCAGAATTTTCGTAGCGCCCACCAAAAAGGAGCTAGCGCCCACAAGTGGGCGATACGGACCAGGTTAACTATCACCGTTTTAAAGCATTGTAGGTATGTTGTGTAGTAAATTGAGAATGGGAGAAAAATGGGACAAGTACAGGGTGTAAAACATATAGGCACAACATGAGACTGTATACGATAGAAATAAGTTTTATTGTTCAACACCCATTACTTTGTGTTCATAAAGTTATAACTAGCTTTCTTCGGCAGCTTGTAAAAACATTTTTGACAACATCAAGAAAAGTATTTTTTAACATGTTACATATTATAACATAATAGCATTATTTGTAGCAGCTATATCTTTTTTCAAGTTCATGTAGTTTGAATCGAAAATGGCTGTATAAATAAACTTTAACATAAAAACCAAGAGGAAAATTCAGTGAAGGACAATTACTCATGTCTTTACACTGTCTAGGCCAATCTATAATATATTTAACGATGGATTCGAAAACTATATTCTAACCAATCTTTTTCATGTTCAGTTTTCAGATAAGAACTAAATTTAGTGGAATAAAATTGGACTTACCTTAGGTAAAAAACAACATTTTTTACAAATGCACATTTAAGTTATGTCCAGGCATATTGAATCAGACCACATTTGTTGATGAATAAAATTTAGGAAATTTCAATAAACTACTCGTTAAACTCTAGCTACTTAAACTGTTTATAAATACTTTAATCACGAAGCATATGAGATACTTAGAGTTTTTTTTGAAAAAATCATTGAAAGCATTCGATATTCATAGAGTGGTATTATTAAAGCTAAGAAAAATATACTGATAAATCACATTTTTCTAAGAAATAATAATGAATCGTTTAAAATTTCGATAGCAATTTTTTATTTCTAAAAAATTATAAAACTTTCCCTATCTCTCATACAAATCTATGACTTTCAATTTAATTTTAAAATTATTCTTCACAAAACTTACAGCTGTTTTTAAATATAGTTTTATAAGCTACTTCGCATATATTTTTCAATAATACAATTTCAATGGTGCAAAAAAGGAGTACTTTATATAATTTAAATGTATAAATAAATGTTGCAGCAATTTTAAAATGTTTTTAATTTAACACATGCTTAGGAAATATATAGCTACTTTTACTTTTTGATTTTCTTAGGAATTTTTTTAAGAAGCAAAATATAAATTTTCTTAAATAGATCTGATTTCAAGAACTATTACAACTCATAACTGATTCACAGCGAATAGACTGTCTTATAACATTTGCTAGACAGAATGATTTCTCTATACAAAATCATACAATGCTTGCAGTTATTAATATTATCTTTAAATAAAAAACTGATGAAACTCTTAAGATTACAAAGGATTTTTTACAAGGAATGTAGAGTACTTATAAATTTTTCGGATTTCAATCAAAAGGTCAATCGATTATTGAAAAGTGGAATAATTTCAAAGCCTCTTTTGGAGTCTGTCGATAAAAAAGAATCAAAATACTTTTATGTTTCATCCGAAGTCCATTCCAAGTGGTTTTCTTAATCTAGTTATAAATGAATAAATCTAGTGTCACTAATTGACTCATAAACAAACTACACAACCAAGTTTAAAAACAACATAGTGGTCATCGTCACGTATTCGTGGGCGTCGTATAACGAGTTGGAGCCCTAGTGACCCTGAAGTGTAGAGGCACTGTTATACATTATATTTGTCGTGGACCGTTGGTGAGGAGAGTCGGATTCCAGGTAAAGTTGTGACGGATCTATACTTGGCTCTACTAATCCCTTCATGACTCTTTTAGGAAAATATTTATTTTAACCAACTTTCACCGAGTAAGGAAGCGTGATTATGTAATGAAGTATATTATATAAATTCTGTTTTCGCGAGTTTGTGAGTTGGCATGTTGGAGTTAGCAAGTAGGAGTTAACAGAAAGTCCGCGAGTTAGTTGTTAGTTGAAGATTGAAAGAGAGTGAAATTAGTTAGAGGTTTTGGAGTTGTCCAAGAAAAAGATTACAGAGCGTGGATCCAACGACATTGATCAAGCCGAAGAGATCACCTGAAAATTTCCAGTGTAGAATCCGATGCATAAAAAGTACAGGTATTGTGAGCTTGATTAAGTAGAAGTTAGCTTATTAGTATGCGACGCAGTTATATTTGAGCGTATTTAAGCTATCTTAGATTCAGTTGAAGGTCTGTAGTAGTATCCCCGTGTTATAGAATCTCACCTCTGCGCTCTACTGTTTAATTGCCTACTTTATTTAGATTGTTATTGTGTCTAATTGATGTTTGGAAATAATAAATTGACTAGATTGAAAACATGTCTGTGGATCATTCAGTTTCTCCCACACACCTAGCCGGGTTTACAGGTAGGCAAGAGGGTTCAGAGTCGAGCAGGAACCTCGTCACTTGACCATGATTCAAAATTATGCCATATAGTGTTATAACACTTACACACGTTAGAAGTGTTGCTTTATCCTGCGACGATAATAAATATTCTCTCAAATTAAAAAACGAAATATCTTCAAACCAAGTGCAAAAATTTTATTTTAGGAAATATCTATTCAATAAAATTTATGCTGAATTTATCATTCATAATCCTGAGTAATCTAACACTGTGTTAATAATTTTACACTATTTATTATTTGTTTATTCAAACAGCCTATTTAGCGATCATTTACTTCAAACATTAATGTAAAAACCTCCTTAGAGTTTCTAAAATACGATTAATTGTTTATTTATGAAGAACAACCTTGATAATCATGTAATATACCATGTTTATGATTAATTATAAAATATATCACAAAAAAGAACTCATTTAAATATCATAAAACTTCAATATCCCTATTAATTTCAATACTATTCCTATTTCTCTTAGATAAATAAAAAGGACGATTTGTTAAAGATTTGCATTTGAACATTAGACGTAGTTTGATCATTGCTATTTCCATCTATTTGTATCAAGAAGTGACATAGAATTGGCGAATTAGTCTTCAAGATTCGAAGATAATGGGTGGGAACTTCCTTTTACAGAAATATTATAGGATCGAAATTATAAAACTTTTAAGAACTAGGATTCGAGAGTCCAGATATTGGATACAAAATCCAAAATGCAGATATTGGATAAAATTTAATACATATCTTCTTTTTTAAAGGTAAATTTTGCTTTGTTTTCCATATTTATTATTTTCTTTTTTGATAGTCATAAAGATATTTTGGCTTCGAAACTCATCCCTCCTTAGAGTAATTCTTTTTAAATAAGAACGATCACAAATATTGTGTTAAATACTACAAGACTAATATGTTAGTCTTATAAGACGTGTTGTAGTAGGTTCACGCTCCCTTAATTAACCTCTCTCTATTATAATATTTGATTTGAGAATCTCGCCTTGGGATCTATGCAAATGAGCAATACTATTTAAGAAATAAAAGGAATGAAAGATAGAAGAATTTAATGGTGTCGTAGAAGTGTTACTGAGATCATCAGAAGGATTCAGAGCATAGGAATCAAATCTCGTTATTATAAGTCTCTTGCTTCAAAATCTCAAGGAAGGTCAATCTTTTTATAGTTCTTATTCACAATAGAATCGGATGAAATTTAACTGTTCTACGCATCTTTAAAATTTGATGTAAATTATTCAAAGATGGAATGAAAACTAATTAAAAATAATCTAGAAAGCCTCTTATATTAAAAATAAAGCTGGCCAGTCACAATAGATTATATTATATTAGATAACTATATTTTTCTTTTTCAACCGAATGATCTTTTCAGGTTTAAGAAAAGCATTTTCTTTCACTTTTTTTTCTTGTTTAATATCTCAATTTCCTATTTGAAGGAGCAGCTCTTGTATCGAAATATTAGGAGAGAATATATCTTCACCCTATTTTGATAAACTTAAATAACTTGTGATAACCTTTTCAAATCCGAAAAAAACTTGTGATAAAAAATTGTCAACAGCTGAAATATTGTTTTTAAAGCAGTTTGAGAATATAAATACAAGAAGAAATGTTTTCACAAGTTCTTAATAGAAAAAAAAATATTTATAAGTTGGGACAATACATTGCAATTTTTCTATTTGATATTCATCTTCAGTTAGAAGTTACATTTTTTGCCTTTTGCAAAAGGTACTAATATGCAAAAATTTTATTACAGAATTTTAAGCATGGTAAATAATAAATTTTCCCATCAACATAACATATTTCTTTCTTCTAACAATTTTAACAATTTTTCTTGTAAAAGTCTGTTATACTTTTTGATTTACTTTTTGGAAATATTATAATAATTACAGAACATTACGTTAATTAAAAATAAATCTTTTTTGGGAAACTAATGCATTTATTACTGCAGTCTTCAATTTGATACCGTAATTAATCTTATGCACCTCTGGAAAATAATGCATCGTTTCAGAATATTTCATTTTTAGAGATAAAGACTACGAATCAATTAAAGATTATTCTAACAAAATGCATCTGAAGTTGCATGTATGATACATAATACAAAACAGATTATGCTTGTTTTCTTAGAAGCAACTTTCTAACTACAAATGATGCACTATTTTGCTAAGATCAGGATGATCCAGCTTTTTTTTTGCGAAAGATTAGAACTCATACGTAAGAAACCAATGGACATTTTTTGAATTGAAAATACTTTTTCAACAATCGTTTATTTTGTTTTATAAATCAACATATAGAATTATTAATTGTTTATTTACTTTTTATTGAAAAATATCATTACCATCGGTTTTCCTTTTTAAATAATTACCTTGTCTTTTTATTTGTTATTTGCATTTTTGTGGCCTTTTCAGTGTGTTTATATAGCAAACACGTGACAAGGCTTCAGTCTCACTATCGATATTTTGACTTATTTAAAGGCCTGTATGTAGTAATTAGTGCAATACAAAATGTGTGCATTAAAATTAATATTGAAAAAAAATCTTTTCAATCGAAATTTCTTTTTTAGTGCAAAATACACACAAAATCATGAAAAATTTTCAATGCATTTCAACGAGATATACAATTTACATCTAAATTACTTTTATTAATTTTTATCCGGTTTTCAAAACTCTACAATAATTCTATTCGAATAAGTAGAAAAAATACTCAATAACAAACAAATACATTTCACTGAGAGTACACTTAGACCTTTTCTCATGCGGGGGATAGTGATCCCATAATAAAAACGCACAAAAAGTATTCTCTGATACTATGTAAAACAATATGTAAATCAATATATGCTCTAATATTTCTTAAAAAATAAATTTTTATACAATCTTTAACTTTACAAATAAAAATTTAAAAATATAGCTCGGAAGTTTTGACATTTTTCTACTTTATTCTTTGGAGTTTGTACCATACCATACTGTAAAATAGCTTCTAATTCCCTTTAAATTTCAATTTATACTGAACATGTGAAAAATTTAATTTCTATTCGTTTAATTTTGCTATTTGTATTTGTATCATTTTCTAATAAATTGTCACTTGTGTTAAATCAAACCATTTATGGTACAAAAAATAATGAAGAAACTAAATCAAGAAAACTAAAAATAATCCAAAATAAACAAGTAATAGGAACTTCTATTATTTTAAACTAGTTACTATGGTCAATGTTGCCTATGTTGACTATTATTAATGTTGTTTCTGTCTTATGCCATTCAAGCCTGATGCAAGCTAAATCTGTCACCAACAGCTCTCCTGTAGCTTCAAAACGTAACGTTAATCAATTAAGATTTGAAACAAAAAATGAATAGAGTTAGTTCTGAAGAAACACAAGGGATTTAAGAATATCATAGATTTATTATTAAACAGCTTTGTCATGAAAACTTGAAAATTATAGAAACAATTGAAAAAATATAGTTTTATATACGTATATATATACAAGGGGGTCCCAAATGGATCGTACAAACTTTAAGGGCAGGTACAGGACAATGTAACAATCATACAGTAATTTATTATATAGGGATGTATGGGTTCAAGTGACGTGGAGAGGCACAAACACAAAAAATAAGAAACAAAATGAAAGGCAAAATGTTTATTGAAAGCTTTGTTGACAAGTGTAATGTTTACAATAACTGTTCATAACTGTTCAGCACATGAAATATCAAGTCGAGCTGCAGTTCACATTGCTGTACCACCCACTGGCATTCGGAGGAGAAAAACTGCTGGATTCATAGCTTGTACTCGCTGAAAATGGAAGAGGTGTAAGCAATTTTCTCGTTTAACACTCTACAAACGGTTTGATAACTACACTTATGTGATGAGCAACAGCTCTTGTACTTGACTCTGGTCTAACAGCCACAACGTTTCAGATGCTTTCTTCCAGGCTTGCTCTGCGTACAGTTCCTTGTCGACCAGCATCATGTCTGGTGACGTAGAGTGAACGTGTTTTACGAATTTGTGGATGTAACTGCTGAAAAATTCTGTGATCCGGCATTCGTCAATCAGGAAACTGCGCGGGATTCGTAGCGCAGTTCTGCCGTTACCATTTACACAGCAGTACATGTAATGTATGTCTGCATTTTTGACATACTTTAAGTCTCCCATCATAAGCGTTAGCACAATTAAGAATGACGCATTCCCCTTCTGAGATGCATCATGTTGAATGGTGGCCAGACATCTATTGCCCCCTACCAGCAACTCCAACCAAACGATGACTCCAATTCTTTATTCTTTTTCCTTCCCCCTTTTGCGCATCACCGTGTCACTTGCGCCCATGCATTCCTACACAATAAATGATTGCTACTATGTCCTGTATCTACCCTTAAAGTTTGTACCATGAATTTGGGACCATCCTATATATATATATATATATATATATATATATTTATACCTCTGCTACCTTCCATAGATTACTTTTTTCCAGAAACGGGAATTTAAATTTATAAAAGTTTTTGCACTCAAACACTATTTATCAGCTTCTCATAATGATTCTTACTTACTTGGATTCATAGAGAATAAAAAGATAATTTTTTTCTTCTCCATTTTGCTGAAATGACGAAACTAAGGCAATAAGCGCATAGGAGATAGTGTTGCCACATTTATAAAAAGAGACCGGTTTCCCATGTGAGCTATAATCTGTATTTTCACTAAAATGATAGCGAGAGCATTTTGAAAAAAGACACTTTTGGGATATGAATGATGGGATGCAGTAACTATATACTTTCCTCTCCTTTCATTCATCGAGTTCTAGTTGCAAGTTTATTCTTCTGTGTCCGGTGGTATCTTATTAACATATACAATTTTGCTTTGATAAATTTCTATTTCTTCAACTTAATGAGCAGTTAAAAAAATTTCTGGTAAAAGGTTTTGGACCAAAAAAGATATAAATGAAATAAACAAATAAACCAATATTTCCATGTCAATTTCTTGTGAACGTTGTTTGAAGTATTGAAATATAGACCTAGACAACATGTCACTTGCTTATTTCATTAAAAAAAAACTACAAATATGTCTTGATGTTTATGTATCATAAAATTTCGTTTCTAAGGACAAAAAACGTCTAAAAATTCTACTAAATATTAATCTATCATTGAGTCTTATCTTTGAGCTACGCTTGAAACTAGACTTTTTTATTGCACAGCAAGAAGTAGAGTACATTTGTTGTCAGTAATTTTCCTCTTAAATGAATTACTCATTTAAAAATTGTGTTTGTATATTTACTTATATAAGCAACGATGAGCTTTTGTAAGCTGATCAAGAATTTATGAATGCATTTAAAGAATAGTAAGAAATTTTTGATATTTTTTTTCATTTTATAAACTATCTAAATACTGTATCCTCATCGAAAGATTAGGTTTCAAAGTTCTTATTTGATTTAAGCTTCTTTAAATAGGTTTTAGACCTTGCATTAATAAATATTGGCATTATTATTATTTCAAATCAATGAAATATTTTACGCATGAGTTGATCACTTTTATTGATCCTCACTGACGTATGAGTTCAATCCAATTCTTTGTTCTCTACTTTAACTGATTTTTAAAATAAAATTTCCTTTATAAAAAATTTCTTACACACATTCAAAAACATTTTTTTTAACAACACATTCGAGAAATCGATATGCACTCTTTTTCGAATCTGAGGATTGATCAAAACTTTAAAAAAATTATTTAGTCCCTAGGGAAAGGAAAACTACATGTGTCAAAAATTCATATATTGATTGGATGGTTTTTCTCCGATAATCAATAATACGCAGCACAAAATGCTTTGGATAGATACATTTGATACATATTAAATAAGTGAATGTATCATTGTCATGTTTTAAATTAATTGTTATTTTATGCATTATTAGATAATTGCTTTCAGAAATTTTCATCGAGAATGAAGAGTTGCATCCGAAAGAGAAATTCCTGACTTCATACGCACAAATAAGAATCTATCAAATTCTTGAGAATTTCTAAATTAATTAAAAGATTTTTTTTCTAAATCAAAGATAGTATCTTTTCGTATAAAAGCTTGATTAGCTGTAGTGAAGCCATTAAATATTGAATCTTCAAATCTATCACGAATTGCTCAACACTTAAAAATGAACAAAGATCTTTAATTAGATTAAAAATTAATGTTTTCTGTTTATTAGAATGCACTGACAAAATACGTATGGTTCTTTGTTGACTAAATTTAAAAAAAACTTTACTTCTAGTTTCATGTAACATAATTCAAGTGCAGTTTTCTTAAAATTTTGAATCCTATTGAATAAAAATTTTAATTAAAAGGGATTCACTTATCAAGATAAGAAGTACAATGAAATAATTTGTAAATAGTTTTTATTAAACTCTTTTTATATTATCCTCTAATAAAGTATACAGATAAACTAAAAAAATGACATAATCTAAGAAAAACATTTTTTACAAGGCAGTTTTTTTGTATATTAGAGAAAACTTTTAATTTCAGATACTTTTCTAAAATTCCTGGAACAATGTAAAATTGCATGCGCAAACTTTCATGTGTTCTAATACTCCCTTAGCTTTTAAGTATAAAATTGCAAAAATCATTGCAAAATAAATAAATAAATAAATATACGTGTTAGCAATTGTATATCAATAAAAAAAGTAATAAAAATATTGAAAAAAAAGTAAACTTAAATAAATTCGGATAAAGAAACATAGACAGCGAATTAAATGTTCAGGATGCAATCTAAATTGCTCATTTTGTTGAACAGAATGTAAATTATTTTCTCAAGCAATCATTAAAGGTTTAAAATTCAAGTCAAAAGCAAGATTTTAATCATTCAACTATTATCAGGGCTTTTGCAAAAAGTTGTGAAAAAAGTTCGTTCAGTGACACAATCATAAAAATAAAATGTGTCCATGTAAAATAGTTGTTATCCATTAATTAAAATAGTTAACAATACTATAATTAATTAATAATATAATTAATTAAAAATGCAATGAAAATAATAATAATAATAATAACAACAGTATTGTTATTATTTTAAAATAATTCGCAATTATACCATACGTCAAGATTGACTGATTGAATATTAACGTTGCATGTTTAGTTACAGAAGGGCTTTTGGCGACGGACCTCGTAATTTTGGAACCATGGTCAAACGACGAGGACGACACCGGAGCTGACACCCCCCCTCGCCTAACTACCACACCAACGGGAGGACGTTTGAGCTCTCGACAGATTTAACGTGCATCGCTTCCCTACATGGTGGGTCTTCAGCGGTACTAGGCTCAAACTCATAACACGCAAGCCATGATCCGATACCCTGACCACTTGGCTACCGCGGCCACATACCGTACGTCACACTATTTCTATAAAAAATAGAATCGTTTTAAAATGGATTAAATTTTTATCTATTAAGATTTTGTGTGTGCAACATGCATGTTAAAAGTATATGTAATGAATGGTTATAAATTACAGAGGAGAATATAAAAGGATTAGTTAGTAAGAAAACCCTTTTAGAGTAAAACTTCGTGCTTGTTTTTCATTTTCAAGGTGGGTCTACCCGCGAGCCTTTTACTAATCCTCTTGGGGAAAATTATTTCTTTTAAATGTTGTTCTATTGAAAACTTTCCCCGAAGAAGAAGACACGGTTTATGTAAATGAAAGATGATATTTAAGCATTAACTTCTAGGTGCGTAGGAGTTAACTTCTAGGAGTTAGTAGTTAGGAGTGAGTGATTAACGGAAAGTAGTCGAGAGTTACTTGACGATTAATTGTTGAATAATTAAAGATTGTTAATTGACAATTTAGTCAATAAGATTAGTCAATTGGATTAATAATGATTTAGTCAATTATAATTAATAACGAATAGAGATTGAGTAGTTGAGAACGGAGTTAAGGTAATTTAGACCGTAGATAATCAAAGCGTCCTAAGAGTAAGTTAATTGAATTATAACTAAATATTAAATATCCTTGCTACCGTGCTTTTGCTCCTATACTTAATAGAAGTGTGCATTTGCTATCCTGGGATGTTAAAATTAAATGAATGAATAATAAATTACAATTGTTTTGATTATGGCTGCTCTTTATTCTAACCCTCAAACCCCGATAAACGTGACAGCACATTGTTCCTAAAGGAAACATTGAATTAAACACTCAGAAATGTTCAAAAGCCTTTAAATTACTTACTTGTTTGAACCCTTGGTACATCAGTCTTATTTCTTTCCGAGTAAACTTGGTTGTCTTGCACAGAGCATCCAGTCGCTCTGGTTTGTAACGTGTCACAAATAATTCCGCATCTTCAAGTTCATTATCTACATTTAATGAAAAAAAAAAGAATTAAATAATGAATACACGTTTTTACTAACGCTAATTTTTGATTAATTTATTTTTTATACTCTTATTCTTGAGTTATTATTCATATATATATATTTCATTATTTTTCTTACTCGACTCATTGTCCTTCTTGTCACTTGGTTTACTAGAGTCATTTTTAAAAATTTAAAATTAGCAAGATTTATGCTGTTTGGCAAAGAGGTTCTGAAAAATGATCTCTTTCTTTTGCGCACTCTTTCGAAAGCTTTTTTTAAATGTTAAACACGACTAAAACTTAAAGAATTACTTAATGCATTCCATTTTTACTAAAGTCAAGATCAATGTCTTTTCTTTTGGCACGTTTTCGTTGCTATCTCTGTAAAATATGTGTTTATATCTTTTATTTACAGGGGGGAAAAGAACCTTGTTAAACAAGGCCAATGGATATTTCAATCAATTTAATTTTTAAATCCTTGTGGCTTTTTATATGTATTAATATTTATTACCACTTTGCGTGTTGTGCTCTAATTATTCTTTAGTTTCAGTCTAATGCAAATTACTTAGTGATGCAAAATAGGTTTCCGCAGATTAAGGACGCAGAATGCTGAATTTGCTTCCAAAATGGATCTTAATTGAGGCTGGATCTTAATCATTTTAAGCTCTTTTCACTTAATCTCTCCCACCTTAAGGAAACGCTGCACAGAAATGACAAAGATCGTAATCTTATGACCCAGAGGTAATATCGTCAAGATTAGAATGACTTATTTTCTAGGAACTGAGCAGAGTGGAGTGTATAGTGCTGATAAAATAGAGAAAATAATAGTAGCCTATTTTCCTAGAAAAGGGAGATATATAGAGAGAACAAAAAGGTTGGACTTACTTTATGGAATATGAATCAGTTGGAAATAACAATATATATTTTGTAATTGTTATTGCTGCATTTTTCAAGAAGAATAAAAGTAATAAAATTTTATTTTGGACTATTAAAAGACATAAATATTCCCAGGATGAAAATTGGCTGATAACTATTCTGTGTGTCTAGAATATTGAATGTCAGAAAGGTTTTATTTTTCCCGATAGAATGGCAAAAATATATTTACAAAGTGTTGTGGTATTTTATTCTTTTCCTTTAAGAGCGAAAAAGTATTTTAAGTTAAAACTGTATGAATTTCCAGGGTGTCAATTTCAGTTGATTAGATCAAGAATAAATACATTTGCGTTATATTGGATTTACCCAGCAGTGTTCTCCGATTAATTATATTCTCTGATAAAATAAGATATACATGTTTCATTTCTCATCAAAATACTACTCAGTATATTTCGAATATGCCAAAGGAACACTGCGGGCCAACTAATATGATAGTTATAGTACAAGAAATCCACAAAATGTTAAGATCGATCCAAAGTGAAAGTGAAATGAAAATCCATCCCATAAGAAGTTGAGTTAAAATATTTGTACATTAAATAGAAAATAAAATATCTCGAAAAAAATTCCAAACATTTTTAGGTTAAGTATAATAAATTTTTTTAAGAGTAATATTTAAACTTTTTTGGAAACATTTTCAGTTTCAGAGTTTATATGATGAAATGGTTATTAGCAAAGCTTTTCAAAGGTCATTAAAATAAATTTATATTTTAAAATTATCTGACAAAAATGTACTGTAAAAACATGCATGTTTTCATAAAAGTTCACAAAAAAATTAATTGTTTAAAAAATTTTAATATCTAAAATGATTTGATCCTATAAAACGAGAATAGTATTTTATAAAAGAGAGTATTTATATTACTTTAAAAGGACCCACACAAATCTTATTTCTATAATACTATTAAGTAAGACTAATATTATTTATAAATATATTAATTAATTAAAAAATTTCAATTTTCTTTGAATAAAATAAGTAAAGGAAATCCGAGGTCTTATGCATAAGTTTTAAATTAAAAAGCTAACAGGATAGAGTCAAACTATCTATCTTAATTGATATAATTCATTAATTGTTCTCTTAAGATATAGATTTTAAAATATTTATATCCCTGTTTAAAGACAGAAGGAAATAGGATTTTAATTACAAACCTAATAATTTTGGCTGTTTTCTTGGAACTGTAGGACTTAAATTTAATTCATTTTCTTCTATCAGAAAAAATTCAAATGACAAAGATTGAAATTTGTTTACAAAAATAATATATTTTTATTTGAAAATCAATCAAAAGCAATATTTTACAACAGGAGATTGCGTTATATTTTATGGCAAAACTACAGTATACTATAATTTCTAAGATAATAACAGTTAATCTTTTAAAAATTAAAATATATCTTTAAATTAATTTTAAAATATTTGAAAGCTACCACATTTTTTCTTTTTAAATTGTTATAACAAGGTTGGATAAAAGATAAACCGAAGTTTTCAAGCTACGCTCACTGTTGTGTTTGAAATCGCTGTTTCCATTTGTAGATCGTTTTTTTCAAGTATGTTTGAAGGAAGCAATAGAGCGTATTTATAAAGTTTTTGGCAAGGGAATTTTCATGCTAGTTATCAGAGCAGTTTTTAGATAAGACACAATCAAGTGTGTCAAATTGTTGTAAAAGTGGACCACTATCCATCCACCAGCATCACATGCTATAACATCACTGCTGCCTTTTGCATTAAAGCACGATCAATGTTGTGTATTATTCTGAACTTTTAGATCAAGTCAAATTTGCTAATCGACATTAAAAGGAAAAAAAAGTTGTATCAAAAAGGTTTGGAATGCGTTCACTGCTTGACAGCTCTCTATTCCATACAGCCACTTTACAATTTAAAAATTGAATCAAATTCCGTGGAAACAGAACATCCGACTTACAGTCCTGATTTGTCTCGGCACTATTTTTCTCTCCTTAAGCTACCTAAAAAAGGGCAGTGGTTTAATGACGATGCTCAATTAAAGGCATTTGTGCTCCAATGACTTCGGGACCAGTCATCATCTTTTTATGACAGTAACAAAAAAAGTTTCTTAAACTTTCCGAAAGAGGCATCATTATAAAGCAGTAGGCTATGTGAAAAAATAACTTCCATTTCATTTTTTAAAATAATAATTCCAGTTCGTTTTTTATTTAGTCTAGTTTAATACCTTTTTAAAACAGAAAACCATTCCTAATTAGTCAACTAAGTAATATTTGAGTAAAAAGACGTCTATTCTTGTTCTTCACAGATATTTTATCTCTAATAAGCTAATTCAGTTAAAAGTTTTGTGAGAAAAACTTAAATTTATATGTATAGAATACTAATGTTTATTAGTTCAGAGATTAATTTTCAGTTTATTTCTATCCTCTTGTAATTTGAAATCTAACAATATCATCACTGATGGAAAAAAAAACCAAACTGTCCAATTATACTTCAATTTTTTAACACGCCGAGAAAATGGAAACATAATTTAACCTATGCAGTTTTCCAAATGCGCGTGTGAATTGATCGTCTTTATAATTATTGTTTCTCTCATTAAAGATGTCACTAGAAACTACAGAGCGCACCCGAATGTAATACCAACTTAATAAGCTTAAATAGGTTGAAACACACAAAAACGATCAAGTTGCCAAACTCAGACAATGGCTATGAAGATTCCCTTACTTAATTAAGAGAAATACGCGAGATTTTCTTCTAAATGAACGAATTTGAGAAGAGGAAAAGATATTTTCTAAGTGGCAGTCTTGATATTTTATTTTTGAGATACTTTTATTAAGTTTCTTCACAACATATGGCTGTGGATTTTCATCAGGTTCTGCGTATGAATTTAATTCTTTTAATACTTACAAGAATAAAATATTTAGAAAATAGTGGCTTACTGTACAAGTTTGACAGGGTTTGTAAAATAAATGTCTTTGCTTGCAAAAGTTATAAAGAAATTTTTAATCATCTGTGGCACTAAATGAGAATTTCTTTTTAATACATGAAATTACTTGCAGCGAATGGAATTAAGTGTAAATTAAATCAGAAAAGTAAGAACAACTTTAGATACATTTTCTTCAAACTTTCACATTCAGATATGTAATCTCAAGAATGGAAACATTTCTCGAAATAAAAGTTTTCAAATTCAGAAACAGATTTCCTCTTGTTCTTCTTCTTATAGACTAAAAAAGAAAAGGATATGATATAGACTAAGGGTTGGCAAACTATGGCACGCGTGCCACATGAAGCAGGTGGTATAATTCTTAGAGGCACTCTGCACTACTCTACAAATTTGTCAATTTTAGAGTGGAGGAAAGTTGATAAATGTGTAATGGACCTTATTTGACGAACATCTTTAGAATTATGGACATTTACGGAATTACGAAAAAATCTGGAAGATAACTCTAAAGATAAATTTACAGCTGTTTTGTAAATTATTGAATGTTATTGCTGGAGAGATTTAATTGTTTGAAGAGAGAAAACTCCATATACTCTCTGCTTTCCGCTTTTAATCCTACATATCTAAGTAAAAACCTTTCCTCATATGAAAAATATTTCAAGTCTGGAAAGAAATTGTGTAACAATTGAATGCTCTAAATCGTGTCAAATTGAAAGTCACAAATTGTACCCTTGATTTTGTGACATGAAAGTAAAGCGGTGTAAGCCCTAGGTTCGCAATACAATTTTTATTCATCTTTTTATCTAATTGTAATGAAGGGAAGTACTTATATTTTACGCTGTATATATTTTAATAAATAAGTTTAAAAATACCCAATATATGTACAACTTTAATGTTTTTTTTATTTTGTTGAAGAAAACGTCACATATTTTATGCTGTTTATTTTTATATAAAAATATCTTTAAATGATGCAAAATTAATACATAATAAAACTGTACATCTAAATTATTGATGTATATTCTCTAATTCTGCATGGATTATCATGAAAATCGGATTGTTTCAAAAATATCCTACTGTGTGGCACGCTGAATCCTATTGGTAGATTGATTTGGCTTGCCACAGCTAAAAGGTTACCCCTGATGTAGATGGTGACGCTTTTTGATATAAAATTTTCGGTGCTGTTTTTAGCGGGAAATAAAGAGTAATATTTTACTAAAGATTACATCGTGATATAAGCAGGGTGAAAATTTAGAATATTCCTTAAGAACTGGAGGCGACAACTTGTTTTTAAAAAAATGGAGATATGTGGATTTTTTTGTTGTTTTTAGATTTGTTTAGTACATTTAAAGAAAAATATGGTAAAATTAAGAACAGAAAAAAATTATTATAACTAAAATGGGAAAACATGGGTAAAAATTGACGAAAAATAACATAAACGCGGTCCATTCTGTACCAAAGGTTTATGAATAAATCTTCAATTTTTCAATTTTGATGTGTTGCTATGTTATTCGTTATCGAAATGACCTTCAGGATAAGAGATATTTTAATTTTTACAAAAACTAGAGCCCTTTATCTCAGTTACTATATGAAATGGCTTAAAAAAACAGTGATTATATTCACATAAGGGACTGTAAATTTTGTAATAAAACAGTGATTGATAAATCTGAAAGTTAAAACACTTCTACTATTATACAGAATTCACACATAAAATTTCAGTTAATTATTTTCAAAACTTTTTTAGCAATCGCTGACCCCGTTCGATTATTTTCAAAAAATCACATTTCGAGTAAAACGCGTTTTAAAGTACGACATATCTTGGTTAAGGAAATGTGGCATCTGCTTTTACTAAAATATTCGTAGTTTTTGTTCCAGTGAACGGAAAATAATAAACTTGGTATTTTTAGAAAGCTAATAAGATGGCATATAAAATAAAATCATTAAAAAATTGTCAATTTTTGGCAAAATTCACAATTTTAGGGTAGTCGGATACCTTAATAAAACATTATAAAAAGTCCCATTTAAGAGTCTGCTGGCTTCACTGAAGTTTTCGATGGATCGTTTATTAACGTCGCACTCTGAAGCGACACTAAGGATATTGGCGGTGAGCCTCACAATTTTGAACCACGATCAAGTGAAGAGGATGACACCTGAACTGGCAACATACTCTCCAAACTTTCTTACCAAGCCAGTGGGAGCCTCTACAGATTTAAAGTGTCTCAGCCCTTCTATACGACTATGTTTCAGTAGATCAGGTCTCGAACTGTTCAACTGACCGTATATACACCGACCATGAGGATAACCACTCGCCTACTCCGGCCTTCTTCAAGGCTCTTGCTGAATAATGTTAACAAAAAATACTCTGTTATTCATTGTAATTTAATTTATAAATTATTAAATAATAAGAATAAAAATAATTATAAAATTTGTCTACAGAAACTCATTCAAATAAAAAGAATCTTAGGACTAAATTCATCAAAAAATATTTTTAGATTGAAAAATTATCTATTTTAATAAAGAATAGCCAAAGCATTTTTATAAAGTATGAAATGGTCTATTTTAATAAAAATGTTAAAATCAGACTGTAAACAATTAAAATTTTGAATGAAATTTACTTTGTGAGGACAAATAAATATATGATTTACACAGGCTTTTATTTACGAAGTGCCTTGCGAAATATGTATAGAAAGCCTGAAAACAGGATTTTCTCATTGTAAAGTTAATGCTTACTTGTACATCCAAAAAAATAATTATTTCAAAATATAATTATCTAAAGATAATCAAATAAAAAATTGCTTGAGTTAATTTAATGCTATTCACGGGAGCAATGAATTCAAAGTAATTATATCTATAGTTAATGAGTTTTACCTTACTTTGAATTACTTTATTGAAATGAGGAATGACAATTTTGATAATGGGGAAATACTCTCTGCGAGGTGAAATGAGGCCATTTCAATTCCCTTCATAATGTTTGAAAACGTTGAGTTTCAAGAATATATTAGCTTTATGGGAATCTAGATGAGGAATGGCAGTGAAATATTCTTAAAGAATAGAAGGAAAGAGCAGAAATAGAACACACATTTAAAAAAAATTCTATTGTAATAAAATTATTGTAATATACAATTTTGCGATTCAACTGAATGATATTTAATAAATAACCTTACATACAGAGGGGCTGGTTTATATTAAACTAGCCGTTACCCGCCCGCTTCGCTGGGTATTTCATGATCTTTTATAAATTTTTACTGCTTATATATATGTGTATAAATTATTGATATCTAACTCCTAGCATTAAGAATTCGATTGAATTGAAAAATATACTTTTACCTGTAACTGTCACCTGTTGATAAAAAAAAGAGCAGAACTCATCTAATTTGTATTTTATAAAAATCTCTAAAATTGAAGTATAGAATGATGTTTGCTCTTTCGTAACACAAAAACCAAGTGGATTCCCGCAAAACCAATTTTCGGTGGATCTCTACTCCGTAAATTGAACATGCAAGCCAAATTTCAAGTATAAATCTAACAGAAAAAAACAAAAGTTTTACTATCAATATCCCCGTAATCCCGTTGAGAGCCGTTTTCCAAAATAACCGCTCTTAGCGGATTTCAATTCAACAAAAGAAAAATACAAACCAAATTTCATTATTATAGTCCTTGTAGCTCGAAAAAAGTGAATTTTTGTCAATACGTCCCAGTAACCCCCTGCAACCCCCCTAAGAACTCGATTTGCTTAAAATACATTCTTAGACGATCTCTATTCAACAAAAGATACATGCTTAACAAATTTCAAGTATATGGGTCTAACAATTAAAAACATTAATTTTTTTCTGTAACTCCTCTTGACCCCTCGCAAACATCCTTAGGGGTCAATTTTCGTTTCACTCTTTGTTAGAGGAACTCTATTCCATGAAAGGAACATGCCTAACAATTTTCAAGCAGGATGATCAAATAGTTTAAAAATGGAAATATTTATCGATTACGCCTCTTAAACTCCCGAAATTAAACTTGGTAGTTGATATTCGCAAAACCCATTTTGTAGCGGTTCTCTACTTTACGAAAGGAATCTTCTTATCAAATTTCAAGACTGTACGTCTAACAGTTTAAAAATGGGATAATTGTCTATAACGCCACTTGAGCCCCCGCAACACCGCTTGGGGGTCAATTTTCTCCAAACCCGTTTTCTAGCGGATATTTACTCCATGAAAGAAACATTCCTACCAATTTTCAAGCAGGTAGGTCAAGTAGTTTAAAAACGAAAATATTTATCTCTTACACCACTTAATCCCCTGAAACGCCACTTAGAGGTCTGTTTTAACAAAACCTTCTTATAGCTGATCTCTACTCTATGAAAGAAATGTATTTATCAAATATAAAGACTGCGTCTAATAGTTTAAAAAGGGAAATAATTATCTATAACGCCCCTTAAGTCCCGCAACGCCACTTGCTGGCAATTTTCACGAAACCCATTTTGTAGCGTATCTCTACCCTATGAATAGGAATCTGCTTACTAAGTTTCAAGACTGTACGTCTAATAACTTAAAAATCGGAATTTATAACGCCCCTTAAACCCCCGCCCCCGAAACACCCCTTGGGGGTCAATTTTCCCAAAACCCCTTTTGTAGCGGATATTTACTCCAGGAAAGAAACTTACCTACCAATTTTCAAGCAGTTAGTTGAAGTAGTTTAAAAACGGATATATTTATCTATTACGCCCCTTAATCCCCGCAACGCCACTTAGAAGTCTGTTTTCACAAAACCCGTTTTGTCACTGATCATTATTCTTCGAAAGGAATCTATTTATCAAATTTACAGAAAGTGCGTCAAATAGTTTAAAAATGGAAATAATTATCTGTAACGCCCCCCAAGCCCCTGAAACGCCACTTGGGAGTCGATTTTCACCAAACTCATTTTGTAGCGGATCTCTACTCTCTGAAAGGAATCTGCTTACCCAATTTCAAAATTGTAGATCAGGTAGTTTAAACATGGAAACAATTATTTATAACGCCCCTTAACCCCCCGTAACGCCTCTTACATTTCGAATTTCGGAAAATCCGTTCTTAGCTGATGTCTACTCTATGAAAGGAACATGTCTACCAAATTTCAAGTCTGTAGGTTGAATAGTTCCAGAGATTTCCTGATTAGTCAGTCAGTCAGTGAGTGAGTCGCTTTTCTCCTTTATATATATAGATTTGTCGAGGCTCAAAGTCCTTACGTTGGTGGGATTTATTTGTTTATTTACTCGGGAGGATACTCACCCAGAGAGCTGAAAGCTACAAACCGCGCCTCCGAGATAGACAGGAAATAATACAATGAATACGTGAAAAAGAGAATACAATCTAATATTTAAAAAAAACCAGTCTATCGCACATGGATTGCGAGATAAAGAAACAGGAAACTAACTTATTATGAACCCCATTGTTGTAAAAAATTGGATGTAACTAGGAAGAATTTGCTTCCTGTGTAGGTTTTGCAAGGTGAAATATTTGGCAAGATGAAATCTGGAGTGGAAAGCAACTTGAATCTATGAAGAAAAAAAACAGGAAAAAGGGTCCTGACTGGCAAGGGGAAAAAAAGATTATTTGCCTGGAATTCGGGGGGGGGGATTAATATTGGGGTTTCTAATAAACAATTTGAACCTTTTACTCCGTTTCCAACACAAAGTTCAAGAGTCGAAAATAAAGTTTTTGAAGTAATTATTTAGAAAAGTGCTGGAACAGCAAAGACCTTCAAGAATAACTTTTTCTGCTCAAAAGTTTGCGAAATAATTAAAGGGGCTATTATTGTGAGCTTTAATCCAGAATAAGTTGAAAAAATTGTTAAATTGAGAATTTTCTCCACTAACAATTTTGATTTTTGTTAAAACTTGTGTATTTCTTCTTGTTAAAATACTTAGACTTGTTAGTAAAGTTATTGTATAATGAGAAGAGAAAGCCTTCTCTGTCCGAGTAAATAAAAACAATATTGTGATCAATTGCCCAGTAAACAGAGACACCGATAGTAGAAAACTCTACCTGGGAAACTGTTATTTACATCTTGTAAAGTTAAGATTGAAAGAGGGAACCCCGAAGGAGAGCCTGCTCAAGTGTCATTCCCATCATTTGATCAGGGTTCAAAATGATGAGGACTCTCACCAGTGCCCTCGTGAAACTTCGAAAAGAAACGTTACAAATTTTTAATCTACCGCATTTAAAAGTTTATTTCAATAAGTAAAAATAAATGTTATAAATTTAATTCAAATAGTTTATATAAATTCATAAAATAGAATGTTTAAGAGCTTGATATGTTTTTAATATGAGGAAAAAAATATAGTATTCCGATCGTATTCTTTTTTAGTTATTTATGGAATTTCCGGAAATATAAGCAGAGATAGGAAATAAACAAGTACGCATAATCTTTATTCAGAGAGGCCAAACATATTTACCATAATATAAAATATCTGTTAAAATGATTGTAAAAGCTATTAGGTTGTCAAGTAAGAAATAGAGCAAAGATAGATTAAGAACATAACCTCATTTAGACGCCGTATTTTGGCATAATTTGTTTTTCGCGATAAAGGTACATTTTTTCCTCTTTTTAACGCATATTTCAATTTGAAAAAAAATTAACAGATCATTTTAAAGTCTTAGTTTTTATTGGAAAAAATCGAATTCAGTTATGGGAATTTTTGCTCCATTTCCTACTTGACAACCTAATATTAAGGGAACGAAACAATGTGTTTTCTATGAGATAGACTCTTCAATGTCTAAACGTTTGTTTTACTATTGTAAGGAAATCAAAAAAGTTTTCAGTTATTATCAAGTACTCGTAATGCATCTGATGAAATAATGCAGTTGATATTAGTGCAGTCAATTAAGAACGAGAACATTTTTCTTACGTCAAAAACAACATCCTAACACCTCCAAGATGGTAATAGTAAACAAAACTTTTTCCAAAACAAATCCAAATGACAGAAAGGAAACTTTATTGAAAAATTAATTTTGAACCTAAATGGACTATAATGTTCATGTGAGAGATGGAAAGTTTGCCTTTAATAAACCTTGACTGCTAAGATGGATTGACATCATCTATCCCTGCCAAGTACAAGGTTGTTAGGGAGTGAATATTAACGTTCAGCTACTGGAGGGCTTTTGGCGACGGACCTTGTCATTTTGAACCATGGTCAAGTGACGAGGACGACACATGAGCTGGCACCCCCTTCTCCTAAATACCACACCGACGGGACGACACGTTTAAGCTTTAACGTGCATCACTTCCCTACGTGGCGGGTCTTCAGTGGTATTAAGATCGAACTCATGACTCAGCGGCTACGAGTCAATTACCTTGACCACTAGGCTACTGCGGTCACAAAGTTGACTGCTGAGGAATTTCTACCATTTCATCTTGTAGCTCAGTCATAACTCCAGAATCGTAGCTGATGATGAGCTACCAAGCATCTCTCTAGAGTTGCTCACACGTGTTCGATTGACTTTCGACCCAGGAACCTGACTGGTTGAACCATGTGTTGAATATCTTATTTCTTGGACTAATCTTCGGTAACCTCTATTCAATGAGGGGTCGTCCATCAAGATGAATTAAGGGCATCTTTAAAATGACGCCCATGGGGAAAAATCTTGGTATAATACCCGGTCTGAACCTTCATGGAGGAGATGAAGATCAGCACAAGTGATATCTTTGTCGGGATTCTTCGGTATGAGTAAAGATCTGCTATTTCTCAATCTAAACTATTTTATTGCCTTTTTCACTTATCTGAGAATGCCCTTTAATAATTAAATCCGAGGGGCAATCAAACTTATTAATCTAATTATAATAGGAATAAGAGCACTTATCTAATCTCCTGAGCGTTCTTGTTTCAACACTTGCTTAATTTTCCCTTCTTGAATTAACAATACAAAGAACGATCCCCGTTGCTAACGCTATGCTTTCTTCTTATTCTAAGTTTTCTACCATCATCCCGCCTACTCCATGATTAGCACTTAAATAGAAGCTCTGATTTACATGAAACCAAGTCATCTCTACGGAAAGTGGTTTTCAACTTAAATTACAATTAAAAAGAGTATTTTACCCAAGAGGATTAGTAGAACGCCCTAATGGAACCCGCCCCGCTACACCTCTTCGAATGAGAACTCCCCTACCTCCAAAAAGTGATGTTGGAAGGAATATAGCTCATTTCCCTCTCTCTCGAGATGATTATGTGTTCCGAAATGCTAGTCAGACAAAATCTGCTTGCAGCCATAAATAGTACTCTACCCCATTATTGCTATATCAAATTCTTGTATTTCCAACATCTCAGAAAAAATTATATTCGATAAGCAGGTGTCAGTGGCTTACACAGTACTGGTCGCCAAGTTAATAGACCGTCACTGTGACGCCATCTGGTTAAGGTAAAACTCGATATAACTTATCTGGTAGTTTGTTTCAAAAGTCTTGCAATTTCTTCGCTATCTGTTGGATAATACACCAGTCTATGCTTGCTCGTAGATGAACACTGCTGAATCCTTTGAGAACCTTTCCTGTAAATTGACATGCTCTCGAAACAAATCTGTGAATGTTCTCGAACGAACAACTTGTCCCACTTGGACCATTTTCCAATGAATCGGCCTCAATTGAGGTCATACGCATGTCGTCAGTAGAATTCCGTATTGCATTGAAACAACGCCGCTAAACTGAACGAACAATAGCTTTCACAGAAAGGGGACGCATTTTACTCTTTTGAGAAATTCAGCCATTACGTAATGTTGCGTTTGTACGCATACCTCTACCGTACCTGACTGTATCAGCTCTTTTGATTGGCCTTTCGCTGTGTCATGCCCGCTCATTCGGAGGAAATGTTACTTTCTTAGCTCCTTATTTTTGAAAGCCAATGTAATAATCGTTAGCAACAATCCTTTCAATTTTTTGTTCCTGCTTCGTATTTTTAGCAATTTAGATACATCATATTCTAGAGTTGAATAACATTATCGGCAGATTCCCATGTATGCAAAGAAAAAAAAAGAAAGATTAAAAAAAATCCGTCTTACATTCTAAATAGTTTCCTAGTATGTAATTCTCATTTCAAAGACGCCACTTAATGAGTAAAATGTTCATTTTTCAAATTAAATTTAGTCATTAAATGTTATTTTTTAAGAATCATAAGTCATTCAATAAGAAATGCTTTATTTTTTTTAGAATTAAAGGACTAGTGGAAGAAATAATTTTTTGGTATGCATTGTAAAAAAAATTACACTAAAAATAAAAAAAAATGTGATATATATATATGTGTGTGTGTATGCTTAAGACTATTTCGAATGAGTAAAATATTATTTTTAAGCACGTGATCTTTCATTTCTTGATGTATTAACTAATAAATAGCGTGAAAGATCCTTCCAGAAATACATAACCTTTGTCATTTAGCCGTTGCTAGGAAATGGAACCAATGTCCTTTTGTTTAATGGTCGTGTCGAGATGGTGATGGACGTTTCTGGTTAGGATAGGAGGCCAAGGATTTTGATTTATTAGTTTATTGACCAACATCACTTGATGGACACGTTTCGTGGCTCTTTTTAAGAGTGAGGTGCCATCTCTTTCTTGTGGATTAAATGTTGTCTTTGGCACGTCCTTCTTCTTCGGTAAAGAGGAAATTATGTCTCGTTTGGGAAAACGGAGTTGAAATATATTTTGGAACTTTTCAAAATAATTTTCCATTTAGAATCCCAAACAACGCCCTATATATCCTAGTAATACTGGCTATATTGAATCTAAAAATAGTTATTTTCAAGAGAGGTGGCATCACTTTTCTTTTTTATTAGATGTTGCGTCATATTTTGTGGTTAAATGCCCTTTTTCATTGTTGAAGGGTAAATTGTGTTTCACTTGAGGAGGTGGAATAATTAGAATATTTGAATACTTTTTACCTTTCAAATAGATTCTTTCATTAAAAATTAAAAATGATATCCTACTTTTCATAATTAATAATAATTTAGTTTCTTTTGCTTAAAATATTTTAAATCTAAAAATTAATGTGACGTTTCTTTAGAAATTGTGTGTCTTTAACCACAAAATATCTGTATGAACTGTAACTCTTTTAAAATGGAATTTCAAGAGCATTTCTTATTTTTCGAGTTTCTTCATAATGCAAAATTTAATTCACCGAGTATTTTTAGGAATGTAAAGAAAAAATTTGTTGGGATTGCTTGGAATCGATATATAGCTAACATTAGTATATCTCTAATGTAAGAAAAATGTACAAATGCAGAATTCTAAATTCAAGTTCAATATTCAACTCCAAATTATTTTAGGTGAATCATGCCAATTTTAAGCCTAAATTGTGGCTGCAGTAGCCTGGTAGAGGAGCGTTAAATATGTTGCGGCTCCCAATCGTGCCTGCTCAGGTGATGTAACTTGATCACTACTCAGAATGGCTCTTGTGTTGCTTTAGAGAGCGACGCTAATCAAAAATGAAATCAAATCAAGCCTAAATTATTTTGTCCTTATTTAGTACTGATTTCTTAAAACAACTTTTCTCAAACAATTTTATTCAGTTTCAAAATTGTTGACATTAAACAGCACGAATTGATTGATTGATTTTTATTAACTTCGCTGCAACGCGATTAATTTTGAACTTGGGGCAAGTGACTTGATCTTGCATATCCCTCTCAAACTATTTCACACCAACAAGAGATCTTTCTACATGATGGATCTCCAGTGGTATCGCGACTAGCCACAAGTTCTTCTCCATGTACATTCGGTGACGAAATTATCTTCTAGGATTCCAAATAAAAGAGGATTATAGTAGGCTTTTATTTTATTAAAATGAATTTTTGAAAAGAACATTGGGGTAAGGAGATCATAATTAAATCTTAGGGGGGGGGGAAAGTTTATTTAAAAGAGAGCAATTTTAATTTACAAAAAATGTAATGCATTGATTTTATATTATTTTCATATATCATATACAACAACATATATTTTATTTTCTCAAAATGCTATGAAGATGCCTTTTGTTATATTTTTAATTATCTAACACCTATAGTTATCGCCTTTTTTGTTATATTGTTTGTTTTGAAGTTTCTAATGTTTACTTAAATTAGCTATCTTTTCAAAATTAGTTTAGAATTTCAAGTAGAATCGTTCATTTTCTGAAACACCATTTAAGATGCAGAAACTTTGAAATTAAAATAAGAAACTGAAAAATGTTCATTCTTAGACATAATTACCTAATTTTTATAAAATTGTTAACAAAAGCTCATTGTCGAATACACAATTAAAATTTTTTGTAAAATGCCTTATTCCAATCCAGCATTTAGAAAATTGCATAGTCAGATTTCTGATCTAATTGAACAAAAAATGTATAATACAATCTTTTCATAATTACGCCAAGCAAGCGAAGAATTTCCTCAAAGTAACAGCAGTTTTCAAAATACATGTTTTTTGACATTTTGGCTACAAATCGGGTAATGCTTCTAAATTTTCTGTTGTAAATACTGCAATGTATAATAATTTAGACATTTCTTAAACTCCAAAAGTAATTGAGTTTTTTTTTCTAGTTATTTTTTCAGACAACTTGAACAACTGATCTGATTTGGACTTCCATGATGAACTTGCTTGTCGTGTTACTTAATGACATTCACTTTGGTTGCCAAATTAAAAGCAGAATTTATTTTAAGTTCCCTATTAAGTTTAGTGTAGATTAAATATGTACTTTTTCTTCAATAAGAAGTATAAAAAAATGAAGTAGACCACACACAATATTGATTAAATGCTTTCTAAATTATTTTCAACTTCTTTTTTGTTTCTCTTTAGTATGAAGCAATACTTGGTTCATCTATGTGTTCCGAGTAGAAAAATGTTTCGTGTAACTTAATTTACATCGTTAGTTTAGCTGTCATGTGTAAAATATCTTTCTCCGAGTTAAGTGAGCCACATTAATGAAATTAACGATGACAGAGAGAGGGACGACAAAGAAAAATATCCGAGAAAAATGCTGTACAGAAGTGGTCCACTCAGTGTTGCGTTAAAACCAGAGGAAACGTTGAGTCACTCATTTTTCTACAAATGGAACAAGTTTGTTTCAAACCTATTTTTTTCCAATTACTCACGCAAACAAGTAGTAAAAGTATCTTCTTTTCTAGATGCTAAAGATGTTGTCAAAAACAATTTTGGATCTTAATTAATTTTCAGCCGTACACATTTCTTAAGCCATAGGATGTTTATAATTTAAGAGGGATGAAAACTAATTAACATTTTAATCTTTTGGGAAAAAATGTAACTCATTTTGCTTTGCCCATAACCCTGAATATAGTTTTAAATAATAAATCAAATTACATTCGGCATAGGTAAAAATATTTATTTAATTAACTAATTTCAAATGTGTCTTTTCGTGTTTTCAATTATTCTGATGATTAATTAAAGAAATAAACACACATAGATCTATGTATCTTCAATCCATATATGGGTGTTATAGAAACTATATCTCCCATAAAGATCGCTGGATACTGAAATTTTAAGCAAAAATAAATAATAATAACATAAAAATTTTATTTTTATACCTAGTTTTCAGAAAAAAATAATATTTAAAATCTCGTCCAGAGAATAAACATTCTTTTAATTTTGATCATAAACTGCATCCTTCCAAGAAAACTTTTCGCTTCACTCCTATACATCTTTATAGGAAAATTTCTGTATTATTTATTTTTACTTTTGGTTGTTAGTGATTTAGATTTTCTTACAACTTAATTTTAGTATTCTAAATTTATTACATACTACTAAGTAAGTAAATGGCTTTATGATTTTATAGGATTATGAGGATTCAGACTTTTGAAAAATAATTCTAGTATTAATTTAAAAGTATTAGCTCTTTATTTTCTGTGATGTTTTAATTTCAACCAAGTTATAGGAAACTAACGGGGGGAAAGTTGGTGCCTTAAAACTATATTTAATCCAGCAATCTTTGTTCGAAGTCTAAGAGATTTGATTTGTTTTACTGTGGCTATTCTATTTTGTTCTGTATTGTCTAGCTTATTATTGAGCATTAAGTTGGAAAAAATCATGTTTTACTATAATATTAATTTCTATTGAAATTAATACATCTTTTCTTTGTAAAAATGTGTTCCATGTTTTGTACTGTAATACGTAACAGATTTTTAACTTAGAAATCTGAAGATAAAATTATATGAATTTATAATGCAACTAATTGTGTATTTACTATGCTTTTGAACATGTCTCTAAATTTTAAAGACATTATTATAAATAGATTTATCAAACACGAACTTAGAATAATATTGTGACACATTTTTGTACAAAATTATGTTATCTTTTGGTTTATGCACTTTCAAACTACATGAAATTAGTTTTAAAACAATTATTGTCATGATTGTCAAGTATTTTGTTTTGGGATAGATTTCACACAAAATATGCGGCGTGCAAAGCACAAAACGTTTATAACATATATTTTATCCGCAAGAGTACTTTGAGACTTTGCATAGAGATTTAAATCTCACACACATTACATAGAAATAATATAACTTCATATCACTAAGAATCATTTTACAAAAGCAGAAGTCAAGTTTATTCAGCTTTCACTTTATCATGATTTTCAAAAATGATCTTTTCGAATCCCAAAAGGAGTGCTATTAGTATTACTTCAAGATCTATCATTGTTAACTGGTAGTATTTTGAAATATCCTACAATTTAGAGCAATAAGAATCCAACAGGTTTCTTAGAACAAAGCATTTCTGAACTTACATTGAATTACACAATACTAATTGAGGAAAATTATGGAAAATTTGAATAAACTCATCTATTTCTATACAAACTAGGAAACATAAAGTATTGTTACGAATTTTGTATAAAATGATGTAAACAATTTGTATTTGAATGTGCAATGCCTTTATATTACTCTATGCTATATTTATTTCATGTAAAAATTGTAATATTCACAAGCAACGCCTACTCGCCGCAACAGTCAGTCTGATTTCAACCAGCGAGTAGTGAGCATTGTTTCGATTAGCGATTAGTAGACTTGCCTTGAGCTTGATCAGCTCGGCTGTGCTTGTGAATAGTCATTTACATACGTGTATTTTAGACACTGTTTATTGTGTCTGAGTGCTGTTGAAGGTGTGAAATCCTTCTGTTATTTATTCTGTGAATTTTGCTGTTGAATCCTGTTTTTCAAGGATTGATTTCCGACAATGAATACTCATCGCTCTTAAAGAACTGTCTTGTTGTTTACGTCTGATTTTGCATAAAATCCTGGAACCCCGATCTACGTAACAATTTAGTGTCAGAAGTCGGGATTTTATGCCAATAACAAAAGCGATGGATGAGCAGCTGAAGGCTCTATTGGAGGGCATAAATGCCTTGAAAAATGGTCAAGAAGAGACTGAAGAAAGATATGAAGAAGTGGCTGGGCCTTTGAGCCTCATGTCACAAAGATTGGAAGATCTGGAAAAGAAACTTCAAACTTGTGAAAACAAGAATAATAAAATCAAGTTTGTGCCTGCTTCTCTTGTACCTCTGACTGCTTCTCCAGTGTCAGTAAAGCTGTCCACTTGTGATGGAAAAACCAACTGGGAGGTGTATAAGACTCAATTTTCTATTATTTCTGATGCCAACGGATGGACTGAAGGGGTCAAGGCGTGTCAAATAGCAGAATCCCTTAGAGGAGAAGCGGCAGAATTACTGCAGACTCTTCCTGACACAGAGCGGCTTAATTTGCATTCCCTCTATAATGCTCTAGATCTTCGGTTCGGCCAGAAATACTCCAAAGACTACGCACGCCTGCAGAGGAAAACAAGACTCCAGAAAACCGGAGAAAATTTGCAGGAGTATGCCTCCGAAATAGAAAGGCTCGCCAACTTGGCTTTCTTCTACCAGCCAGCAAATGTGCGAGAAATAATTTCCCTGCAGCATTTCGTGGACGGTCTGAAGGATGGAGAAATTCAGGCTATAAGAATGGCAGATGTTCAGGATCTAAAATCTGCCCTATTATATGCCCTGAAATTGGAGGCCGCCACTCAAGCCAGTCGCAGAGACCCCCATTCCATTCGGGGAGCTAGAGTGACTGCAGATGCGCCCTCTGAATCTCCATGGATAAACGACATAGAAAAACTGAGAGAAGAAATGCAAACTTTAATGGCTCAACGTCAGAACCAAGAGAAACGCAACTTCAAGTGCTGGGGATGCGGAAGAGTGGGACATCTGAGAAATAACTGTCCCCGAGCAAGAAAAGAAGACAGTCCCTTCTCTTCTTCGAAACAGGAAAACAAGGATATGGCCATCTCGCGGGGCGGAGATCGCCAGATAATGAAAAGCCCTATCACAAGATTCTCCAAATTACTGCAGTGAATGGCTGTTACTGCAGTGAATGGACTTTATGTGATTGTACAAATTAATAATATCTCGTGCCGTATGATTGTCGATACTGGAGCCAATGTGTCAATAATCAGGAAAGATTTGGCTCGAAACTCCAAAGTTAAAATTATCTGGAAGCCGCCCTGCGTTTCCTTGCAATCAGTGACTGGTGACAAGATTTGTGTACATGGGAAAGCTAACATCACTCTAAGGTTTGGAAATATCGATTATTGCCATACGGCATATGTAGCAGATATTACAGATCCCTGTATCATGGGACTAGATTTTCTGAAGAACAATAACTTCAAACTGGACTTTGAAAATAGCAATATGCATTCAAAATTTGAAGACATCACTCTTTTTGGCTTACAAACTCAGTTTGAATCTAACCAGAAAATTACAGCAAAATCCAACATCTCATTATCACCAAGAACTGTATGCATAATAACTGGTTTAGTAGAAGAAAATAGGAAATTCCGATTCGGCCTAATTGATTATCCTGACCCAGACAGTGCAAAAGCAGGAGTACTGATAGCTTCGTCGGTAGTAGACCTCTCGAAGTCAGTCATCCCAGTAAGAGTGGCTAACATCAGTGATAAAACCAGAGCTATCCAGGAAGGAGAGGTAATAGCAGCTTGTGCTCCTGTCACATGTGTAGACCGAAAGTGCAATAGCCCAGACCTTTCTTCAGAGGATCTAGTCAGGGATTAACTACGAAACACGGACTCAGACGAGAAACAGAGATGTGCTGCAGGAGAGCTGATTACAAAATTCCAAAGCCTATTTTCAAGAACATCTGAGGACATTGGAAGAACTAGACTAACTCAGCACCGAATTGATACGGGAGAGCATCTTCCTATTAAGCAGCACCCCCGACGACTACCGTTTGCTAAACAGGAAGAAGTCCAAACACTCATTAAAGATATGCAAGATAATGATGTCATTGAGCCATCGTCAAGTCCCTGGGAATCTCCCATTGTCTTGGTCAAGAAGAAAGATGGCTCTACCATATTTTGTGTGGACTATCGTCGACTGAATGACGTGACCAAGAACGACAGCTACCCTCTTCCAAGAATAGATGACACGCTTGACACACTCGCCGGCAATACCTGGTTTTCTTCCCTAGATCTCAAGATATTGACAGGTAGAAACCTACCCTGACGATAAAGAAAAGACTGCCTTCACCACGGGATAAGGGCTCTGGTAATTTAAGGTTATGCCTTTCGGCTTGTGTAATGCACCTGCAACCTTCGAGCGCCTTATGGAAACAATCCTCGGAGGACTTTCGTACGAGGCCTGCCTGGTTTATCTTGATGACATCATAATCGTGGGGAGTTCCTTCGAAGAACATCTTAACAATATTAGGCGTGTGCTACAAAAGCTGAAAGAAGATAAACTCAAGTTAAGTCCATCCAAGTGCCACCTGTTCCGACGTGAAGTCACCTATCTCGGGCATATTATTTCGGCGGAAGGTGTTCGAACAGACCCGGATAAGATCTCGGCTGTGAAATACTGGAAAAGCCCGATGGATGTTCACCAGCTCCGAAGTTTCTTGGGCTTGTGTATGTATTATCGGAAATTCATGAAAAATTTCTCAACAATCGCTAGACCACTCCATAAACTGACCGAAGCGAAACAGAAATTCATCTGGACGAACGAGTGTAACAACGCATTTAACAAGCTCAAGGACGCATTAACATCTGCTCCAATCCTGGCATATCCAGAAGCAGGGAAACAATTTATTCTGGATACAAATGCAAGTCATGAGAGTATCGGAGCTGTGTTGTCCCAAGAAGTAGAAGGTCAGGAGCATGTCATCGCCTACTTTAGCAAGTATCTGTCCAGACCAGAAAGAAATTACTGTGTGACCAGGAAGGACCTGCTTGATATCGTAAAAGCCGTGGGTCACTTCCATCCTTACCTCTACGGTCGACGGTTCCTACTTCTAACAGATCATGCATCATTGACCTGGCTACTGAATTTTAAAAATGCAGAAGGCCATATAGCCAGGTGGATACAAAAGCTACAGGAGTATGACGTAGAAATTCGCCATAGAAAATAATCAGCACCGAAAATGCAGACGCCCTTTCGAGAAGACCCTGTCCTGAGAGCTGTAAATACTGCTCGAGAGTCGAAGAGAAATTTAGCGTAATAGATCCAGTAGTCCGCCAAGTTACAACACCATCAACATCGGAATTGGACCCATGGAGTGACGAGAGCGTCCGAAAAGATCAACTGGCTGATCCTGAAATTAAACCAGTAATAGAATTCAAAGAGTCATCTGATGAAAAGCCCAGCTGGAAAGAGATCGCCTCTTTCCATCCTAGAACGAAGCGTTACTGAGCTCTTTGGGGGACTCTCTGCACCTGAGAAGTGGAGTTTTATATCAAAAATGGGAGTCTGAAGTCAGAAAAGCATTCAGGTGGCAATTAATACTCTCGAAGACAAGAATATCGACAGTCCTAAACGAACTCCATGCAAGTCCAACTGGTGGTCATTTTGGTGTGATGAAGACCTTACAAAAAGTTCGAGAGCGCTTCTACTGGAACAATGTGCGGAGTGACGTTGAGAGGTGGTGTCGCACATGTGATCCCTGTGCTGCACGTAAAGGTCCAAAAAACGCCCCAGAGGACGACTCCAGCTGTATAATGTGGGAGCGCCTTTCGAACGAATAGCTTTTGACATCTTAGGCCCCCTTCCGAGATCAGCCTACCAAGAGGCCTATATACGACCAAGAGGCCCCGACTGTTGCAGAGGTTCTAGTTCAACACTGGATCTCAAGATACGGAGTTCCTCTACAACTGCACTCCGATCAGGGAAGAAACTTCGATTCTGCAGTTTGCAAGAGACTGTGTGATATACTCAGCATTGACAAAACCCGGACAACAGTTTTACATCCTCAGTCTGACGGCAAGGTAGAGAGGTTAAATCGGACCATCCTCAACAGCCTCTCTCTCCTTGTATCCAGTAATCAACAGGACTGGGACCAGAAACTGCCTCTTTTCTTACTTGCCTTCCGGAGTGCCGTCCACGAGACCACTGGCTATTCCCCATCCCAGATGCTCTTCGGACGTGATCTTCGTTTGCCTGCAGATCTCTTGTTCAGCCGGCCACCAGATGCTCCTTTGGCGCATGAGGAGTATGTTGAGAAACTGCACGCACGGATGGAGGAAATGCATCATTTGGCTAGGGAAAGAATCGACATATCTTCAGAGAAGATGAAGACCCGATACGACGCAAGAGCAACCGCAAACGACTTTCACGAAGGTGACAAAGTGTGGTTATGGAATCCGAAACGTCGCAAAGGACTCTCTCCGAAGCTGCAGGCCAACTGGGAAGGTCCTTACACAGTCTTAAAAAGACTGAATGACGTTGTGGATCGGGTACAGTAATCACCACACACAAAACCGAAGGTAATACATTATAATAGGCTAGCCCCTTACCTTGGCCAAGGAGAATAAGGCCCCTAAGTTCAGACCATGGTCACTAATTATTTTGTAAATAATGTGATTTATTTAACTCTTTTCTAATTTTTTAGTCTTATTTTAGTGTTGTAATTTGTGTTTGTATTTTGAATTTATTTGCTTTTTGCTGTTGAGTATTTGTTACTTTACTTTCGATCATTATGTTAATTGGTTATGTCTGTAAATAGATGCCTCTTACTCAGGGATTGTACTGCCCGGGACGTGCAGTCTTTGAAGAGGGGGCAATGTTACGAATTTTGTATAAAATAATGTAAATAATTTGTATTTGAATGTGCAATGCCTTTATATTACTCTGTGCTATATTTATTTCATGTTAAAATTGTAATATTCACAAGCAATGCCGTCCCTTACGTTATAATGACGATTCAATGGGAACTTAGCGAAATATTGGCGATAGAGCCAAGTTGGCATCATTTTTGGCGACCAATTTGGCAGCAATGGCGACCATGTTAGCGAGTTTGGGACCCTCTGGATTCTTCTAGAAATTAGTAGAGAAATCCACTAATTTCACGATCTGTGGCGCGAGCGCATCTTTCCAGAAATTTCGGCCCCTGCTATAAATGGAGCGATACTCGCCGCAACAGTCAGTCTGATTTTCAACCAGCGAGTAGTGAGCATCGTTTTGATTAGCGATTAGTAGACTTGCCTTGAACTTGATCAGCTCGGCTGTGCTTGTGAATAGTCATTTACATACATGTATTTTAGACACTGCTTATTGTGTCTGAGTGCTGTTGAAGGTGTGAAATCCTTCTGTTATTTATTCTGTGAATTTTGCTGTTGAATCCTGTTTTTCAAGGATTGATTTCTGACAATGAATACTCATCGTTCTTAAAGAACTGTCTTGTTTACGTCTGATTTGGCATGAAATCCTCGAACCCCGATCTACGTAACAGTATATATAAATTAACGTTGTTTTTAGAGAGTTTTGAAATAAAAGCTTTATTGAAATCTAGTGTTATGTATCTGTAGTAAAATATTTAACAGTTGTTACCGCTATAATAATGAAGCGAACTGTATATTTAACAAATTTTAACAAGTGAAACGGATTCCAACCATATGGAATCGCTATACTTTTCAAACTGAATACAAAAAGGTTGCAACAGTTGGCTCGGAGCTAAATCTATACAAAGGAATTCTCGCCAATTGGCGCCAGCAGAAGTGATTATTTAGATTGAAAAAATAATGACGACCTTCATAAGATTCCATTGATTTTGGTAACCAATGAAAAGCAATAAAATTTCAATATAACACTTGTGAAATTTATCAAGATAAATTACCATAGAATTATCTAAAAGAAAGTGAAAGATACTTGCAATATATAGAACTTCTAGTTAAAAGAAAAGTCCGATGACAAAAATATTTTTTAATCTGACAAGAAATGTAGAAAGGGAAACCAAAATGTGTATTTCTTTTTTTGCATTTCAGAGTTCTTTTTATTTTTTAAAAACTATTAACTTATTTGTGTCTTCCAGTGTAAAATGTGTACATAAATGAATGAAATTTTTTGAATAAAATTTTAGTTTTAAAATAAAAAGATATGTGAATTAAGTGTAAGAGAAAATCACTAACTTCAGTAAAACATACAACTGAAATAAATTTAATACTCTTATCCAATGAAGTTACGGTAAAGATGTTTTTTGTCAGCTCTTTTTTCAGGTTGAACTATTAAAAGGTATTAAAACAAATTAATACGTTCCATTAGATATTTTAAAATCATTTGATTTTAGAGATTCAGGTTGACAAAAAAAAATGGATATTAATAGCATCTCAACTTTGAATTGTATTTGCGAATGATAATTTTCAAGTGTTACAGTTATTATTTTTTGTGGGATATATATGGAGCAATAAAGGCTATTATCCCCCTTTTCAAGTTATTGTAAGGCTTACTGGCGCAGGTGTGCTGCTCAGTGATAATTTTCAACTGAAAACATTATATTGATTCGGGATATCATTATGAAAATGTACATTAGATGGAATAATATAATAAAACCTTTTTGAAAATATTCAAATAAATCTTATGACAAATATTTACTTATGCTTTTCAGTCTTCTGAGAAAGTTTCATATCAAAGTAAGTGAAATGATAAAATATGTATATATACAGACGACTTTTTATTAAATGTTCTACTATAATTTGTAAGACACTAAAACCAAATGTTTTGCTTACACGAAAATGCAAATAGAATTTGAATGCAATGATAAAACACTCAACTGAATCGAGAATGTAAATTGCTATAATATATAACAATAGCGGGTGGAAAAACAAAATATTAAATAGGGAAATATATCTGATATTTGGTATGTTTAGAAAAGGACGATAGCTTGTATTTTACAACGTTGTCAAGAATATTTGAAAAATTTTGATAGTTTAAGAAATAGCTTTAAGCGATGTTATGCATTTTAAGTGATTTGATAAATTTATATTCCCAAATAATTTTTTTAAACACATAAAACCATATTTTTCTTTAACATGGGTTTGACATTTTACATTTTAAATGATTTCGATAAATTCATTTTAAAATCACATTATTTCTTTATTAATATAAGTTTAATATCACCTGAAGTGTAGTATAGTTACTAAGATGTACTATTTAAAATATGAGAATTATATACACTGACTGCTTTATTTTTTTATATATGGGATTACTTTATAATAACTCTCATTTTAATATTTTATCAAATTTTCTTTGTTCATTAAATTTTGTCTACAATAACAGGAATATAATGCTTTTGACTGATAATACTAATAACACAGTAATTTTTTGAATATCGATGGACAATGTAGGAATTAAACTTATCATGATATAAATCTTTGTTTCCTTGAATTTAATATCTTTGCTAAGAATTTATAAATAAGTCAATGAGATTTTTATTTCATCTGCTTTAGTAGGGCTAAAATAGGGAATTTTTTAAAAAGTAGAATACTGTTTTAAGCAGTGGTTTTTACATTTTACTGCAGTACAGAAGGTCGTTAGCACTTTATGGAAACGATTTTGTAATTTATTTTCCCATTTGCATTTTGAGGTAAGAATTCCGAATAATCATCTGCTAATGTTGAATTTTTTTGGAATGTAAAATAAAAGATTTTTGTGTGAAAAGGGTTGATAAAGTGCTCGAAGGTTGCGCTTTCCCGAGAAGAAATATTTGTATCAACCAATTATCAAGCTGTATCAAAATCTCGGTTATTGCATTTAAAAAAAAAGGTACTTATAATGGATTAAATTTGAAAGGAAAAAAACGCCCTGAAAGCAAAAATGAGAACATGACCGCGAAACCTCATCCTAAGACTGTACAAACACAGGTAACTATCAAGAAAATAGTCTATGATCCTAAAAGAAAATCCACCGACTCAAAGGGTCATTGCATCGAAACTGGGAAAATCTCCCGGCACTGTAAGTAAAACCTTCATAAAAATTTTAATTAAAGAAATATGTTAAACATGAAGTTCATCTGCTTTTACCAAAACATATAACTGAAAGGAAAAAAAACTGCAGAATATTATATGAAGAACACCTAGATGCTAAAAATGCAAATTTGTGGTAACACTAGATGAGGCATGGTATATTTAAGTGAATGTAATAAAAGAATATTAATTTCCTATTGCTCAACTGACGGGAATGACCGTTCGAAATGATTTCGTCAGCTTACAGAAAAGTTCCCAAAAGGATTCATGATAAAGTTGCAGGGTTATGGAAAATTAAAAACTAAAAATGTCTCAAGTAAAGCCGAAATTAAATCATTATACTATCAGCAGAATATTTTAGAACCAATTTTTAAAGAAGTCCAAGCCGTATGTAGAAAGTACATTAATAAAGGGAATGGGAAAAACTGCATTCATATGGGAAAAACTGTTAGTCACACTTCTAAGTCAACTGCCTCTTATTTAGCAAAGAAAGAATCAGAAACAGGAATAAAAATTACATCCCATTTGATGAAATACTTGTAAAATCACCCTGAAATGGACTTTAGTGCTTTCAGTTTATTAAAATGAGCCTTAGGAAAACGGCCTCCAAGGACACTGAACGAACTTCGGAAAACGGTTCAAGCAGAATGGAGTAAAATTGCCTCAGGAGTACAAGAGAAAGTTTACTTTAAAAAAAAATTCGAGCTAGGGCTTTTATCAAGAATCATAGCTATGAGACAGAAGCAAATTGCCACAAAAAATCCGACAATAATAGATAAAGATTAACTATCAAAATCATTTCCATACAGTGCTAGTGACTTTCTGTATATATATTTTATAAATGACATTTTTAGCATGTTTACAGGCTTTATTACAATAATTATTATTATTACTTAAAAATAAGATCTATTTCACAATTGAAAGGGAAAAAAATGTTTTTTGCTATTATATCTTGATAAATGTTTTACATTTTGAATTTTTTTTCATCTTTTTATCAGCTATGAAGTTTGATTAATAGATTTTCATGAAAGAAATATGATTTATATATATGATTAGAAGATTGAAATTATACATACTGGAAATATATTTATGATAGTTTCAGAAATCACGAATTTTAATCACAATCTAAATTGGTGTAAAGTACCTATCTATTATACGAATCTGATATTGTTTTTTCAGTTTTATAAACGACTGTTTTCGTGTACGTTGAAGAGTTTTCAACATTGAAATGCGCATCTGACTAACACTAAGGTTAATGCAAGTGATTTCTCTGATACGTATAGCCTTTTTAGTATTTATAGATTCCCCTTTTTGATTATATTTGTCGATGTTCAAATAGGGATTGAGAAAGGACTTGAACAAGCATTCCGTATGTGTATGTTTAAGAATTAAAGTGTAACGAATTTTATTCTAACGATGACTGTTTTCTCATATTTTATTTTTGATATTTCGTGAATTCCAAGCAAACATAAACTATTTATAGGTGTATACACCCTAATATCCTTTAAAAAGCGGATGCTTTAATTTTTAATATGTGGAGGAAAACTGCGAGTCTTTCTGATTCTGATGCATTCTCAAACCACAGCTCAAACTACGTTCAATTTAGCTAAACAAGAAAAGGTTTTTGCTCCATTTCTGACTGGGATTAATAGCATGGCTATTAAAGATCACGTTCGTAAAAAAATCACTGTGGAACTTGCGGTCACAGTACCTAATGATGTGATGAAGGGTATCAACAGAAGTGTTTTTAAAAGGAACATGTTCTGAAAATAAAAAAAAAATTCCTATGATTGTTATGCATAGAAAAGAACAAGTGTTGTACCATTTTGGAATCTTAACTAAATGATCCAATTTCTGAGAAACTTTCCTGGGGTTGTATGTAATAGTTTTCTTTTTATGGAGAGTCAAAGTTAGGTGACATCTTTTTATCAAATCTTGACTCACACAAACAATGTCAATCTTAACTAAATCAGCAATTTTTTTTTTCCGACTTGTGAGTGCAATTAATAGTACGGCTAGGAAAAGGATGTTAGTGAAAAAATCATCGTAAAATTGTTAAATCTGTGGTTACAGTGATGGAAAATATCAATTTTCCACATTTTCTATAATGTGCTCATCCTCACTTAACCGAGTGCTTGGGAATTTTTTAATATTTTTCTCAGAACAAATATGACACCACCTTTCATTTCGTTCCCGGTTATCGTCAAGTTTTGGGACATCCTGCATAAACTTGTAAAATAAATGCCAAGAAAACGTGAACTTTTATAAAAAGAAATAAAATGCACAATGTGAGTTGAAAGCACTTTAAAGTATAAAATATCTACTGCATCAAATACAGAATTCCACTTTCAAAATTAATAAATTAAAAAAAAAGCGAAACTGCATAGAATTCATTTTGAAATGTAAAATATTCTTCTCTATCTTTTGACTTTTGAGAATTCTTTCCCTAAACTTCGGATAAACGAATGAAAATTTGTCTTTGTTGAATCGACACCCATTTTGATTAGCGAAGTGCCATGCTTAGAAACGAAATCGAAAAACTGCATTGTTCAAAATGTTTAGACGATTTCATATTGGACCTTTTCTCTAAATCGACATGAGTTTTACATGCAATATATTATAATTTCCTCGTCATTGAAAAACAAAAGCATACAACTATTTCATTCCCCGTTAGGTTGATTGGTTGTCTGCTAACGTCACATTTAAAAGCAACACAAGAGAACAACTATTAATTTTAAAGTTCTTGTAATTTTCCCGGAAATAACTAGAACATCACTTGAGTAGGCACCCCTCTTTCCAATGTTCCACAATCCACCAACATGAAGACTTTGAGCCTCGACACACTTAACGTGGATCAATCCCCAACGTGTAGGGAGTGAGAGGTCTTAACAGCACCAGGACTCGAACCCATGATAAGACCACGCCACCCATGCGTTCTCGACTCGGCTACCAAGATCTCTTTTCCCATAAGGAAGATTATATTATTTACAATTCCACATGCATTGAATGGTGCATACTAATGTAGCTACAAAAATGTTCTTGAAAATAAACATTATTATACCCCAATTTCAAACTCTGCTAAAGATTTCTAAGCGAAATGGAACATAGTAAAATCTTTCAATTTATTTAATTGCAATATACTCTGATCAAATATGAATTTTACATATTCGTAGAAACAAATCATAGACTAAGCGTATTCAAATGCTGTCCCAAATTTTGAGACATATTTAAAGTAACAGGTTGTAATGGGTCTATCCGTGTTCTTCCATATAATCCTCTTGTAGAAATTCTTTCTTGAAATATTTTTCAATTGAAAACTTCCTTTCAATGAAGAAGATGTGGTCTATGCAAAGTATGCCGTGTATTTAAGTATTAGCTTTCGGATTCTACGTGAGAGAGAGAGAGGATAGAAGTAAAGGATAGCTGTGAGGATTAATGTAAGGTAATAGAAAGCTAAACGAAAGTGTGCTGTAGATTATCTGCTTAATATTTATGATTGACGATTTGTCAATTAGATTGTTGAATTGGATTAGCGTTGGCTTAAAGTAAGTTATTAACTGAATTTACTTCCATCGTCTTCCTCGCTCCCTCAATTAGCTACGGTGGATTTCCTAATCTTGGATTGTTCAAGTTTGTTCGATTGTTGAGACGTAAATAAACAGTGTTTGATTTAACTATGGTTAATCTTTCTTCTAACTCTCGTACACTGATGTTTGGGGAAGCTCAACCCTAATTACAAGGTTACACTTTTGTTGTCGTTCTGGGATACGTATGAAAGACTAGAGATAGATGAACAGAAACATGCAATCCAAACACAAAAGAACATAGATTTTACTATACAAACGATGATCCCAGCATAGAAAAGAAGCGCTTCTTTCCATTCGAGACGGGAATCCATTTCAGGCTTGTTTCTCAGATGATACATCCATGCCTTATTCGGAATTCGAAGCCACTCGATTACAAGCCGAGTGTCCTAACCACCCTACTAGGTGGGGCGGTGGTGACACTTTGGACTGTTGCATATTGAGTGAACATCAAGAAAAAATAAATAAATAACTTATACTATTCTTTTATATTATGTTTATGCTGATAGAAATTTTTTCATAGGATTTAAAATAAGAGGCACACAAAATACTTATGGATAAAAAGTTCAAATATCTGTAGATAAAGATAAACCTCTGTCAAATTCCTGATCCAATGAGAGGGTTGAATCTGAAAAAGCGGTTTCCTCAAAATTCCTTTAAGAAAGTTCTTTCATTCCTTTTAAATAAAAGATTTTAGAAGACTAGAAAGAAATCTAAATAACATATTTTGATTGAAACGTTCTCGGACACTATCAAAACACGAGTTTTATAAAAAATATTTGGTGATAAGCGGAATTGGAGTATATTGAAAGAACTAATTTTCTTAAATCCAATCTTTCTCTATGAATATATAGAAACCTTTTCTGAATTATAAAATAACAGGAAAAGTAATAGCAATTAATATGAAAATATTTGATATAAATAAAGCACTATAAAAATCTATAATTTTGTTTGTAATATCAATGAATGTTTATAAAACATAAAACGTTCTTTTTTATCTATAAATATTTGAAAATTATTAAAATATTAATATAAATCAATTTGATTTATATTAATAACACAATCAATTTGATTGAAATTTTCTATTTTTTTAAAGAAAACATCAAAATACACTCATGTCTACAAATTAAGGATAATTCAGATTCAAGCGGAAATCGAACTCTAAAACATATAAATATATCACCCTTAGAATGACTACACACATCTTTAAGAATCATATGAAAATTTCAGGAAGCTACCAGATGACACCGATAGTACGTCCAATGACGAGAGTGTAGGTGGGGGATATATAAGGAATACAGGCAAAGGAGTAAAATTGTTCGCAAGCGCTTTATACGCCTTTCAGTACAATAACCTCATAGTTATAGCATAAAGGACGCATTTGGGGGATTTTTTTGCGTGGTAGAAGTATCGACCGTCTGGAATATGGGCGTACCCAGCTAGAAATATTCAAGGAATTCGAAATCACCCAAAGTGTCATCTCCAGGTTTTGCCAACGATTCCAAGATGATGGTAATGTGAGTAGACGTTACAGCACAGGTCGCCCTCCGAGTTACAACGCCGAATGAGGACAGGTATTTGGCAGTTACTGCCAAATGAAACAGATAGAGCACAGCATCAGACCTATCTCGTCAGCTCTCTTCAGCCATTAGTACAACAGTTTCAAGGCACGGTGTACAGACGCTTAGGGCAGTTTGGTCTATAAGCTCGTAGACCAGTAAGATGTGTTCCACTTACTGTAACTCACTGTCGCCAGCGGTTAACTTTGTGATAGACGTTCTGTCACGTTCTTCGGTATTTGGGGGTTAGAATAAAGATTAGCCATAATCAGAACAAAAATCTATTGTATTATTTTATCAATTAATTCTAACAACCCAGGGTAGGAAATGCACCTTTTATTAAGTTAGGAGCAAAACTATATACGGTAGAAGGGATACTTAATATTTACTTATGATTCAAATAACTTACTCTTAGGACGTTTTGGAAATATACGATCTGAATGATCTTAATTCCGTTCTCAGCTATTTAAATTCTAATCGTTATTAATCTAATCCAACTTATTGGAATTAAGATCCATCAATTAAAAATCCTTAATTATTCAACAATTAATCGTAGAGTTACTCTGATTACGTTCCACTAATCATTATTTCCTAACTGTAACTTCTAATCACTAACTCCACGTTTCTTAAAGTTAATGCTTAAATATCATCCTTTATTTACATAAACCGTGTCTTCTTCTTCGGGAGAAATTTATCGATAGAACAACGTTTAAATGAAATACTTTTCCCCTAAAGTATTAGTAGGAGGCTCGCGGATTGACCCATTACTGCCTGAAGTAGAGAAAATATATACATTGTGGACACCGCAACAGTGGGCTTGTGTAATGTTTTACGACAAGGCCAAGTCAAGCTTGCAGTCTGACTCTCACCGGACTTTCATATAGAGAGCGCCAGGTACCCGTTACCACCATGAGAACATAATTAAACGACACCGTTTAAGTGGTGCAGGATTGCTCGTTTAGGGGGGGGGATTATTCTGGGTTCCAGGGCTGACCTGCATGTTCAAATTGAAACCATGACAGGCTAAATACATCGAGACCTCATTCTGGAACAACATGTACGCTTGTTTGGGGGTGCCATGAGCGCAGAATTTTGTGCTTATAGATGACAACGCCCGTCCTCACCGTGTAAACATCGTAAACGAATGACTTCAATCGGAGGATATCACCCGAATAGACAAGCCAACATTCTCACCGGACTTGAATTTAGACTTGAGAATGTGTGGGACATGCTTGGACGACGAGTTGCAGCTTGTCAACCACCTCCAACATGTCTACTGGAACTTCGGAGAGCATTGCTTGATGAATGGTGCTATATTACCCTAGATCAGATCGATAATTTTGATACTCAGCATGCCTAGGCATTCTACGGACTGTATTGCATCGTCTGGGAGGCATACTATGTATTAACCATCGTACCAAGCATGTAAAATTGGTTTTTGTAAATAGTTTTTTTTTTTTTTTTTTTTGCAATTTGCTGAGGGAGCAAAAATTGCAATTTTTATTAATGATATCAAACATATAGCATCTTTTTTGCTCTTTACCTTTTGTTTTAAAAAAAGCTTTGAAAATAAGTCACATTTGTTTTGCTTTTGACTCTTTCTTAGCATGAACTTGCATTATCCTTTATTAAAGGACATGAGTGCATTTAATTTTAATTAAATCATTTTTGTGTGCCATTTAATTACTAATATACTTCATAATTAAATATAAGATGTGTTTTACATGCAAAATAGATACATTTTATGAAATATTTGGAGGATAAATTTTTGCTTTTATTTTATTCGTAAAAAATGTTGAAGTATGAACAGTTTTCACATTATACTCTATTTTTTCCATTCTGTAATCATATACTACAATGAATTCAATCTTTAAGAAACAATGTCGAAAAAAATATTTCGAATAGGAATAAAAAATATTTGATAATTTTTTAAGGCAATTTAATAATTTCGAAAAAAATATTTTTTCATAATATTTAGTGATGAATAATTTTTTTCTTGATTTTAGAAACAAATAAAATTACTATACAATTATTTTTGCACTTCTCCTTTTCACATATATTTCTTTTCAATTCAACACATTTTCTATAACTTGAATCGCCCCACATATACTTCTAAAGATTTATGTGGAAGATTTTTTTTTCTTATTTCTTTTGTATTTTTTCTACGATATATTTATCCTTGCATGAGAGCAGTATGTAGTTATAGCTCAGTTTGTCTTATTTTTATTTCCCGTATCTTTTTGTCGGCAATATTTGTTTATTTTTCGTGATGTAATGCATTATAGATAGAAAAGACCGGCAAGAAAAAGATAAGTTTAAGCAACAGCAAAAAGTATGAAAGCAAGGAAACAAATCTTTAGTTGAAAATCCACAAAATGCATTGACAGTTTTTTATTTGTCTTCAACAAAATAAAAGGAATTTCTAAAAAAAGGTTAAAAACCATTGATGAAGTAAATATTCTTGTATACATTTAGAATATATAGTACACTGAATAATTAGTTAAAAATAAATGCTTTTTGTGTTATTTTAAGAAATATTCATAGGGAGAGAGATATTTGAAGACTGTTTTCATTCCTTATTTTTAGGAACATTAATACATGAAAAAAATCCAAGAATCTATCTAACAATTAATTTAAGCCTGTAATGATAATTGAATTCTTAATTAAACAGAAAACAGTTAATTACAGTAATTGTATCTATGAAGTAGACGAACTCGAAACAATGGCATTTAAAACAGCATTAGGAAACGTCTGCAATTTCGACATTCGACAATCTACACTCTTACCAAAATTATGGTCACAAACATATAATATGTGAAAACTGTTCAACTATTTACTGTGTTGCCACGAAATTTAGCACAGAGACATATTACAATGTAAGAAAGATATATAACAATATGGAAAATATTTTAATTGGGAATTAAGATTCAAGTCATATCAAAAAGAGTAGAATCATGTGAATCAGAGATAAAGCATTTATATTGAGAAAAGTCTGTCTAGTATGGAGTGTGATTACTGTGAACGGCTGTACAAGCCTCACAACGAGCTGACATACTGTTTATAAGGGTTTCAATAAGTATTTGTGGCAATAAAACCCAATTTTCTAGAAGCGGAACTTTTAAATCCTGAGGGGTTCTGGGGAGGGAGTTACGCTGAGAAATGGCTTTTCCTAGATCATCCCAAGCATATTCAATAGAATTGTGATCCGGAGACCTCGAGGGTCAATCCATACAGTGAATCCTTCATAAAATTCTTCAACGTGAGTTCTGCGTGGCGGTGCATTATCAACCATAAAAATGTGGTCCGGACTCAAAGCATCCTGAAGAACCTCCCATAGGCTTCCAGGATCTCATCCCTGTAGCACTGAGTTGACAGTGGAATTGGAAATTGGAAACGTACAGTGGTGTACGAATACTTAATATTATACCACTATGCAAGGATTCCTTTGCTACCAAATATGTCGATATTTGTTACATAGGAAGGATGAAAGTGATCTCCATTTTCTCTCCAGGCGAAGACTGGACGAGAATCATTTTGTCTTGCACATTTTGACTCATCACTGAAAATACCCCCTCCCCCTCTCGTGGTGTCCACAACTGATGTTTTCAGTTCTTTGATGTTTACTACTAAATGTAGTCAAAGGTACACAAATCTCTGCAAGACAGCTGTCAACTGTTTGTCTGGAAATTCTTCCAAATACAGCAACAGGGGAGCTCAAGAGCAAGCTGAGGAGCCATTGCCCGCCTGTGTCATCGTGTGCTTAATGCCAAGTAGTGGTCCTGTGTAGATGTAGATGCTCTTTGGCGACCTCGACAGACCTTCCGGATGACAGTACCACTTGTTTGTAATTGATTTCATAACCGGGAGACCTCTTTCGGGTCACTTGTAACCATTGATTCACCTCCGCTTGAGAGTGGTCAGTTTCAAGCCTGCCAGTGGATCTCCATCGTAAGGAATCATCTAAATTATTATGAGAAGTCATTCTCACTGAAAACAGGCGAACTTGTTTGTTTTGAGGCATTATTCACCAAACTGGAGGGAAAATTTCCATAAGCTTGAGAGGTCTCCATCCAGTATTTCTGCAAAAACTAAAGCTAAACAACAACTTTTCCTAAAGTGAAGTTTTGATATTGTGTGTGTGTTCGTTCTCTTCAAAATATATAAAATACAAATTCTATCAGTTTTACTGCAGGTATTTTAAAATTATGACGCACAACATGTTTGTGACCTTAATTTTGGACATGAGTATAGTTTCTATTAAATCTGCTTATAATTTTTGCAAAAATAGGCTTTTTGGTTTGTATTTAATTTTAATGGCAGTCTTGAAAAAACTGCAATTTAACTGAGATTTAGTTTCAGTTATTTATAATGCTAATTAAATAACTAAAATGCCATTCTGTAATGATAAAAAAAAAATCGAAGAAAAATATTTTGGGTATAATTGGGAAAATTGTGCTGTTAGTAAAATTTTGGAATTCCTTTATATGGAAGGCAACAGATAATAAGATCTTTAACTGCTAAATTTCTTCACCAAAAATAGTAAGAATATATTTCCGTTTGAGGATTGTTTGAAGAAAAATGAATTATATTTTTGGAAAACAGATACTAAAAATGATATTAAATTTTGTTTGAGCGATTTTGAAAACACTAATTAGCTTTAATAAAAGTAACTGTTTCGGCCTTATTATTTGTTTAGAGAGAGGGATTTATTTTTGATTTTGTTTTTGCCTTCCTTTTTATAAATGCATTCAATTTTCCTTATTTGTATGGGTCTTTTGTAACTTTATTTCGATTATGAGAAGAAAAAAAACTTCAATGGGCAAATATTTTAAAATTTATATTAATTAGAGAAATACGCGTAATTTTTTTCATCCTTTTTTAATAATAAAAAGTTAAAAGTTAAAGATATATAAAAGTTGTTAACTGTTACACAAACGGCAGAGTACATCTTCCATAAAAAAACCGAAAAAGTAAGAAAATGCATAGTAGAATTATTATTTCATCTCTGAATACTCCAGCTATAAATAAATGTACCCAGGCAAATAAATTATGGAGTAATGTAATAGTAATACATTTTATAAGCTATATACACAAAAGTTGAACAGGAGTGACAAAAACGCTTTTCTTTATTTTCTTAGTTCTATGCAATTTATTTTTTTTTAATTCAGAACTCAAGTATCTTAAGTTTTTGATCATTAAAACATTTTAAAGAAGTAAAATTTTTATTTTTAAGGCCACAGGTATTAGAAAAAAAAAATATAGCGATTTTGATATAACATATTTAGAGAAAATGTGCATGCGAATACATTTAAAAAAATTTAACATTTAATTCTGCACAAAATTCATAGTTCATTTATCGTAAAATGCGTATATATTTATTACTAAGATCATGATAAAATAAAATGTTTTTTGTTCAAGTAAGAAGAATGTTTGCTTGGGGTGAAACTGCAGTGTGTTTTAAAGAGTGGATATACTGTGATGGATCAAACGTTAAAATAATAGCTAATTCAAACATGCATTTTATCCCTAAATATAGGACCTCACACACACACACACACACATACACAACTGCACTCATTTTCTCTTTCCCTCCGATAGATAATTTCTAAAAAAAACATGAAGAAATAGTTCTAAATATCGTAATACATTACTACTTTATTTAAATTGAAGAACATACGAAGCTCCGATTTAATGATTCTTTTTGCCATTTGCCATTTTGAAGCATTCTGAGATTTTTGAAAAAGGTAAAAAAGGTTTTATTCTTCAGTTGTGATTTAACTTTTTTTAGCATTGAGGTACGTAAAATGAGCTGTTTTAGGAATGAGAACATTTTTTTAACAAACAAAATAAAACAAAATTTCCTTGAGAAGTTGGCAAACATATTTTAGAGAACATCTCTCCCCTATCTTAATTAATTTATAAAACAAAACATTTCACAGAATAGCTTGATAATCCTTCATTTTTTTATTCATAAGCACAATATGCTAAGATATAAATGCACCTTCCCTCAACAGAAGAAACTGACCTAGTTTGTTTAATATTTAAAACTCTTAAGATGAGTTTACCAAGAGAAGCGGACAAAAATGAATTCCAAAAGAAATGCGTCGTTGGAAAATCAGAAAATGTTATGATCGGGATACATGTATATACATGTACGTATATACATATACATATCTAAAATAAAAACAACACTACTTTTTTTTTACCAAGTTTTAATTTTAGAGGAAATATTAGAATAGAATAATAATATTTAGTTTAACTTGTTAATTTCAAATAATGGTGTTAATTATTTCAGACCGAACAAGGAAATAGAATTTCAAGCAATTACATAAAATGTGTACATTTACATTGCTGCGAATATATATATATATATATGTATACAATTCCATAATAATATGTACAATTAGTTATAATCCTAAGTATAACTAGACAAAACAGTAAGAAATACTAGACACAGCAGTACAATAGCAAACTCTTGGCCTTAGGAACCAAGAATGCAGGTTTAAACAATGATTTTTGGCCAGCCAACCTTCACCTGTAATTTGGCTATACTACTGGGTAGGCTATTGGGAAAGGAGGAAATACTATAAATATGTAATTATATATATATATATATATATATTGAAAAACGAAATACCCTTATGCTAATTTACTAAATTATAATAGGAAAAATTAATAAATTACTTACTAATAGAGTTAAAAATATTTGCATGAAATATTGTCAAGATAAGTTAACTTAGCCGACAACACATCACCATGTTTATATAACCCGCCAATACAATACGAGTTAAGAGTAGCATCGTATAAAAGTAAAAATTAGTAAAAAAGTTGGATTAAATATAAGTCCATATTTTTTTACTTAAAAACCATAAAGGAAATTTATTGGAATGTACGAGCTAAGAGTAGCATCGTATAAAAGTAAAAATTAGTAAAAAAATTGGATTAAATATAAGTAAGTCCATATTTTTGTACTTAAAAACCATAAAGGAAATTTATTGGAATGTACGAGCTAAAAGTAGCATCGTATAAAAGTAAAAATTAGTAAAAAAATTGGATTAAATATAATTTTTGTACTTAAAAACCATAAAGGAAATTTATTGGAATGGAGAGGACCCTAATCACACATAGCAAATCTAATATAAAATAAAATATATTTAATTTTATTAAACAAGTAGCGCCATCTCTTCTGAATGTATGTAGTTGTGCAGTTAAAATTAATGAGAGGAATGAATAACTTTAGGTGTAAAATTGAAATAAATTGAAACCTAATACAAATTTTAAAATTTGTCATTTAACTTAAAACCATTAGAAATCTGATAGTAGCGAAAATTAACAGGATATCCATATTCAATATAATGACTAAAAAATTATTAAGATTTAAAATAATATTAGATTTATCACTAACTAATATATTACCACGATTAATATAGTTAAAACTAATATTTCTTTATATAAAAATTGATATAGTGAGTGATTTTGGGGTTTATTGGCGCAACAGCCGATTTCGGCTATACTGCACCAAACATTTGTTTTAATATCTGTGGTCTAGACGGGAAGAGAAAGAAAGAATGAATTGAATGACAAGAAAGAGGGTCGAAAATAGAGAAGGATCACTAGGGTACCCCGGGTTCGTGAAGCCCGTGTTTACCAAAGACAGTAAACCCCGTGGGAAAAGGAAAAGATCACTAGGGCACCTCGGGATTGTGACACCCGTACTCACCTAAAGAAGGTGGGCCCCCTGAGGGGTAAAAATTGATATATTTGAATTCCCATATGGCACTTTAAGAAAATTAAAATTAAAAGCATCACTTTTGCTATAAATATTATTACGTAATTTATTATTCATAATAGACAATGATACATCTAAGTAATCAGTTTCAATAGGATTATTGTTCATTTTAACTACGTTTATAAGTAATCAGGATAAAAATTAATATTGGAGTTAAAATTATTATTTTTACCAAGAACAATTTTATCATCAATATATCTAAAAATACAATAGTCATTTTTAATAAAATATTTATTTTCATAAAAAAGTAAATATAAATTTGCCAAACTATTGGTAGTAGGTTAACCTTAAGGCAAAATTTTAATTTGTTTATAAAGAGTACCACTAAAATTAATATAATTTTCTTTTAAAACTAAATCTAAGAAAATGTTAAATTTATGGCAATTGTTATTAATATTATAATTAATGTGATTTTCTAAAATTACCTTAATAATATCGATGATATCAATTGAATTAAAACCATATATACAGGGTTAACTTGAAGATAATCGGGCACCAGGTGAAAGAATATTTTTTCTTCTGGCAAAAAATGTAAAAAAAAAAAAAAATTACGATGCACTTGGTAAAAAAATAAGGACGAGCACATTTTCGAAACTGGGGAAAATGACACCCTCCATCACTGTGATCATAGATTTCACAATTTTACGATGATTTTTTCTCTAACATCACCTTACATACCCGTACTATTCAGTACAATCACAAGTCGGAGTTGGTTTAATTAAAATTAACGTAATTTGTGTGAGTCAGGGTTTGGAAAAGGATGTCATCTAACTTTGACTCTCCATAAAAAAAACTATTACACACAACCCCAGGTAAGTTAACTCATTCAGTAAGGATTACAAAATGGTACAGCTTTTGTTCTTTTCTATGTAAAACAATCATAAAGAATTTTTTTATTTGTAGAATATCTTTGTTTTAAAAACACCTCAGTTGATTATGATTTAATTACTGATAAAAATTGAAGCTCTATTAATGCTAGCTATATATGTCTCTATTGTGTTTATGAAAATATTAATATAGAGAGTTTTTGCTAGCTATAAAAGCTTAAATAGTGGGAAAACGAGTACTTAGTTCATTAATATCCGAAGAGATAAGACACAGTTCTTAAAAGTTTACAGACCAACAATTCTTAAAATCGTACAGTCCAACAATTCTACAAAGTTTAATTTTAAAAAAATGGCAATTCATGTACAGTACCATTAGAAAAATTATTTAAGTTTTAAATTTACTTCTATGTAAGAAAAAAATTTCCTTTTGTCTATTAAAATAGTAATTTAAATATTTAAATATTATTTCTAGTGAAATAAACATTTTTACATAAGAATGAACGCTAACATCATAATTGAAGAGTTAGAAATATTAGGGGGACCGGGAAATTATGTCATTTTTTTTACAGTAAATTCGAATAAATAAATTTCTTACAAGTTTTTATTTTTAGTCAATGATGTAATCACCTTCGTTAGCAACAAGCTTTTGCCATCTAGTGTGGAAATTTTCAATACCGGATCGATAAAAATCAATTGGTTTTTCAGTAAAATATCTGGAGATGGCATTTTTCATATCATCCAAATTTTGAAATTTTTTGTTTGCTAAAAAGTGTTGCATTGAACGGAATAAAAGGAAATTCTTTGGCGCAATGTCAGGCAAGTATGGTGGGTGAGGCAATACCTCCCACCCCAATCCATTAATTTTTTCCAGCGTTTTTCTTGCGCAGTGCGGTCTTGCATTATCGTGTTGCAAAATAACGCCTTTTCTATTGATAATCTCTGGATACTTTTAAATTAATGATTGATTTAGTTGATATAATTGTTCACAATAAAGGTCTGCATTAACAGTTTCTCCAGGTTTAAGTACTTCAAAATGGACGATTCCACGAATACCCCACCCCCCAACACATAAAAGCGCCTTTTTTGGATGTAAACCTAGCTCAGCAGTCCTTCGTAGCGGTTCATTCGGAGAGAGCCACTGTCTTTTGCGTTTTGGATTATCATACAGGACCCATTTTTTATCTGAAGTGATCAAGCGATCAAAAAACCGTTCTGTATTGTACCATTGAAGCAATAAGTTGCATGTCGTAGATCGGTTAGCTCTGTTTTCTTCAGACAGATTATGCGGAACCCAAACACCTGCTCTGTTTGTTTTACCAATCTCATGCAAATGTTCTTGGATGGTCGACCAAGGTTGGTTAAGAGCATTTGACAGTTCCTCTATTGTCTGACACGGATTTGCTTCCACTTGAGGCCTTAATAACATCATTGTCTAAAGTTGTTGGTCTTCCTGATCGATGTGAGTCGGAAAGATCGAAATTACCGGATCTGAACTTAGAAAACCACCTTTGGCATTTACTAAGGCATTTTCATCTAAGGCACTTGGGTAAACATCGCAAATGTTTTTGGTAGCAACTGTTGCATTACTACCCTTGTGAAACTCCAAAAGCTTGCAATGGCGGATATGAATCTCTTCTGGTATTTGGCTAGTAGCCATTTCACTCAAAATGGAGAAAGAAAATTTAAGATTTAGGTTTTCACAACTAAACAAGTCACTTTAACTTTAAAATGTCTCTGGCACGACTTTCGACTACGCAATGAACTCATAAACGGTAAAGCAGCGTTGACATGCGCAAAAACGACATTACTTTTCGGTCCCCCTAATAGATACATATTTTGGTATTTAAAAAAAAAACAGATTAATTGCCCGTTATAGTTGTTTTACTTGTCAGTAAAAATAATACGGCGAAAAATTCCGGTGGAAGATGGTACAGAAATAGTCAAAAACTGCTTTCTGAACTGAAATACCTTTATCTATGAATAATATACAAGTAAAAATTATAACTCCAGTTTTAAAATAATTGTTCAATATAAGTAAGGGCTGATAAAAAATTGTACGAAAAAATAATTATATATATATATATATATATATATATATATAAAATTATTTTGTTATATATATATATGTGGGACGGCGTCTAGGGGAAGGTTCGATTTTAATATTAAAATAAGCACGCAGAGTTAAAATAACTTAATTTATTAATAACACAACTAAAACATTTACTATTTACAAGGGGTTTTAAATAATTCGACATAGCACCATACTAATTCCGAAAACACGTACTCTTTCTCAAAACAACGGAGAGACCGATTTCCTCTGACCTGCCTTCGTTCAAGCTTTGGTGCAACTCTCAGTTTCTTCTTTCTGCCCCCTTTATAAATACATGACCTCATCGTATCGCGCAGCTAAAACTCACGTGGTTTCGATTAGTGGTGCCATCTCTTACAATAAAAATCAAAAGAAATAAAAGAAAACTTGCACTCGTTTCCTACAAGTTCGGCCTTCCTGGGAATCACTGACCTCAGTGATTTTACATACCATACAATAAAATATCGGCCTCTGCCAAAATTAATATTAATCGGAGATAAAAATTCCAATATAGACATTCAAATTTAAAAATAAGGATACAACTCTCAAAAAATGGAATATTAATAGCAAACAAAACACATTAATACACATTATGTTCTTTTAAAAAGAATAGAAAACGCTTTTTATAAAAATACATCATCATGGTGAGTAAAATTTCATTAAATCAGCAGATGAATTTGTTATCTTAGGTCCCTCATGATCACCTACTTTCTCTAAATCATATCTATCTCTTGGTTTTACTTTAACTATTCTATATGGTCATTTCTCATGTGCTAGCTTTATTATCCCAGTTTGTATATCTCTTGATACAACTATCAATTCACGACCTTCAACATATTTGTAAAGTATTTCGTTTTTATCGAAAAAGTCTGAATTGCTGTTTGTTTCAATCAGTGACCTTAGACTCTGAGTGTATTCATCCTCTTGTTATGCCCTTTTTAATCTTGCGGTTAGAGTATCGTTAGTAATTATTGCGACTGGATATCTGCTAAGGGCATCCACATGTTGCATTCTCTGGCCGGAACGATGCACAAAGCCGGAGCCTCTAAATAAATCAAAAATGCCTCCTCAGTGCTATAGATGCCAGGAGTTTTATCACCACTCTAGGTTTTGCAATAGAGCTCCTAGATGTCTTAAATGTTCAGGGGGTCATCTCACCTCTGATTGTAAGAAATCCATTAAGGCCCCAGTTAAATGCGCAAATTGCAGCGGGCCGCACCCTGCAAACTATTCAGGATGCCCCAAGAACCCCCATAACAACACAAACAACAAGAGAAATCAAACAAAGAAACCAGTCCGACAGGTGAACACCGGCGCACGCGCCCAGAACACCACACCACCCCAACAACTGTACTCGGCTGCAGTTAAGAAGAACACAAACCAAGAATCCGTTAACACAGCTAGTTTGATGTCCCAGATGGCACAGATGATGACGCAGTGGGGACAAATGTTGTCCATCCTCCAAACTAAAATTTAAAACTAAAATTCAATAATTACGCGCATAGTAACTCTCTCAGGTTTTTTAGCTGGAATGCTAATGGCTTGAAAAGGAATTTGGAAGAGAACTGAAAGACTGCATTTTAGATTATCATCCCGACCTAATCGGGATCCAAGAAACTCACCTTCGTCCTTCGGACAGAGTTAGCATTCCAAACTTCACTTGTCACAGAAGTGACCGTACAACACACAGAGGAGGGGCACTGCTCTCTTTGTGAAAAATTCAATCAGACACCACGCCATTATTAATACCTCTCACACCTTTGAAAATACATCGGTTGTCATTCAAGCAGGGAACAACACAAAAATTACTGTGGCGTGTATCTATAGACCTCCACACGGCTCCATTAATACTACGGAATTCGATGCAATTCTCAACCATAACAACAAAGCCTTTCTATTCGGTGATTTCAACGCCAAACACCCGAACTGGAACCCAGGCAGGGCATGTCCAAATGGTAATATCCTATGCAATTGGGCCCTTGGGTCTGCATTGAATATTATCGCTCCCGACACTCCAACTCATTTCAACACATACCATACTAGAAACATTTTGGACATCGGCTTTGCAGTTAATCTGGCTCACACTGATGTTTTTACAATTAATACGCTTAGCAGTGATCACGATCCAGTTATCTTTGATATTGCTACTACTAATGTGTTACCAGAAATACTTAGAACTTTAAAAACCACAAACTGGACTAAATTTCAAGATATAGTTTATCACACCATACCCGGTAACCCCAGGATAGATGATTTGGACTCAGCCGTTCAAAATTATACCAGTATGATTGCTAATGCTCTTTCTGCTTCCACTTCCACTAGAATAATTAACATACCTCACCTTCGCCTTCCTGACAACATAAGAGAGCTCATTAGGGCTAAAAACAGATTCAGGAAACTCTGGAATCAAACCAGATACCTACCATACAAACGCGAAGTAAATGCTCTCATTAGACAGACCAGGATAGAAATCGACCAACATAAAAACAGGACCTGGAAAAATTTCTTATCTACTTTAAATCCTCAGGACAATTCTCTCTATCAATTACATAAAAGGATCGCTAAAAAACATACTGCCATCCCACCCCTCCATGGTTCGAGTGGGCTGGTTTATTTAGATTTCGATAAGGCGGAGGCTTTCAAAGAGACACTTGAAGTCACTTTTCAGGAAAATGCAGAACCTTACAGTGATGACAAGATTGAAGAAGTCGAAAATTTAGTCTTTGACTATTTCGACAACTTCACAACACAGACACACCACCTCCACTCACTTCTCCTTCTGAAGTACGAGGCATCATTAAGAAACTAAAGAATAGAAAAGCTGCTGGTCCAGACCAAATCCCTAATATCGCTCTTAAATATTTAACTTTAAATGCTGTCACACATCTAACTAAGATTTACAATCAATGCCTCATTAAAAATCACTTTCCTACTCCGTGGAAGCAAGCAAATGTAGTCATGCTGCAGAAATTAGGGCAAAACAACACGTTTCCACAAGGCTACAGACCAATAAGTTTATTAAACGCCACTGCTAAGATTTTTGAACGAATAATTTTAACGAGAATACAAACGCACTGCAAAGCCATAGATTGCATTCCCCCGGAACAACATGGTTTCAGGGAGGGCCATTCCACGCTACACCAATTGATACGTGTTACTAACATTATTAATGAAGGTTTCGCTAGCAAATTATACACTGTCGGTGTCTTTCTTGATGTCAAGAGGGCATTCGACAAGATGTGGCATGATGGCCTCACATACAAATTAATTAAACTCAACTTCCCTGGGTATTTAATTAAAATTATACATAATTATTTACAAAATAGAACCTTTCGTGTTCGCGTAAATAATGACTATTCAAATTTTGGTGCTTGCCAAAGCGGCACGCCCCAGGGTAGTACCCTTTCACCGTGTTTGTACAACATCTACACTCACGATTTTCCACACCACCCCACAGTTAGTACCTGCCTGTTCGCGGATGACTCCGCGGTGTTAGCACAGGGTTCTCAGCTCATTTACTCCTTAAAAACTATACAAAGATTCCTAGATACTTTAGAAAATTGGCTTACAGACTGGAGAATTGCAAGTAATGTTGACAAATCTCAAGCAATAGTATTCCGGAAGTGGGGGGCCATTGACCCTCCCTTCCAACTCACACTTTTTGATGACTACATACAGTGGGCTCCGGTGGTAAAGTACCTGGGCTTACACTTAGATAGTACACTAACCTTCAGAAAACACATCGACTATCTCGCAGATAAGTTCTGGGGAAGAATTCATTTGGCTATCTCCCTGGTTGGGAGAAAGTCTCCTCTCTCCCTAGAAAATAAAGTTATACTTTACAAGCAAATTTTGCGCCCAGTGATTACTTATGCAGCCCCTGTTTGGGGAGCTGCAGCCGCCACCCACATGAAAAAAATTCAAATTGTTCAAAATAAAATACTTCGCGTCATGACTAACGCACCTTGGTACGTTAGAAACGACGTGATACACAACGATTTACACATGGAGCCGATTTCTAGTTTCATCACTAAGTTAGCCAGGAATGTTTTTAGAACCATTCAAAATCACGATAACCCCATAATAAAAGCACAAACATTATTTGCGTATCCACATCCTAAATTAAAATATGCTTATGCCACTACAAAGTGGGCCTTGCCTCTTAAACCTCCCTAAATACTACATAAAACACTAATTTTATACATCTACAACATCAAATGCTCCAATGCGCTGAAACTGACTCGTAGTGAACTGTCACTGCCCGCCCGCTCATGTTGGTTGCCTCCTTTTTTGCTTGGTGATCGTTTTCCTTCCTTGCACTTCCTCCAGATTTCTCCCCGGTTCGTCTGCCATGCGCGGCCACCTCGGAGCCAATTCCTCCGCCCCCCACGCCGGGGGCTACTTGATTTTCTAAAACTTCTGTCATGGATTTCCTATTCCCCTCAAACTGGGTAAAAGCGCTGCGCGCTGTAGACCCGACAATTCTAATTTTAGTTAGTTACGATGCACAATTTCATAATCAAACTCTTCCAGCAATAGTGCCCATCGCGCTATACGAGTAACCAAATCCTTTTTGTCCATAGTCCTTTGAAACGCTGAGCAATCCGTTATGACTTTGAAATGATTTCCCATAAGGTAGGTACGAAATTTTCTTTAAAGCGTTGACAACAGCAAGATCTTCACGTTCATAGCTGCTATAATTCTCCTCTGACGGAGTAGTTTTCTCAGACATGTATTGAACAGGATGCAATTTTCCATCTTCTGCCTCTTGGAGTAAGACGGCTCCGTAGCCTTGTTGACTTGCGTCCGTGTGCAATTCGGTTGTTTTTCCCTGCTGGAAAATACTTAATACTGGACTTTCAGTCAATAATTGCTTGAGCTTTTCAAATGCTTCTATTTGAGGTTGTTCAAAGACAAATCGATTCTCGTTTCTAATTAGATCACTCAAAGGTTTCGCTATTTTAGAGTATGACGGAATAAATTTTCGAAAATAGCCAGTGAGTCCTAAAAAGCTTTGGACTTGTTTGACAGTCGTTGGTACAGGAAACCTCTTGACAGCTATCGTTTTTGCAACTGAAGGGCGCAATGTTCCATTTTCGACAACGTGACCCAAAAATTCCACCTTTCGTTTTAAAAACTGACATTTTTCAAACTGGATCTCCAACCCATATCTGGATGCGACCTCAAACACCTTCTTTAGTTTTTCCAAACCTTCTTTCTCATCTTTAGCTGGAACGATCAAATCGTCCAAATAAATTATTACGATGCCTTTTTGCATGAGTTCCCTAAAAATGCTGTACACATATCTTTGGAATACGCTTGTGCTTGTACTGAGACCAAAAGGTACCTTATTAAATTCAAACTGCCCGTCTGGTACAACAAAGAAGGTGAAATGCTTGCAATCCTCGTTTACGTCGACATGAAAAAACCCATTTTTGAAGTCTAACGTATAATACACTTTGGCGTCTTGCAGCCTATCCAATACGTCCTCTATCAGTGGCAAGGGGAAGCGATCCTTGACTAGTTTTCGGTTCAGTTTCCTATAGTCAATGCATAGTCTGTCGGTACCGTCTTTCTTCTTGACTAACACGATTGGACTTGCATATTCAGAAGAGCTTGGTCTCACGGTTCCCTTATCCAACCATTTGTCGATCTGCTTGTTGACGGTCTGATTCTCCAGAAATGACAAACGGCGGGCTGTTTGGTAAACAGGTATATCATCCTTCAGGATAATTCTCATGGATACATTTAGCGTTTCGGTCTTCTTAGGTGTATAGCTGTTGATTAGTTCAGAGAGTTCCTTTCTTATTCGAGGATTGATAACATGTTTAACTTCGATTTCGTCTTCAGTTCTTGCTTCATAAACCTGTGTATTCACAAACCACACCTTCTCTTCGTGTTTACGGAAATAAACACCTTTTTTATCAAAGCCAACAAAAGCTTGTTGCAAAATGTCCGATCCTATCACTGCCTGGAACTCCAAATGCACCGCAGGCACGACATGCCATATTACGGAATATTTCTCTCCATCCAATTCGATTTCTCGTTGGAACGATCCTTTTGTTTTGACTTCGTACTTTCCCAATCTAGATAACACGACAATGTCCTTCGAGAGCTTCGATTGCTCGATTATTCCTTTGCTTACATCTTCACGAATGAGCGAAACTGAGCTTCCAGAGTCGATTAGAGCCTCAAAAGTCTTGTTTCCGATGGTTATTTTCCTGGTCTTAATTCTGTCTTGCTGAATTCGAGAACAGATCTGGACCGGAGAGCTTGAAGATTTATTGATTTTCGTACCATTGTTGCGCTTTGTACAATCTACGGCATAGTGACCTGGTCCCATGCAGTAGCTACATGTTAGCTGTTTAACTCTTTTATCATAAGTTCTCGTCGATTGAAAGCATTTTCTATCATTCGAATTATTTCCAAGGTGAAAACGTTCTTGCTTTTGAGAACAATTATCGTTATTGTTCGATCTCTTAGCAAATGAGTTTAACTGCTTTGGCCCTATAGTTCTTCGGACGTCCTCATAATCTTCAAATTTTTTCGCTAGCTCAATAGATGAGTTAATAGTAGACCATTCGTCCAAAAAGTGTTCCTGAAAATCATACGGCGCCCTCTTCTTCATTTGATCGGCTATGATTAATTCTCGTAATTGGTCGTAGGTGTTAACTTTTAAGCCCAAAGTCCATCCATCAAAATACGTCTGTAATTCGTGTTGAAAATCTTGCCATGTTCGTTCATCGGACTTTTGGTGAAACAAAAATAACTGACGAAATTTTTCCGGAGATAATTTAAATCTTTGTAAGAGTAAATCCTTTACATGATCGTAATAATTACACTTATCAGTTGGTTCTCTTGCGATCAGATGGGCAATTTTGATGGGTATTAAACCTATAAGTTTTTGAACCCAATCTTTTTTCGGTAAGAAAGTTAGTTCTGCATGAAGCTCAAATAAGGTAAGATTCAAACCAATATCTTCCTTCATATTAAACTTATGAAAAGTTTCGTGAAACAGTTTATTCGATGCTTGAACGTTTTCGGTGTTATTCGGCATACCGGCAGTCTGTTGCGCTTGTATTCGCAACTTCTCTAATTCGTACTCTCGTCTTTCTCTCTCATCCTTTCGCATATCCTCTCTCTCAGCCCTCTCTCTCTCTCAGCCCTTTCTCTCTCTTCTCTTTTTGTACGTTCCTCCACTATGCTATCAAGCATCTTTTTAACATCGTCCTCAACGTAATCTGGGCTTTTTACGATCAGCTCCTTTAACTTCAATTTTGTGATACCTGCTTCGATAGTAAGATCCAAATCCTCAGCGAGTGACACCAAATCCTCTTTCCCTTTCGCGAGTAAGAATGCCATTTTTATACTCAGAATGGTGACCCAGAGAACAACTTAAATTTTTACCCAAGTTAAATGAGACAAAACCATTAAAATGACACGCAAAAAGTTTACTCACTTAAAAAGAAACAAAAGATAATTTAAATAAGATGCAATTATCAATTATAAACAATTATAGACAAAAATGGACTTTTTAAATAATTCCCGGAACTTAAATCCTTTTACAAAACACAACAGTATTACAGTTAATATCAATTTTATTTTTTATTAAAAAAAACAACGCGTTTCTCTCATTTTTTAAAAATAGATTACTAAGAAAAAACACGGAAAGTACTCAGTTATATATTAATCCAAAACTAAAAGAACATCAAATATCTATGTCTGCAATTAAACCAATAATAGTACCTAGTACTTCAAAATTCAATTTCAGATTCACAGAACAGGAAATATACACACAAAAAAATCATTCATTTATTTAATTTTCGCCTATTACTCACACAATACCAAAAAAAAGGATACAAGCACATTTCAATGTAATTCTGAAGACACTTTACGTTGACCTCAATGACACAGGAAATCTTGTTTCATGTTGATAACTCGCAATTCGATGCAGTTCCAAAGGTTCTCTCGTCAGTGTTGACCTCAATGATCAAGGTAATCCCGTTCATTTCGTTCAGTATCTCGTTGAGTCGCTGGGCTTCCAGTTTTGGTTGACTGTAGCTGACGTGGAAATTCTCCAAGATTCCGTGCTTCTAACCAAGTCAATGGACCCCTTCCACCTGTAGACTGTTCTCGCTGAAGTATTTCCGTATCGCTCGTTAGACTTCCGTATCACTCGTAAAATTTCTTATCCAGCTGCAGGCTTCGCCGGGTCTCTATTCAATGCAAGGCAAGGCAAGGTCTATATACCGCTCATGAAATCAAAAATCGATGAGGAGGTAAAACTTTTTAAAAAATGCTCTTAGATAAAACTTTGAATAGTTTAAAAAATTCTCGGTCGAACCCACAATTTGTGGGACGGCGTCTAGGGGATGGTTCGATTTAAATGTTAAAATAAGCACGCGGAGTTAAAATAACTTAATTTATTAATAACACAACTAAAACATTTACTATTTACAAGGGGTTTTAAATAATTCGACATAGCACCATACTAATTCCGAAAACACGTACTCTTTCTCAAAACAACGGAGAGACCGATTTCCTCTGACCTGCCTTCGTTCAAGCTTTGGTGCAACTCTCAGTTTTTCTTTTCTGCCCCCTTTATAAATACATGACCTCATCGTATCGCGCAGCTAAAACTCACGTGGTTTCGATTAGTGGTGCCATCTCTTACAATAAAAATTAAAAGAAGTAAAAGAAAACTTGCACTCCTTTCCTACACACACATATATATATATATATATATACTAGCTGTTACCCGCCCGCTTCGCTGGGTATTTCATGATGTTTTATAAATTTTTACTGCTTATATATATGTATAAATTATTCATATCTAAGTCCTAGCATTAAGAATTCGATTGTATTGAAAAATATACTTATACCTTTAACTGTCGCAAAAAAAAAGGGCAGAACTCATCTAATTTGTATTTTCTAAAAATCTCTAAAATTGAAGTATAGAATGATATTTGCTCTTTCGTAACCCAAAAACCAAGTGGATTCCCGCAAAACCAATTTTCGGTGGATCTCTACTCCGTAAATTGAACATGCAAGCCAAATTTAAAGTCTAAATCTAACAGAAAAAAACAAAAGTTTTACTATCAATATCCCCGTAATCCCGTTGAGAGCCGTTTTCCAAAATAACCGCTCTTATTGGATTTCAATTCAACAAAAGAAAAATGCAAATCAAATTTCATTATTATAGTCCTTGTAGCTCGAAAAAAGTAATTTTTTTTGGTCAATACGTCCCAGTAACCCCCTGCACCCCCCCTAAGAACTTGATTTGCTTAAAATACATTCTTAGTGGATCTCTATTCAACAAAAGAAACATGCTTAACAAATTTCAAGTATATGGGTCTAACAATTAAAAACATTAATTTTTTTCTGTAACTACTCTTGACCCCTCGCAAACATCCTTAGGGGTCAATTTTCGTTTCACTCTTTGTTAGAGGAACTCTATTCCATGAAAGGAACATGCCTACCAATTTTCAAGCAGGATGATCAAATAGTTTAAAAATGGAAATATTTATCGATTACGCCTCTTAAACTCCCGAAATTAAACATGGTAGTTGATATTCGCAAAACCCATTTTGTAGCGGTTCTCTACTTTACGAAAGGAATCTGCTTATCAAATTTCAAGACTGTACGTCTAACAGTTTAAAAATGGGGATAATTGTCTATAACGCCACTTGAGCCCCCGCAACGCCACTTCTGGGTCTGTTTTCACAAAACCCATTTTGTAGGGGAATTGCACTCTATGAAAGGAATCTGCTTAGCAAAATTTGAAGACTGTGCGTACAATTAATTAAAAATGCAAAAAAATTATCAATAACGCCCCTTGAACCCCCGCCACGCCACCTAGGGGTCGATTTTCACAAAACATATTTTGTAGTGTATTTCTATCGTATGAGAGGAATCTGCTTACCAAATTTCAAGACTGTGAGTCTAATGGTTTAAAAATAGAAATAATTATTTATATCTGCCCTTAACCCCCTGCAACACACCTTGGGGGTCAATTTTCTCCAATCCCGTTTTGTAGCGGATATTTACTCCATGAAAGAAACATTTCTACCAATTTTCAAGCAGCTAGGTCAAGTAGTTTAAAAACGAAAATATTTATCTATTACGCCCCTTATACCCCGCAAGGCCACTTAGAAGTCTGTTTTCACAAAACCTTCTTATTGCTGACTCTATTAAATAAATATATTTTTCAAATATAAAGACTGTGCGTCTAATAGTTTAAAAATGGAAATAATTATCTGTAACGCTCCTTAAGTCCCGCAACGCCACTTGGGGGCAATATTCACGAAACCCATTTTGTAGCATATCTGTACCCTATGAGAGGAATCTGCTTACTAAGTTTCAAGACTGTACGTCTAATAACTTTAAAATCGGAATTTATAACGCCCCTTAAACCCCATCCCCCTCGCAACACCCCTTGGGGGTCAATTCCCCCCAAACCTGTTTTGTAGCGGATATTTACCCCATGAAAGAAACATTCCTACCAATTTTCAAGCAGGTAGGTCAAGTAGTTTAAAAACGAAAATATTTATTTATTACGCCACTTATATAATCCCCTGTAACTCCACTTAGAGGACTGTTTTCACAAAACTTTCTTATAGCTGATCTCTACTCTATGAAAGAAATTTATTTATCAAATATAAAGACTGCGTCTAATAGTTTAAAAATGGAAATAATTATCTATAACGCATCTTAAGTCCCGCAACGCCACTTGGGGGGCAATTTCCTCGAAACCCATTTTGTAGCGTATCTCTACCCTATGAATAGGAATCTGCTTACTAAGTTTCAAGACTGTACGTCTAGTAACTTAAAAATCGGAATTTATAACGCCCCTTAAACCCTCCGCCCCCGCAACACCCCTTGTGGGTCAATTTTCCCAAATCCCATTTTGTAGCGGATATTTACTCCAGGAAAGAAACTTACCTACCAATTTTCAAGCAGGTAGGTGAAGTAGTTTAAAAACGGATATATTTATCTATTACACCCCTTAATCCCCCACAACGTCAGTTAGAAGTCTATTTTCACAAAACCAGTTTTGTAACTGATCATTATTCTACGAAAGGAATCTATTTATCAAATTTAAAGACAGTGCGTCAAATAGTTTAAAAATTGAAATAATTATCTATAACGCCCCCTAAGCCCCTGCAACGCCACTTGGGGGTCGATTTTCACCAAATTCATTTTGTAGCGGATCTCTACTCTCTGAAAGGAATCTGCTTACCCAATTTCAAGATTGTACATCAAGTAGTTTAAACATGGAAGCAATTATTTACAACGCCCCTTAACCCCCTTAACGCCTCTTGCGTTTCGAATTTTGGAAATCCGTTCTTAGCTGACGTCTACTCTATGAAAGGAACATGTCTACTAAATTTCAATTAGGTTGAATAGTTCCGGAGATATCGTGATTAGTCAGTCAGTGAGTGAAACGCTTTTCTCCTTTATATATATATATATATATATATATATATTTACATATGCAGTCACTCTCGTTAATTCAAAGTTGGAGGGACCAATGAAAAATTTCGAATTATCAAGGGGGTTGAAAAAAACTCCCAAAATTTACAAAGAGAAATTTTTTTCCCTAACACATTTAAATTTGAAACTATGTAATAAAACATTAATTGTACATATGTATAAAATTACACTGCTGGCCACCGTAAATGCAACAACCTGAAGGAAGCACGCAAATATTATGAGATTTGCAACATGCATTAGCGGAGGTGAGATATGCAAATGATTAGAATTTCAGTGCAGACACACATCACGCACATCTGTGCCGCCACCTCAAAGCGCTATTTAAGGCTTGGAGATTATGACGATTTCAAGTTCGGCATTTGTGTTTTTCTTGGTTTTTTTTTAAAAAAACGATCAGTTATGTCTCGTAGAAAACAGCGATCAGCTTTTGATCAAGTATCCGAGTTCGACAGAGGAAGGATAGTGGCCTACCGAGATTGTGGATTATCTTTCAGGGAAATCGGTAGTCGTGTTGGACGAAACCAAACAACTGTAATGCGGATATGTGACCGTTGGATCCAGGAGGGTACGACGGATCGACGTGGTCGATCGCATCCACCTCAGTGCACCACTTCACGTGAGGACAGGCAAATTGTGCGCATGGCAGTGACGGATCGCTCAGTCACATCACATCACAGCACATTGAGTCTGTAACTCATCATTCATTGTCTGCGCGTACCATTCGACACCGTTTACAGCAGAGGGGTCTGTCCGCAAAACGTCCATTGCCTGGTCTACTCTTGACGCAGAACCACAGACGTCTCCGCCACCAATGGTGCGATGAAAGAAGGATGTGGGTGGCAGAATGGAATGAAGTTGTCTTTACTGACGAGTCACGCATCTGTCTGCAACACCACGATGGTCGTATTCGAGTCTGGAGACACCGTGGAGAGAGGATGCTGAACTGCTGCATTATGCACCGCCACACTGGTCTTGCACCGGGTATTATGGTATGGGGTGGTATTGGATATCACTCTCGCACTCCTCTAGTTAGCATTGCCGGTACTTTAAACAGCCACCGCTACATCTCCGAGGTGTTGGAGCCAGTTGTCCTTCTTTACCTTCAGGGCTTGGCCACAGACCTATTTCAATAGGATAATGCGCGACCACACGTGGCCCGCATTGTCCAAAAGTTCTTCGTCAATCACCAGATTGAATTACTTCCCTGGCCGGCTTGCTCTCCGGATCTTTCGCCAATAGAAAAGATGTGATCCATGGTTGCTCAACGATTGTACCAGATTACACCCCCAGCTGCCACAACAGATCAAATTTGGCAACGTGTGGAAGCTGCTTGGTTTGCTGTACCCCATGAACACATCCAAAGTCTCTTTGAATCACTGCCGAGGCGTGTGGTAGCGGTGATCCCCAACAATGACGGCTACACTGGCTACTGATTCTGGCAGGAACCACACTTCACAGAAGTCTATAAATTTAATCATTTGATACTTGATCAACATGTTATCTACAAAACAAATTTGTCGTGCTATCTCTTGTCTTTCTTGTTGTTGCATTTACGGTGGCCAGCAGTGTATTTTCAAGTGTTTTTAAGAAGTACATATTATAAATATTATACAGTATAAATATTATACAGAAGTTAAAAGTTCTGTATTAAAATAATACATTCAATACATGCATACACAATCCTACTTATCTCTTCTTCACAATAGTGGATCATCCTTTCTGAACAAACACATGTGTAACAGGGCCACGTGTTAAACGAAAGATATGGAATGTTGACAACAGGTGTGGATGGTCTATTGCTCACTTGAAGAAGGAAAGCAATAAAATTGTCTTTTCGCTTGAGGAACTGGAAAACACAAAGAAGGGGTAGTGGACAAATGGTCATCAAAGGGGCTATATTTCAGGGGACATGCAGAGACAATACAACGTAAAACTTGTAAGCTCCAACCTGTTTGCTACTGGATTGTACATAATGGTGTGTGTTCGAATTGTCGAGAGTCTTATAAGATAACTTGGAATTATCGCGTGTTTTAGTCTGGCCAACCACAGATTTTACTTCGAAATATTGAGTGTACAAAACGTATAGTTTTAGTTCAAAATATCAAGAGTTTTTCTAGGGACGGAGTATATACTTCGAATTATCTAGAGGTTCGTATTATCGAAAGTTTGAATTATCAAGAGTCGACTGTGTGTGTATATATATATATTTATAAAGGCTTACTAATTGAAAACAACTTAAAAATTTTGCTTGAGATTTTCAACATGCCTTTTTTGAACATGTTGCCCTTTATTAGAGCCAAATGCTCATCAAGTACTGAAAATAAAATGAGGCGTCCAGCCATGTACATGTATACTAAAAAGGTAATAATACTTACACTTGAAAGAGAAAACATTAAACATAAAAGAATTAGATGTGTGTTCCAATGTCAATTAGTAATTCTTTTAAAGAAACATTTCAGTATCAAATCGACTTCATTAAGTTAAGAAATATTAATTACCTTCCGTTATTTCATTCGCAATTGGAGATTTTTTTGTTTATTAGGAAGCTAGTGAGGAATTCGAAACTCTTAGGAGATATTTCTTTTCTTTTACCGAAAATTCGCGACTGAAATAATTACGTTTCCTAAATTCTCTGTTATCAGTATTGGAACAAAAATGCTAGGTAAAAATGGCAATCTGTTAAAGCTTCTATTCCTCAAATTCAGCTGTTTTATTTTTTTGTTCTGACAAAACATAATATTTCGTTGTTTTATCTGATAAACAGAAATTTTTTTCGTTGAAAATAAATTAGAAATAGAATTTTAATTTCAAAATTAAGTAAATGTGCATGAAGATGAAATTGATTTTCAGACATAAACCGCGAGCATTATATTACTTTTCTTTTCTATTTTTACAATGTAATAATTCAGATGGATGCTTAAATTTTCTCATTTGCTTATTTTCTTTTACCACAAAAGAATTTCTATTATTCAATTGATTAAGCTGACTAATTATAGAATCAATCAAAAATGCAAAAGTTTTCTCTTTGAAGAATATATTTATGGGAAAAATACACGGTGCAAATAGCCAACAATTTGAAAAAAAAAACGAACTTAGTTGGTGATAATCAAATAAAATATTTTTATATAAATTCATTATGCTAATTTATAACTCGAAAAATATTTTAGTTAATAAGATTTTTTAACAAGATTTTAATTAAATTCATTAATTATAGAATAGTACAAAAAATAAAATGGGAATAAGAAATTATAATTTAACAAGACTTCAATTGATAAATTCGCTCTAATAAGGTTTTATTTATTAAGTTCTTTCTAATGGCATTTTAATTAATAAGCTAATTATTGTAGTACAGATTTCTCTAATAAGATTCTAAATAATACTTTCAATAAACAAAATAATTCAAAAGTAAGGAATTGTTTCGAAAATTAGTCAATTAATTGAGGTATATATTTATGAAAACTTCACGATGAATAATCTGAGGAATGTTATTAGAAAACTAGTGATAATCTAATTAGATTTTAATTATTAAAATTTCATTCGTTAGAATATGAGATTAAAAAATGAGATATTTTTGTAAATTAAAATGAATATGTTGAATCATCAATCGTTCTCATTAAATCTACCTATTTTTTAGAAGAAATTTGACGCTGGTTTTAAAAATTAATAGGATGCTATTTGCATAACATGTACCTTATTCTTTTGGTGGCATAGTTTAATTTCGGTATAAGTTTAACATAAAACATATTGGAGCATAAATCCATAATGAATAAATGCAAGAATGTATACGGGCTCCCAAAAGTATTCGCAAGCTTTACACATTTTATTGTAAAATTAATACTTACAACTACACCTATATACGAATACCTTAGTATAGAAGAATTAGTCAAAAATTGACGAAAATATTTTATGGTTCAATTTTGAAGGCCAATTTATCAAGTTTATAAAAATACCAAGTTTTTTAAAATTTTTTTCGTTTACCAGTACATAAGTTATAATTGTTTTAGTAAGAGCCATTTCCACATTATGGAGTTCAAGTTATTAAAAAGGGCGCGAAATGTGCTTACGCGAAATGTGCTTTTTTTCGGAAAATTTGAAACGGGACAGAGATAGCAGAAAAAGTTACGATAGAAATTAACTGAAATGTTTGTGAATGTTTTGTTTAACTTAAGCATATTTTTTTGTTCTATTTTTTTTTAAAAAAAAGAATGAGATTGCTTTATTTTAAAACTTACTACTACTTTTATAAATATGAGAGGTATTTTTCAAGTGATTTCATTTAGTGACTTAGATAAAATAATGCGTACCTCTTGCTTCATAATACGTAATGCTCTTTTGTACGTAAAAATTTAAATATTTCGTATTTTTATTTTGTCATTGCAAAATTGAGAAGCAATGTAGCAAATAAATGTTGAAAAATTGAAAATTTATTCATAAACTTTTTGTTCAGAATAAGCCACGTTATTTTTAATAATTGCCAGGTGTTTCAAAACTCACGCATATCCACATGGCAATCCTTGTTGAACCAAACGGGGTGGTTGATATTTCTGTCACTAGATGACAGCAAAGGCCCCATCATAAGAAGTTTTGAACGTAACTGGGATCGTTTTCAAAATGCTTTTCAGTTGTGATTAATTGAGCACAAAGGGAGTTTTCCCAAGAGCAAAGAATAGTCATCGTGGAGTTTTATTTCGCTATACAATCTCATTAACGTGTGGTAAATGCATTTCCGCAGAAATATCCAGGTGAAACAGCACCAAATGCATCAATGATAACATGTTTAGAGCAACGGTTCTGTAACGCAGGATCAGTTGCAGACAGGAAGCGATCTGGTAGACCGTCCATAGTGAATACGAAAGTGGTAGATGTCGAAACCACTTTACAAAAAAGTTCAATGGAAAAAAGTCGAAAATTCGCTGTGCAGCTGGGAATATCACCATCATTATCAGCATGGAGAACAGCACGCAAATTAAATTTTCGACAGTTTAAAATGCACACTGTCCATGAAATGAAGCCTCCCGATTTTGAGAAGAGACTAAATTTCTGCAAATGGTTTCGTTTATTCCTAGACACAAATGGAATCCGTAAACTGGATAACGTTTTTTTTCCTTTTTCTTTTTTTACAGATGAGGCGTAGTTCCGTTTGCATGGATATGTGAATGGCCAAAAATGTTTTCACTGGATATTATTTAATTTTTAATCTCTATCTTTTTCAAACTAAACATATAAGAGTAAACTTTTCTATTTTTTAAATTTAAAAAAAATTGGAATTTCTTTTTTATTTTCTCTTATTTTGTTCCAGCAATAGTTTTTTTCTTCAAAAGTTCATCTGAAAATGGATAAGATGTGTACCAGTTGTCGCCTTTAAAATTACGTTCTTCTCAAATGTTTCTGTGTCTCTACTTATAAAACATTTATTTTCAACAGTGTCTCTCTTTTCTAAGTTTGGATCGATTTCAGTGGAGGAATCATACTTGCTGTTATACTCTTCATCATTTGGTTTTTCCTCATCATAACTGCGAAGAGAATTTCTTCATCCGAAAATACTGTTGTACTATATCTGTTAAATACTGTTTCTATTGAATTACTTAAATATCATATTTCTTTATCATAGCTACAATAATGCGCCATAGCATAAGGAAGATTTAAAACGACGTGCTCATGCATTCGGAACTGTAACGGTGATTCACGCGCAGGGTATGACATACCCGAACAAGCGATATCCAAAAATATATAGTTAGAATTATATATTTAGAGTGACCTATCACTCAAAGGATATGACCTTAAAGTCAGCTACACGAGAAACTATCCATTTTCCAAAAAAAAAGGTTAAGAAGGAGCATTGAAAAAAGTTAGACGGTGGGTATGACACACCCTGCGCAAGAAGTGCCGGGATAACATCATTACGGGGAATTCATATCCTTACTGAACAGTGATGAACGGTACGCTTGATTGCAGCAAGACGGAGCAACGTGTCACACAACACGGGGCAGTATGGATGTTTTAACTGAATTTTTCGATGATCGTGTCATTTCCAAAAGACTTTGGTCATCACGTTCCCAGGACTCGACAATTCCGGATTTTCCTTTGAGGATATCTGGAAAATGTCGCCTACAGAATTAATTCCCATACGCTTAATGAGCTTAAGAGTAAAATCCTTCATGCAATATATCAGACATACTTCGCACACACTCCGTAAAGAGTCGATTAATCTGGTAAAAAGATTTCGATTATGTGTCCAGGAAAACAGATATCATTTTGAACATTTACTGTGATTTCACCATGTCTGACACCTGACAATAAAGGTAATCTTTCAACCTTTGTTTGTCATTTAGGCTGTTTGTTAACATAATTCATCTGTCTTTAAAACTCAAACACAAAGGTTGATGTGCGCGAGTTTTGAAACACCCGGTATTTCAACAGTTTTTTCTCATTTGGATGTTAAAAAAAAACTTTTGTTCTATTCTGTAACTTTCATTTTGCGTAATTTACTAAATAAATTTGAAACATCATCATGTTTCCAATTTTTAAAAAAATGTTTTGCATATAGTCGGATGAATTAAATTGGATTGTTTTCTTTTCTTTCTGTATTTTCAGAATCATTATCCTTATCTATTTTATCCAAATCCTTCATGTTTTTTTATGAAAATAATAATTTTCAGTAATTTTGTAGAACTACCACAGACCTACAGTATAACTGTACTTGATTAATACAATATCATTCACTTCATTTTAACACTACCTATAATTTATAAAAAAAATATGAGTTTTTCTGAGCTAATGGCATAGTCACCAATTTTTTGTAAACGAAATTAGTTTATTGTAAAAAAAAAATTTTCGAAATAATTAAATTTTTGTGAACATTTATGAACTGCTGTATAATTGTAGAAAAATTTATTCTGTGTGAGGGAAATAATAAATCAGAAATATCCCGAAAATCTTTACTATGAAATTAGTATTTTGAAGAAGCAAGATTAAATCTCAAATCCTGATCGGAGTTCTAATGCATGTCTTTTCTCACTGCAGTTTATCTATGTTGGAATCTCACTTGACATGACTATCCGAAGTATCAGCAAATTAGCATGTTGACCTTCAAAGCTAAACCTAAACTATTTTTTAGCGGACTGAGTCAAAGGGGTATGAGTTTTTATCCATTTATTTCCTGTCAGTGTAACCGATTTTAATAATACTTGTTGAAATTCAATTAAGCAACGAAATACTTTACTGACATGTGTTTGTGTGTTTTGACTCGATAAGTACATAGAATGGATAAAACAAAATTCTAAGTATTCACTACGAAATCATAAAATTACTTTGTCTAACAGTGGCTTATAAGCTTTCTCATTGGAACTCCTTGTAATAATTATGTTTCGGAAATATATTTTAAATAAACATTATCAAAGTAATACTTCAACTTTATTTCAAATTTAAAAATTCCAATAGAATTGAGTTAAAACGCATCTCTAGCCTGCAATTTATCGCTTAAATATATATAAACAGATATATTATAATTTACAGAAAATGAATAATTTCAAAAACTTGGGAAAGAAAAAAAAAAGTGCGTAGCTTAGAATTATGTAATCGTATTTAATTTGTTTCATATAGATTGAAAATGATAAAATAAATTAGAAAGGATATCTCGGATATAGAATTATTATGAACATTTATCTGAAAAATAAGATGATTTCGGAGTAATTTCAAGCCCAATCTTGTTTTGAAAGATAACTTTAGTGAACGATGCATTCGAACTATTTTAAACTGAATTGATCAATAAGAAAATAAAAGGTTTATCTACGTGTTAAGGCTCGGAATAGAAAATAGTTTATATAGACAGTCGTAAAGTTGGAGTTGTGATTTCGAGCGGAAAAGAGAGGGGGGGGGGATTCCTTTTAAGTGCACAAAACAAATGCAATGAAATTCTATTTTTGACACATTTTAAGCCTAAATAATTTTATTCCATCTCCTAAGGAAATAAATAGTTTTCTATTTAAAAAATCTTATGACAATTAACTTTTTTGTAAACTGTCAGGAAGGATCCGAAAATATAGGAGTTTGTTATTCAGGCAGCTAAAGATTGTTAGCTTAATAAAGCAAATTTTTATCCAAGAAATTTTTCTATAAAAAAGTTTGGATATATAAAGGAGTTTTTTCATTTAACTAGTAACAAACTTTTAAATAAGGGAGAACAAAAAACCTCTAGCACTTTTGTATAATAAGGAAGATTTTTTTTTATTTAACTATTATATCATGAACTAGTAATCACGTTTTCATTAACTTTTTCATCTTTCTTTACAGTTTTGAATTATCACATTAAAATAGTTTCATAATTATATGAATAATAATCTCTAGCAAGTAGAGTTATAGTAGATACTAATGTAAATTTGGCTCGTGACATTTTTTGATGTATTCATGCAATCTATATTATTTCTGAACATAAATTAATGCTTCCAAAAATAATTAAAGCAAGTTATAATACAAAATATAAGAAAAATATTATTTTCTAACAAAAGTAATTTTTTAAAAACAAGTTAAGCATTTTTAAGAATTATTATAAGTATTTTAATAAACAGTTTAGATATTCTTTTATACATATCTTAAGAGTTTCTTTAGTTACTTAACATGTACACACACAGAAAATATTTTGTTAATTTTTTTTATTGTGTACAATCTTTAATTGAATATATATTTTACCTTCACTAAGAGAATGTCTCCAGGTTTACATTTTTATATAAACAACATCCGTTAAACATTTTTCTTTTGTAGGACTAAACTATTAATCCCATGAACCGGATACTTTACTAACGGAGTGCATATTTTTGAAACTAAAGAAGAAAAGATGAGGTTGTGGTAGAACAGGAATCGTTATCTGAATAAAAACAGTGCATACAAACACATGATTCATACTAAAATTCATGCTGTTTAATGTTTGACGAAAATAGAGTGCTGGCTGTTATAAAAGTTTCTTCTCTGAAATTCTGTTTGGTTCTTGCAATAATTAAGAGCAAAATGTCAGCAAGATCGTGGACGACTGGAAGCAGGTTAAAGTGTCACCACTGTAGCTTCTGTAATGGGTGCATCAAATAGTGTCATCTCGCAATTAAAGAAGGTTTTTGAAGGTAGAAATGCTTTGCAAAAGCATTCCGGGGGTTGCGGTAGAAACACCGCACCTTTACAGAATCGCTATGTAGCCCTCATGGCAAAAAGAAACAGAAATTTCACTCCTAGCCGGATAGCTGAAAATCGTGCAACTGCTACCAGTACGCATGTTTCAGCAAAAACCATCTCACGGCGATTAAATGAAGTTGGTTTGTATGCATGGAAGCCTGTTCGTTGCATCGCACTTCAACCACACCATCGTTGAGAGAGTACACTGGTGTAAGGAACTTGTTAGATGGGATCACCAAAATTTGTCTAGAGTGATGCTCTCCGACGAATATTGTTTCAGTATGACAAGTTATTCTGGCCACCAATTACTGTGGAGAGAGCGTTGAACACTTTATGCACAAAAGTTTGTTTGTGATCGGTACAGCACAGGTGTGATGATGCGAGAAGGCATGATGCACAATGGCAAAACACCACATCTTTGAGCAAGGAAGCATTATATCGCAACGGTATTGCAGAGAGATTATTCAGGGTCATGTTCGTATCTTTAGGGGTGCTGTGTAGGTCCAGACTTTCTGTTTATGGATGACAATGCGTGGCCACATAGAAGCGTTGATGTATCGGTCCCACTGCAAAGTAAAAATATTCTCCGTGTGTAATGGCCTGTTTATTCTCCCGACCTAAATCCTATTGAGCCTGCCTGGGATGCTTTTGTCAGACGTGTAGCACTAAGAACATCCCTTCCCGTACAGTTTAAGACCTTAAAACCGATTTGAAAGATGAGTGGGACAATATCCCCCAAGGAATCCCCAATAGTTTAATGGAGAGCATGGAGAACAGATGCAAAACGTGCATTAGTGTCCGTGGTCAACACACATCTTACTAAGGTACTCAAGTCTGCATTATTCTGACCTGAAGATTCATTTTTCATGTCTGTTTGGAAATTATCCAAGAAGCATGTTTTTTATTTTAAAGTTTTTAATTCTTCGATATGTACCTTTTTGTTCTACTGTACCATTTTGCACTACAATAAAGGCACATCGTCCCTAGTAAATATGTACTTAGTTTCATTTCTTCAATCATTTTCTATTTTTAATTATTTCGAAAAACGTATCTGTTCCTTAGGAATTGTCAAGCAGTATATATACAGTAGAACGTCGTTTATCCGAACGTTCATTATCCGGAGTGTCAAATATCTGGTCATTTGATATATATTCCCAGGATTTCAAGAATGCGATGAAGAAGATGTAGAAACCTGATTGGCATGCGATGCAGAAGACTGTGGATTTCAAATGCTAAATGATTATGGCTTCCGAACAAGAAGAACCCAATCCTGTCGACGATGAACAGATGAAGACGAGGACAAAAACAACAACGAAAGTAGCAAGGGTTCATCAAATGGTGACGCGTTTCTGCGTTAGATACAGCTATGGAGTGGTACGAACAACACTCGGAGTACTGTCCTACTCAACTACTGCTGCTCAAGAGAATCAGATACCTTACAGCGAAAAAACGAAGGTGTACAATCTACCATTGTAAACCTTCGTTTAAAAAATAAGTGATTATCTTCCACAATGAAGGTAAAATTGCGACATTTTGCCCCTATTTTGCTTTTTCTTCTAACACGTTTCCCGCATGTGATGATTGTAAATATTCGTATAGTGTCCGGTTTCATATACTACATGGATCGCATTCGGTTTTCGGTTATCCGAACAATCACGTATCCGATCGGTGTCTGGTCCTAATTGATTCGGATAAATGACGTTCTACTGTATATATATATATATAAGTATACAGTATATACAGTATACTTATATATATATTATACAGTAGAACAGTATACTTATATATATATATATATACAGTATACTGTATATACACTGCTAATAATAAATTACTAATACCTTATTATATTTTAGTATCATTGTGTATGTTTAGGAAATCCTTTTATTTTTCAATAAATCTTATATATCAATAATTAAAGTTTTTAAATGTATATATATATATAGACTTACTTTAATTTTATTATAATTTACTAATTTTACTTCTATGCGGTACTGCGAATGCTACCTTTGTATTTGGTGGGAAACATTAACCTGATGCTGTGCTCACGAAGTAAATTTTATCATCTTCTAGTCGATTTTAACTCTATAATAGAAAGTAGTCTATTAAGTTTTAGCGTTATATATTAATAGTATTGTGTATTTTATTTAGTAATAATTACATTTCTATAATATTTCTTCCTTTCCCTATGGCTCAGTGTATAGGCAAATTACAGGTGAAGGTTGACTAGTCACAGAACTTTGTTTAAACCTGCAATCTTGGTTTCCAAGAGTTCGCTATTGCACTGCTGTGGCTAATATTTTTTCTGCCTTGACTGATCATACTTATGTTTACAACTATTTGCGTGTACATATATACATATATTAACAGGTTATTATTATAAATTTATTTTTCTTCCTAGGTAGTTTTAGATACCCCCAATTTCTAATTTTAGATTAAATTACTTTTTTAAAATTTATTTTAATTTTTATATTTTTTTAAATTATAAAATCTTAGTGTCCCTAAGATAATGGTAGTAAATTTACAATTCTTAATTTATTATTTCTATTCTTTTCATACCTTTGCTAAGTGCTACCTTTCAGCCATTGTTGTGCTTTGAATATGTATTTGGGTCCAGAATCTGGCAATAACTTGTTTATTGTACTCAGATTTAGAGCGGGCTCTGCGTTTCTCTATGCAATTTTTAGGTAAGTTACCTTTTTCTCATAATGGATTTAGATTTCCTAACCATTATTTTCAATCGGTTTTTGCTCAGTTTTATTAACAGAAAGGGAGAAGGTTGGCTGGCCACAAAACATGTTCAACCTCACTTTTATGTAAATTTTTTTTTTTATACATAGGCTGTCCTAAGTCAGCAATGTTGATAATACTGTAGCATCCATTCTCTTATATTTAACTCTGTTATTTTAATTTTTCATATTTCCTCTTGCAATTTCAATTCTTTTCAGTTTTAATCATGTTTATTCATCTCTCTCTTGTAGAGAAATTTTGGTTATATATATATATATATATATATATATATATATATATATATATATATATATATATATATATATATATATATATATATATATATGCATTATTTTATAATTATATAATAATTTTTTAGTATTTTGTCAATATTTTTTAATGTGAGCTTGTGACAGTTCAACCAATATTTTTTTGAGTATTTAATCAATTCACTTGAATAATTTTTAGAATTTTTTCTGAAGTAATTAGTAATAAACTTAAAATTTCGTTTGCAATTTATCGATGCATATGTTGTATTATCCATTGAATTTTACAAAAATGTTTCGTTGCAACTACTATTTTTAAGGAAATTGCGAACAATAACTGATTTAAAATGAGTTGATTTTATAGGTTCTGTAATAAAATGTTACCCAAACCTGACATATACTTTTGTTTCCATATTAATTGATAATTTAGAATTAGAAATCAATGAATTTGAAACAATTTTATAATCTATCAATCTTTTTCCTCTCTGAAATTGGAGTTTTCACTATCATTGCTTAAATTTTCAATATCTCCCCATATAAAATTTCAAGAACTTAGTCTAATTTTTGGAAACGATGCGGAAGCGACTCTTCGGAATATTTAATGAATAACTAATTGGCAAGACCGAGGAGACCTATTATCGCCATGCTCTCCCCCAGCCGAGTCCTTTACTCGTTCGTTGCTTAGGATTCCTAAATGATTTTAGAAGAGGAGCCTATCTGTTAAACGAAGCACATGACTTAGTGATTCACGAGTTAATTAGCCCAAATGAGAGACAACGTAAGACTGCCATGTTTCCTATCTGAAATACTCCAGAGCATTATTTCGCGAACGGTTTGAACACACAAATTTCTCATGAATACAAATAAAAATTGTCAATTTCAAACGGTAATCCTTCCTACTAATATTGTTTCGATGTGAATGCGAGTACTCACCTCTGCGAAAGCAATGATCTCAAGAGAAGTTCCTCTTTCCAATCCATTGAATGATTCTTTAGTCTTGACATCTATGTATGCTATCGGATCGAGATTTTATTTCGAGAAACATTCGTAATCCTTTCGAAGATATCATTTGTTATTCTCAATTCATTTGGAGCAAACATTTCTGTCCTAAATATCTTTAATAATGACTCTTAGAATTTGGGAAGAATGAACATCCAAAGTTTCTTCTAGAAATGTAGAATTTATTAAAATGATTTGGGGAAATACTTTTGCAAAACCAGGGTCACAGAGAATGGTTTGGTCGAGATTTAAAAATATCCCATTAGCGTAGTGTGGAACTTCGAAGAAAGGAGTGCCAACTCGGGTATCATCTTCATTTCTTGATGGGACTCAAAATCGTGTGGTTGCATCAATCAATCTCAAAGAGAATGAAAATATTTTTTGAAACTGACGAAAAATATTAGGGAGTGTGTGTGTGAATTAAATTTATTGTTTTGATTTCAAAAGATTTAGCGACTAAAAGAATGATCAGTCACAATTATTTTTTTACAAATGTTTTAAATTTGAAATATTTGATCTTCAAATGATACGAAATAGGCATAGAGAACTATTGAAGAATTGTAGAGTTTGTTATTATGTATTGTATACTATATGAAATTTATTTAGTGAAATTCAAATCAAAATGTTTATAACTAAAGACTTCATTTCAAAATCTATTCATATTAGTTTTAAAATAGTCAAAATGTAAAAGCAGTTACATATTATTTGCGTCAAGGTAGTGTTGTTTCGAAGTGTGACATAGGAAAATAGGCAATCCATTTCATTTGGGCTTATTAGATTAAAATAGGGTCATGTATGACCCGATTTATTTTTGTACTGCTTTTTTTATAATTTCAAGAATTTTAATTTGCCTTCTTTGTGAAATCAAATAGATAGAACGAATGCATCTTACATTTATATTTATGTTATTTTTTTATTTAACTCACAAATCTATGGATCTTTTAAAAGGAAATAAAATAAATAAAAAAAATTACCTATTAGGCACAGAAAAAATACAGATAAAAGTAAACAATCATATGCAACTGCATTAAAAAGAAAATTTGGACCCTTAATAACCCAAATTATAAAATTGATTGCAGGGCCATATTTACAGTAAAAGTAACTAGTACATAAATTTTAAGACACACACGAACAAATTCAACTAACGTTTTCATGTTTTCGACATCATAAATAGGGCCAATAAAATGTTTTAATACAAGGGGCAAGCGTTTATTTTTAAGTAAAATTTAACATCAGTCACACTTTGAACTTCTTTCACAAATTCATATGTTGCTTTCCGCCAAAATAATTGCAACTGTTTAACATTTTTATGTGTATAAGATTTCATTCTTCACGTGAATAGATTATTAACGCTTGAATAAATATCTGACTTTTAAGTAATAAAGAAAATAAATAGCGAGAAAAAAATTTTCCATCCCACATCTTCCTGAATGCAAATAAGACAAAATTATTCCTTAACATATCCTTAAAGCGAAAATTAATTTTGAATTATTTTTCCATTGAAATATTCGAAACTACTGAAAAGAAAAAATTGTTAAGTATGTATTTTAATTGGGTAAAAGAAAAAAAAAGCAACGTAAAAAGTTGCAGGAAAATAACTTTACGACACATACAAGACGATGTAAACATATTAAAAGTTAAAACAAATGATTTAAAAGGTTGGAACATTATCAATAAAACGTTTTATTTAATATGATAATCTTTTTCACAGATTATATCTGCAGTCATTTACTATTACAGAGAAACAAATTAGCTTATAATGACAGAAACAAAACGCGAAGAAAAACTTATATTCACAGAGGTAACTATAAAAAACGCAAAAGGTCAATAAAAAAATACATTAAAACTAACATGTGAATCAACGTAAATAAATACCATGTATAAATTGAGTATATGTCTGGTCACGTTAAACAGTTGGAGTGATCAGGAGCGCCTGTTAAAATTTCGAGTAATGGTAGAAAATAAATTTTGACAGTTCAACTTACATTGTTTCAGGTAACTGCAGAACATGCAGACAGGTATGGAAAATTGTCTCTCAAGTAATCTATTAGCTTCTTTAGCCTGCGTCATTGATTTATTTGTGGAGAAATTAGTTCTAGAAAACATTTCAAGACTTTTCACAGCTCCAATTAGTGATCCCTGAAGCCTTACAACGGTCGACCCAAGAAATGCTAGCATTGCATTGTCAGGTTAGGTTGCTCTGTTTCCGAAAGGCTGTTTCTTCACACACGTCACTCAGAGAAAAAAAAATGGGCAAATCAGTTTCTCGTCGTATTTGCACATTTTTTTAGAGCTTTCGGATTAAGTAGGTTCTCAGAAACATGCCAATAGCTTCCAGACATGAAACAGTTTTTATGGCAATTTATTACGCCCCAAAATTGTTTTTATTTGTTAATTTATGTACGTTGATTAAATAATAAGACTGAAGTGTATTTAAATGCTTTAGCTGTTTGATTCACCTGGAACATTTGTAAATTACTCAGATTAAGGCTTTTACGCATTCAGGAAAAGAGATAAATTTTAATTAACATTATAAAAGCAATTACAGGAACAATCGAGTAAGGATTTATCGATAAATTAATTAGCCATTATGTTTTATTATATTTGATATTGTAAATAAATTGTTACGAGATGAAGCCCTTTTGACAGAAATTTGGAATAACCCCGGAAAAATACGGGGATAAGCATTGCATATAAAGATGAAGATAGGTAGATAAACAGAGAGGGGGGGGGGATTGATTAATTTTCAACTTCACAACGCCAATAGCTTTCATAACACACTTCAAATGCTATTGGCGAAACACAGAAGATGGAAAAGTTTAAGAAAAACAAGAAATAGAAGAAAAAAATTTTTAAATCAATTCCTACTTAGGTCAACAAAGTACAATTTTTTTTATTTATTAAATTTAATTAATGAATTAATACTTGAAAAAACTGTATCAACATCAAGTATCATCCACTACAAGCTTTAAAAAACGCATTTGAAGCCAAGAAAAAAATTCGTTAGTAAAACGTACTGGCGCCATCTGTTGCAAGTAGTTCTAACTACATCAGAAATAACGCAGATCAAATTTAAAATTAAAAAATAAAATTTAATTAATGAATTAATATTTGAAAAAAATGTATTAACATCCAGTGCATCCACTACAAGTTTAAAACATATATTTGAACTTCAGTGAATGAATAAAAAAAATTGTTAACGATTGAAAATTTGAACAAGATATATATATATATATAATATATAAAATTATCCTGTCACAGTGTTTGTAACCAAACTCCTCCGAAACGGCTAGACAAATTCTAATGAAATTTTGTGCGTATATTCAGTAGGTCTGAGGAAAATAGTTTACGGATGTAAACTATTTTTCATTCCGATATTGCAATTAGTTAAAAAGATATTAGTTAAAAACCTTAAAACGCCTAATTGTTTTACTCCTAATGGTTGTTTACTTGGCAGAACTTCCATTCCGTTTCGGCCGAGCGGTGATCCGACGTTTCCACCATCTTAAAATTGCCATCCAGATTTTACCGTTGAAATCAGACAAAAAATAATTACAGAATCGGAAAGATCATTTATTTCACCACAAAGCAGTATAATTTTCTTTGCAAAATAATGATATTTTCTATTTTTTAAGAATTTTTTAAATAAGGGTTAAAACTGATGCGTTTTTATGGAAATTATTTCTAAATTGTTGCGTATGAATTTGTTTTCGTGTTATTAAAACGATATTCAACACTGAATAACTTCAAGCCTTTCTCTTTTAGATCCAGTCATTTAAAAAATAAAATTCCCAAAATTTTTTTAAAAGATTTTTCAAAAGTACTGAAAATTTTAACTTAACATTGAATAACTTTGTCATTTATGAAAATAATCGCACGAAACTTTATTTCCGTGTGTAAACAAATATTATCCGTAATTTGTACGAAGATTGAAAAAATTGCGCAAAAATTACGGATTTAAAATTTTTTTGGGGGATTTTCGTAAAAAATCGTTTTTGCGAAAAATAATTTAAACAGTATTTTTTGTACATTTTTTTATTTAAAAGTACTTTATTTTTGCAATTAATTTGTGAAGTTTGAAAGCATTAACTTAAAAATTATGCCTAAAAATAAAAAAATTTAATAAAAAATACGCGATTTTACTGTTAGCCAAACTTTGGAGTCGAAAAATAGTTTTGCGCCAAAGACTGTTTAACCGTCGACCGCATCTAACTCAAGGGTTACACTAAAATGTTCTGCCTTAAACAGGGGGAAATCAGTAAATTTGGCGAGTAAAAAAAAATGCGAGTGAAAAAGTTATTTTTGCTTCAATTTTCGTCATTTTTCTTTAGATAATTTTCAAAATTAAATCATTATAGATGTTAGATTAAGATGACAAAATGTATTCAATACATTTCTGAGACCCATTTAAAATATTTATCAGTATCAAAATTTTTGTTCTCTTTCATAAAACTTATAGTTTACTTTAAAATAATGCCTAATGTATAAATATTTTTTTTGACATATATAATTTCATAATAAAAAGCAAAATTTGCCCATTTCGAATTTTTTTTTTGAATTATTCAGTGAAATAGCATAATTTCCTTAGAAAAAAATAAAAGCTATGTTCAAATAAAAAATTCTTCATTATTAATTGCGTGTTATTAATATATCAAAAATCCCTAAATTGGCATGTCACAATTAATTGCTAAATGAATCTTTTTAATCAATATTAGTATAAAATAATTAATTAATTTTGTTTTGTATTTTTGATTTCTTCTAAAATGAATAAATATAGATGAATTTAAATGAAAATGATTTTTAAAAAATTCATTGATCATTTAGAATCAGTGATTAAAAAAATAAAACGCCGAAAACTATGTTTTTTTAAAGTATTTTAAAAAAAAACTTTTTTTTATACAAAACAATGATATTTTGCATATTTTATGATTTTTTTCTGAAATGAATCAAAATCGTTGCGTTTAAATAAAAATGATTTTTAAAACTTTTAGAATCAGTGATTTAAAAAATAAAAAGCCAAAAACTTTTTTGAACAAATTTTAACAAAACACTCAAAATACTTAAAACAATCATTTAATAATTTCTTCTTTTATAAAGATAATTGCATGAAACATTTTTCCCGTGTGTCGAACATTTCAAAATATCCCCACAATTTTACTTCAAGATTTAAAATAGTAGTAAAATTTTGTAATTTGAAAAATTTCTACTTTTCTGTCTTTTTTTAACATACAACTATTTTTAAAAAGGCTACATTTTCGTTTCCGGGGACTAAAAAATTGCTACGAAAGAATTGAAAAGTGAGTGAGTGATTTATAAAATCGCACTGTTCGCCTATTCGAGGGCTTTAACGACGGACCTCGAAATTTTCAACCATCGTCAAGTGACGAGGACTGCACCTAAGCTTTTACCCACCTCTCCTAAGTACCACACTACACCACGCAAGAACAAATTTCGAAAAAGGGAGTTTTAATGTCATAGTTAAAGAAAAATCACTCACATCGCGCATACACAAACATAAGTGCTATCGTCCTGAGGGAAACAAGAAATTCCCATGGGGATTAAGTTATTCACTGGTAAAAGCCCGTGCAACGCCCAGGAAAGAAACAAAGAAGTCAAGGTAATTTCGAGAAATAATATTGGAAGTGCTGATTTTGTGAAGAGAAGGGAAAATGTTAAACGAGAAAGCCATGACACGCACTCACGGGCCATACACTCACATCGTACGCGTCACACCCACACCAAAGTGCTGGCGTCAGAAAGAAAGGAGGAAATTAACATGGGGATTAAGTTATACCCTCGGTAAAAGCCCGTGCAACGCCAGGCCGGGTCAGCTAGTATATATATATATATATATATATATATATATATATATATATATATATATATATATATATATATATATATATATATATATGTACGTATATATAAATAAATATATATAGGGAGAGAGTGAAATAATAGTAGGAGTTAAAAAATAGGTAATTGGACTATGCATTGTATTGTCCACCCATCATTTTCCCATCCCTTTGTTCCTTGTGCTGTAACTTTTTTGAAAAAAAAAGAAAATACGAGTTGTTCCGACTTTTTGGAACATTACAATACTATAGAAGACAAATCAATAGATGGGGGAAGAAAAAGGAGTAGAAATAAAAAAAATAAACAAAAAAAATGGATCCCTGAGGTTTTGAAATGCGAAAGAAAGTTTCACTCGTTAATGTTTTTCAAATTGAAACTATTTTATTTCATTTTTTGCATAGATTTATATTAAAAATATGAACAAAATAGATTGGTAGTTTTGTATTAATTGAATAGAGATTGGATTGGAATTGACATCGCACAATGAAGTAACATGAGGGCTGTTAGCGAAGAGCCTCCGAATTTTGATCCCCGGTCCAAGAGACGAGGACAATACCTGAGCTCACATCTCCTTCTCTAATTCGTCCCAATGGGAGGCCTCGACATATTTATCGCGCGTAAGTCTCTCTACGCAACAGATCTTCAACAGACGCGTTCGACACTGGGGGTCATGAGTTCGCGACTAGGACAACTCGGCTCTTACTGAATAGAGAATCAGAGATGTATCACAGAAAATATTAGATTGGAGGATTTCGTAACAGATTGCTCAATTTTTTAAAAATTTATTACAAATAAGTTTTTTTCGTTTGTGCTAATAACAAGAAATTGAGCAAACAAATATTATTTTTCAACAAACCATATAAAGTTTGGTTTCATTTTCGAAAGTGAAATTGGGTAGCCTAGGATCACGAACTCGTGGCCAGCATGTCATGAGCTCGAGCTCTAATGCCATTGAAGACCCTCCATGTAGAGAGGCTAAATATGTCGAGGTTCAATGGCATGGTGTGGTAATTTGGAGGTTCCCGCACGGAGTCGTTACCCGAACGTGATTCAGAATTGCGAGGTCTCTCGTCAACAGCTCGCTTTATAGTGCGACGTTGAGAAACATTCACTCAAAAGTCAAATTTCATTTTTAGATTTATTATTGCTCACAGTTTGATGATGGAGTACCAGCTTCCAAACATAAAAAAGTCTATTTTGACACTACTCGCAAATTCTTCACTTTTATGAGATACTATAGATTTGAACTCGCATTTGGCGAGTCCTTCCACCGATTGGAAATTGAAATGATTTTCAAAATTAATTTCAGATACACAAATGATTTTGTAGCTAATGGTATTTACAATCTGTGCCTCAGTCTCAAGGATTTTCGGAAACAATTAAGATCCATGATGAATGTATACATTTGAATACTCATTCAGATACAAATAGGTCATTGTAACTTTATCAAGTATATTTAGTCATTATTATCATTATTACTTCAAACTTATTTAGTCTTTTATGCTTCACAGAGAATCCCAAAGTGGTCCCAAATTTTGCTCATTGCTAAGTGAATAACAATGGAATTAATTCTTTAACTTTTACATCTTTTTAATTGTTAATAATGAATAAGAGAAAAAAAGATCAGTTAGAATAAAAGTTTTTATTTCAGTTTTATAAATGAATAAATTTTTGAAAATTCATGTAGATAGTTTATTCAAAAAAAAATTGTATGTACTTAAAATCGCGTGATAGTATCAAATTTAAAACAATTTTGAATTGAAAATGTATTTTTTAAAAGCGTAGGATAACTTTTTGGCGAATAAAATACTCAACATCAAAAACAAAACAAGATAGAGTAAGAATCCTTGTTAGATCAATTCTCCTTTTTATAGTTCGAAATTTAAAGACTAGATAAAGCTCTTGTGTTGTGTGTACTAACACATTAAAGACTTGTCGTTTCCTAATATAGTTTTGAAATGAATGAGTGATTGAATATTAACGTCGCCTTATTCAGCAACACGAAGGGTTTTGGCGATGGACCTCGTAATTTTGAGCTATGGTCAAGTGAGGAGGACATCACCTGAGATGGCATCCTCTCTCCTAACTACCACACCAATTGGAGGACGTTTGAGCTCTCTCGACAGATTTAACGTACACAGTGGCACTAGGCTCGAACTCATGACATGGCTGCCATGAGTCCGTTACCTTGACCACTAGGCTACCGCGGCCAAAAGGTTTTGAAATAAATTGTATTTATAATATATGAGAATACATTTCTATGGTATATTATTTAATTATGTCCGTATTATACTTCTTTAAGATAATTTATATTTTTGTTAAAAGCAATATAAAGTCTCAATAATTAATTTTAAAATTTATTTTTATTTAGGATATGAAGAAAGAGTATATTTTAAACTAAGATTAAGAGACTTCTATTGAGCAGAAATAAATGTGATTAAATTATAATACATTTAATTTAGGCAGTATATAATTAAGTAGATAAAATTCAATAATTTTCTATTATTTCTGTGAATTATAAATTAGTATAATTTGGTTCTTTTTATATTTAAAAAAAATATTTTTAAGTTGATATATTTATTTTGAAGTTCATATATATATAAACATTTAAAATATGAGAAAAATGTCATGAAATGTTTTCTTCTTTCACTGATATGAAAAGTGAAGCTCTATTTCTGAAAAACTATGTTTTAGCAATACATTTGAGTCCCGCAACAGCATTAGTTCTTATTACTTTGAATTCAATCTGATATCTATAAATTTATAATCTTTGTATCACATTTATATTAAAACTCACAGTAACAGAAACGCGTTTTGAGTTACAGTATTTTGTAATTAGATTGAGAATTAAAAATATTTTTGGAATTGCATATTAAACGTCTCTCACACTAACTATTCAAATTAGCTCTGAAAGTCTATATTAAATGTTCTCACAGAACGAGAAATTATCAATACATTTTAGAAAAAATATTTGCCTATAAAATATAATTTTTTTTTCAGAAGGAAACAATTATAAATTATTTCACAATGTTTGTTGAGTGCCGAAATCCAACGATTAGAAGATGGAAACAAATTTTGGTTTTTCACATAAAGAAAAATTAGGTAATAAAAGAAGTAATTCATTAATATACAAGTATGAAGTTATTACTTGTTAATTCTAAAAAAACTGCATTTGGAAAGATGTAATTGAATAGAGGAAGGTTTTTAATATTTTTAAAACCAAATTTTATGATGCTAAAATTCGCAAATCCAAAAGTAAAGCTTATTTTATTTTTCACTATTTACTGTCTCGAGCGCCCAATGAATAAACCGGCACTGCTCACACCAGAACTTAATTTTATATATATGCCTTATTTTTTTAAAAAGTTTCTTACGCAGATAATGTTCAGTTTTCTATGAATTTACAACAATTCTATTCAAATTTATAAATCAGTATTCCCATGTATTTCAATGTTCTCCATTTTTTTTAAATGAAAGATCCTTATAAAAGAAAACATTGTCTCACTTATAGGTTAATGAAGTTAAAGAAATATTTAGAATTTTAATCGTAAAACTAAAATGCTGAATAAATAATTCTGTTTTAATATTTCAATAAAAGCTTTACTTCCATCCAGTTACTGTTAAAATATTCTATAAATTCTCTGAACTTTTATATCAGTTAGGTGGTAACTAAGAGTGAAAGCTTTTTATAATCAAAAATTTTAATTATTTTAGTTTTACACTTTTATTAAAGAAAGAGAAATAATCTTTATTTAAACACTCTGATTGATCAAACTTCCAATTCTTATAATTTTTAGTTTAAAAAAAACCCTTCCTACCAATGTAAAACGGGATTTTAAAGTTTTGTGTGATTAAGAAATATATATATATATATATATATATATATATTAGTTTAATATTTATTCTACTAATATGTTGTAGCTATTACTTATAATGTTATTTCCCTAATAATTTTTTTTACCTTAACACCAGTTAAATATCACAATACGAATCTTTAGTTCTACTAAAAAAAAGGGAATAAGTATTAGGTAATTTTTTACCTGCCGGTAGACAGGTATTTTGAACATTACATGGAACAACACAAATAGAAATAAGAGGTATCTTTTCAGTCTATAGCAAGAACGCATAACAAAAAACGTCAGCGAAAATCAGCGTAAGCTATAAATTCTTGAAACGTGACTAATTACTGAAAATATTCAAGGAATTAAATTACGTGATTGAATTTAATTATTTATGTTCAATTGCTCATTCATAAAAAATTTACTCTCTATTGTTAAACGCTACTATTCTATTTTTAAATTATTGAAATTTAATCACCCTTTTCATTTACTTATTTTATCAGCTGTATGTCAAACTATGTAAAAACAGATTCTTAAAAAAGAAATTCTTAGCACTTATATGGCTACATATTGTTACAATTTAAAAAATAACTAATTTTAAAATGCTATATATAAGGCAAGCTTGAACCCAAAAAATTAGGAAATGAACAAATCTAATCACCAAATGCATCAAAATAATAAGTTGTTAAAAAAAAAGTAAAACTAAAAGGTTTTAAACTCAGAGATAATGTTTTTCTTATCGCTTTGAAAACAGTTTCACATATTGCCTCGTCATACATTTTTAAACGTTCAAACTAAATCTTTTATAAAAAAATTTTGCAATGTTTTGAGCTCAATATTTTTTTTTGTAAATATAACAGTTTTTTTTTCGAAATATGCAATTTTTATAGCATTTCGAAAAATATGTTTCTAAGAGCGTTTAAAAAGAATTATTGCGATAAATAATATATCTTTTTTAAAAATTTCGTTTTACATTTCAGGTTTTTAGATCCAAACATTAGTTAAAATGATAAACGAATATTAGCATATTTTAGTATTGTCACAAAGATTGAAATAACCACACGGTTATAGGCTTAACACATATTTATTAAAACTCTCTTCAACTGGATGGACTCAGCTTTTATATTCCTAGAAAAATATTCAAGAAAAAACTGGGCACGCAGATTTTCTCCTTTGGCACTCCCAACAGTGCATGACATATCGCACAACATTTCGGTACATCCCCGGCCAGTAAAATCTCTAGCGGATTCTATCATAAGTTTTCGCGAAGCCAAGATGCCCTGCGATGGATTCATCATAAAAATGTCTAAGTATATCGGTTCGTAGATGTTTGGGAATGACTGGTAGCCACATCTTTCCATCCGGATCAAAAATTCTTTTTACAGAGGATCCCGTTAACTAATTTTCAGAGGTTTTCTTCTCTGTGGAAGAACAGCTGTTCGAAGGGTTCCCTCCTGGCGAGGTCGGGGTTTTTCTTCTGTTCGATTGCAAGATTCATGCCAATAGCGACAGCTAGAAATTTCTTCTTGCACAGGATTTCTTGAAAGAGTGTCCTATGCTTCTGACCAGTTTACAGAAAAATGATACTCTTAAAGACGCCCATTTTGCCATTCTTCCAGAAGGATCCTTCTCATCCATGAGCCAGAACAATGCATGATGATTAGTTACAATAGTAAAATGTTTTCGAATAGGTTTGTTGAGAGCCCATACGATGGCAAGACATTCCCGTTCTCTCAAGGAGTAATTTTTTTCGGCTTTGGTCAAAGTTCTGGAAACATATGCTAGAACCTTTTCGACTTTATTCTGAGTTGGCACCAGGACTGCTCCAATACCATATCCACTAGCATCTGTATGAATTTCTGTTGGAACATTTTCGTCGTACATTCCCAATACTGGTTCAGAGATAGGGGCTCTCTTCAGAATCTCAAATGATTCTATTTCTTCGGAACTCCAATAAAACTGTGCATCCCCTTTTAGCAGCAACGGCAAGGTTTCAGCTAGATAACAAAAACCTTTAATAATTCATCGGAAGTATGAGCAAAGTCCAAGAAAGCTTCGTAGCTCACGTACATTCTTTGGGACAGGAAAATTGCTTACCGTTTTCACTCTGTCGGGATTGGGACGGACACCATTACCAGATACAAGATGACCAAGTATTTTAATTTCTCGGGCTGCAAAAAGACACTTATTTGGGTTAAATAACAAACCGGCTTCCCGAAGGCATTTCAAAATGCACTCTAGCTGGGTAAAATGATCTTCAAACGTTTCTTGAGAACACTATTTGTCATCTAGGTAACAAAGACACGCCGACCATTTGAATGGGTAATAAATGCAGTCTTTTCACGATCCGCTTTATAAACTTATATCTGTCAGTAACCATAGCGGAGATCCATGGAAGAAAAGAACTTGGCGCCCTTCAGACAGTCTAGCGTATCAACAATACGAGGAAGAGAATAAACATCTTTTTTTGTGACCTTATTGTTTGCGATAATCTATGCAAAAACGCTAGCTTCCGTCTTTTTTTATTACGAGCACAAAGGGTGAGGATCAAGGACTTTCGGTGGGGTGGATTATACCTTTCTCAAGTATTTTCTGCACTTCTCGCCAAGTTGGCGAGACTTGGTAGGCCCTTTGGTTGATTGGAGCATGATTACCAGTGTTGATTCTGAGCTTCATATTCGCACCTGTGGTTGTCGACTTGTCAGTCTTCGTGAAAATTTCAGAAACTGTTTGGTGCAATTCAGGTAGTTGGTTCTTTTGCTCTTGATTTAACTCAGGAGATATCATCAGGGGATTCCCTTGTCGCTTGTTTCCATCGGACATCTCGTGTTTCATATCGGGTACATGCGATGTGTCGGATGTCACACATAAGTGCTCTCCATCTAGAGGTTCCACTAGGCCTGTGTACATTCCAATAAGAATGATTTAATTTCCCGACAGGAGGTTAGTAATCCAGATCTCACTTTTTGAAGTAAAACTTCTTTAAGCACGCTTGACTTGGGGAGTAAGCTGGTGAATGCGTGACGAGAGCGTTATGATAAGTGTGATCGGGAGAGGCGAATGGAAGTTGAGAGATAGATATAAGTTCAGGTAGCAACTAAAATGACAGTTAGGACGCAGTGCCATCTATCGGGTGAAAAGGAAGTTATTCAGCTCGAATAAAAAAGGATGGATATTTTTAAGATTTTTTTGCTCGAAGAAAGTATGAGGTATATATGAATCAAAGCGGAATGTGTTTTTTCTGAATTCCATTAGTAAGGAAAACTTGTCTGGGAGATTTTTAATACAAGAACACATGCCACATCTACATTTTAACTCGATGTTTTCGCAAGATAGAAAAAAATTGTTTCAAAATGAAAAAGAAAAATTGATTTTTTTACATGCTTTATATTAGGATTAAAAATATATAAAAAAATAACGAGAATTACTTGATTTTTTCAAAATTATTTGAAGTAATTTACTTATGGCTGTGTGATTAAACGTACATTATCACAACAAACATTGATGTATCAGATGGATTGGCAAACGGTGCAATTGGTAAATTAGTACATATTGAACAAAACGAACACAATGAAGTTACACGAGTATGGTTAACTTTTGAGAATTCACGAAAAATTGGTGAAAAACTTCGACGAAAAGCTTCCGGTCACGTTGCGATACATAATATTGATAAACATGCCGTTCCAATAGAACGCAGAGCATATACCATTGCCATGAATAATAACAAAACAATAAACGCAAAATGAAATAATTTTTCTTTAGTATCAGGATGTGCCATGACAATTCACAAATCTAAGGGTGGAACATTCAATGAAGTTGTTTATGAATATCAAAGGACTCATTCTCTACCATTACTATATGTTGCTCTATCACGAGTTACCAGTATTGAAGGACAGTATATAGTGCCAAAAGATAATGATAATAGATTTTATCATGGTCAAAAAAATGATACATTGATCATATCTTTACAAGATGAATTTCACTGAATATCGTTGAACACATTGTCAACAATAGGAAGAACGATTCTTGGTTTCAGGAATGACAAAAAAAAGTTGTCCATGTTTACTTTCAATTGCCAAACTCTCAGAGAACACGTGTCGGATTTGAGATATCCCGTAATTGATTCAAGCAATGTTTTGTTTCTATCAGAAACCTGGTCAAATGACGATGAAAATGTTGACATTCCGAATTTTAATTGTATTGCGAAATTTAAGTCGTGTGGTCTAAAGCACACTCGTTGCTTTTTTTTTTCATTATGATATGAGGATATCATGGATATTACAGCAATATTTCTCTCGATGAGTAAGTGTTTACTACAGTCTATGACCCCATTTATGCTTCTTTGGGATTAGTCTCTTAATACTGCTATTTTAATTAAAGAGTGAGGCTTAAGTGTATAGTGGCAGACAACTTCCAGGTATCCAATATTGCGTAAACTTGGCAAATGTCTTACAGAAATAGTTCACTCTGTCCACAGTCAATTACGGCTTGGGAAGCTGCTAAAAAGTCCAATCCAAGGATTATGCCATGACTACAAGGTGGCAAAACAATAAATTCAAATGGCAGCTCTCGGCTGTTTATACGGACACGCAAAATGCATTTGTCTATTTGCTGAACAAAGCTTCCATCGGCGACTTTTAGCATGATGCTTTTTGCCTTGGAGAACAGCACCTTCTTTAAGAATCGAAGGTACTTATCGGAGATTACAGAGAATGAAATTTGGTTCTCGAGCCCCTTCTACAGCCTCAATTTTATCGAAGCTTTGTCAGTGATTTCGATAACTGTGAAAAATGGCTTTCCTCTCCCTGCAGTAGCGTGCGACATGTCCAGGACGTCCACAATGGAAACAAACTGATCTGTTGTCAATTGTTCGCCAAAGATCAGTTTTTCTTGTCTGTGTTGGTAATCTCTGTGCAGGAACTCTTGATCTCCTGGTTAAAGCGGCATACGTTGGTCGTCGTTAAGTTTCGGTAGGTTTTACTGAAACTGGTGCCAGAGCCTTTTAGATTTCGTCTTGTATCATTTCTTCAAGTAATTGGGATTGGAGATAGGGGTCCGAATAGAGAATCGGTTCACATGTTTGGTCGATCACTCGATGAACTTCCTCTTGTACAATTCTTCGAACAAGGAACAGCAAATCAGGCTCGTCTTCCATGGCTGCCACCGATACAACGCTTGGAAGCCTCTCAAACCTCCGTCGTTCAATCCTCTTCTGTTTCATGTCCTTGATATAGTTGCACCATTTAATGAAATCACCTGTAGTATTGATTTCCTTCGTCAGTAAGGACTGATAAATGTCCGCCGCAATACCTTTCATTAGATTCGACACTTTTTTTTATCATCAGTCATTGAAGAATTAACTTCTCGGCACAGCCCCAAGACACTTTGTATGTATGACTGCGTACTTTCTCTCGAGCGCTGAGCTCTGGACTTCATCTATTCATCTGCCTTTCTGATATACTTTTGACGGTCGCCAAGAAGTGTGCTTAATACAGTTTTAAACGTCTCCCACGAATTCAGGTTGCCTTCATTGCTTATGTACCACTGCTTGGCATTGCCTTCAAGGAAGAAATAAAAATTAGAGAGGCACATCATATCATTCCACTTATTGAATTTAGTATTCTTTAAGCCATTTTTCAAAGGATCTTCTTTAGGCATTTCCCGGAAGGTCGAAGGGTTCCTTTGTTGATAGTATGTAGGAATCACTACAGTGGACTTAGACTTTTCCTGCATTTTCGTTCTTTTTCTTTCTGGGGAATAAGACCCAAATTCTGGCGATAACCCTCTTAAACGGAGTCTCCTGAGAAGGTTATTACTATTATCCACGTTTATATCCGGCGCCTCCATCAAATATGTCACGAAGAATGAAATAACCATATGGTTAGGCTTAACACGTATTTATTAGAATAGAGAACTCTCTTCAACTGGAGGGACTCAGCTTTTATATTCCTAGAAGAATATTCGAGAAAAAACTGGGCATACGCTCGCACGCACTGGCACCCACTGCATCTAATTTGCATATGTACAAGAAATATCTGAATAGTAAAGACAGTTTCTAGAATCAACCAGATTCCAGAGCAATAATGAATAATATTTTTAAATTGAAACTCCAGTCTTTGGATGAAAACGTACTGGCTCGGATTCGAATCAGCGATCGACGGATCTCCAATTCAGTGCTCTAAAGACCTAACTACGGTGAATGATTGCACTTTTTCCTTTATACGGCAATATATTTTTCTTTAGAATGAGTGCGCGTTGCATGCATAAAAATCCAGTTTAATAATCTTAAGAGTAATGATGCTTCTCTAGAAATTGGATGTAGTTAGTTTGGGTCCGATAAATGATTTTCTTAGATTTTATGAATGATATTTTATTTTGGACATGCTTTTATTTCAAATCTCTTTTGGAAGGTTAATCTCCCCCTTTCCCTTTTTGTTACTAAGCTATGTAAAAGAAAATACTTTTGACTCAAGATAATTCTTTAAACAATTTTTTTAACATCTGTTTTTATTTATGAATTTTTATTTTTACACAACTTATGGTCGCTTCTTTCACATCACATAATAAAGGATCGCTATTTTCAGACTGATTATCTAATACGGTGAAGAATGATCCTTTTGGAGATGAAAGTTAGTAAATATATTTCTTCGTTTTCATTGCAGGTAACCCAAATGTAGAACGTTCTTGAACCTGGATTCTCAAATATTGCTATTGCTTCCTCTGAAAAAGCACCCATTGATTGATTATAGCTTCATTTTTTTTCCATTTTGCCACTATTTATTTTGTGTAACAACATCAGAAAAAAAATCAACCGACTGAAATAAGCTTTTAAGAGGGTAGTAAATTTCACAGGATCTAATAGCATACAAAAGGTTAAGAAATATCCTCGGAAGTAGAGTTTTTTAAAGAGCACTACATATATATGTTAGAAAGAATTCAGAAGAAAAGGAAAGGGAGGTGAAAGAAAACATTAAGTAATCAAAAACAAGGACAGTAATCGCTACGCTCGGGGTGATAAAACACTCGTACAAGTGCAGAGAATTATTTTTAGGATTTTTTTTCGATACTAAGAGAGAAAAAATAGATTTCCGAAAGAAAAGTATTTTGACGCGAGGAAAAAGAAGAAAGGAAGTAAAAAGAAAGAGTGAAGAAGAGCAAAAACGCAGGGAAAAACCTAAAAATGCAACTGTGTCTGTTATCTCAAGTTTATGAATCGATACTTTGTGGAAAACTTTTTAAAACAGAAAGGAATACCTGCAGTTCCTTGAAGGTTAACGAATCTGAAAAAAAAGAAAGCTTCTTTTGTATTCGAAAGGAAATTCTTTCGTATAATTTTCATCTTTTTGCTTGAGTATAATTTGTGAGAGAAATTGCTGCGGTGTGCAATTTGGAAATTGATGCACAACGTCTAATGAGTATAATAGACTTATTTTTCTTTTTTCCTCCTTTTTTTCATTTGCTCCAGTATCTGACCTCTCGAAAGGTTTGATCTTCACGCACAGATAAAGAATTATTTGAAAAAGAAAAATATTTTTTCTAAGAATCCATAATATTAAAAATAGGTAGAAAGAGCAATGAGAGAGTAAAGAACAATGCTTCTCATTAAAAACCCGTCTGTTTTAATGTTTTCAGTTTGCAATTAAAGTGGCATCTTAAAATTAAAAATTAAATCAATTCTTCTTTTTCATTTCGAATAGCAATTTGTGAAATTAAATTTTATCCCTACTGTTTTGTATATAATTATTATTAGGTTTTAAATTATATATTCTAAGCTGTGCGTTGTTCTCATTAAGATGTTTATAAATAGTCATAAATAATACAATTTTTTATTAAAATGACTGACTACTAATGGAAGATATACTGACTCAACTGGGTAAATCAATTGATGTTAACTTTATTGTTGTAGTTGTGTAAGCATATGACAGCAGATCAAGATCAAGAATCAGCGTTATAAACAAAAAAAAAGTACCTGAAGAATTAAAGAATTTCCTAAAATAATATTAATAAGATTAAAAAAGGAGATACACATATTTTGGATTTATTTTGCATGTAGGCTAGATACTTAAGCATTTAAAGCCAGAACACACTTGAATAAAAAAAATGTCACACACAGAGCTTTTAACTAAAATATGAAATACAGCCACTCAAAAAAGTATTGGGACCCTTGGCATGTATAACTGTAAAGCCATTTATAAAAATATTTTTCACATTAAAACAAAAACTAAATGAATTAAGAAATAGTTTAACATTTGGTGTAGAGTATATAAGGAAAATTTTATTAGTATTATAGAATTATAATTTAATCTAGCTTTTCAAATATAATTCAAAGGCACACTGGAGTCCAAAAAGTATTGGCACATTTTTGAAATGAGAAATTTAACAAATATACAGCGCATCAATAGAATTTATTTTCACATCACTTTTCTAGACTAGAAGTTTAAATATAAGTGTTTTAATAGATCAGATTGTTTATAGAAAAATTGGCGAGAAACAAAGATATATCAGTAGAATGCGAAATCTCGCAATAAGTCATTGAAAAGAGAGAAAATTACTTGGCTGTATAGGAAAAATCTTGAAATTGAGTCAGTCAACTGTTTTTTTTTTAACATCATTGACAGGTTCAAGAAAACAAATAGTGTTGAAAACCAGCAAAGATCAGGGATATTTAATGAACGTGAAGAGCTTGTGAGACATTAATCCAAGAGCAGTCAAATTGACTTGGCAATGTAAGAGTGTTCGGAAAATCCTGAAACTGTCCGAAATGTTTTCAGAAAACATAAGCATCATGACAGAGTACCTCAAAGAAAGCCCTACATCAGCAAAGCAAATACACAAGCTAGGTTCGCATTTGCTAAAATGTATGGAAGGAATGTTGGGAAAATGTAATTTTTGTTGATGAAAGCAAATATAACATTTTCGGATCGGATAACAAGCAAAAAGTTGGGCGGAAATCAAATACAGCAATGCATGCCAAAAATTTACGGACTACTGTCAAATATGGAGGGAGTAACCAAATTGTCTGGGGCTTCATGGCAGCTCTGGTGCCAGGAACTTACATTTTATTGATGGTATAATGAATAAATATGTCTATCCTGACATTCTCAAGAGGAATTTAAAGCCAAGTGTGGGCAAGCTGGGAATCTCAGGACATTTTAAATTGTACCAAGGTAATGCCCCAAAACATACTGCATATATTTGCAAGTTATGGTCCTCTACCACTGTTCTAGTGTTATTAAGATTCCTGCACAAAGTCCAGACCTTAATCTCATTGAACATATGTGGGATTATTTTCTGCAAAAACTATTTGAGCACCAAATTTCTAACAAGCAGGATTTAAGAAAATATTTGGCCGAAGAGTGGACCAAAATCAATAGATCGTTTTGCAAAAAATTCATCCAATCCATGCCAAATATATAGAGAGGTCATAAAAAGACAGGGCGGTCAACAAGATATTAATTTCTAAGTTTGAATTGTTTTTCTTAATTTATTGGAAAGTGTCTCAATACTTTTTTGATCACGTTTTTTAACTCGATTTCTTTTATTTTCAATATTAACCATAATTGCATTAATGTATGAGTTTTGTTCACATTTTGATTTGTATTTACCAAAATAACTTACTTCTTTTTTGGTTTCATTTGTATGTTTAAGAAAAATGTTACGATAAAAACGTATGAACTGGTAATGTGTCCCTATACTTTTTTGGACAGACTGTACTTCTCCAATTCCCCAAATTCTCCGTTTTTCTACAATACTTTAGAGTTACTTTCCTGTATGAGACAGTTTGACATAGACATTGAGGTTAACAATTACACCACAATTACAGTTCGCGGGGGGACTATTTAACACTGATACAGTTTCAGAGGCACTGGTATAATGTTCCAGTTCATAGACCGATACGCAATAGAATATTAAGGGAGAGAGATTTCAGTGCACATAATTTTTACATCACTTAAGGCTACAGTGAAGTTTCAAAATCAATTTTTTTAATTACCAATGAAATTTTTTCAAATTTGCAGGAAATGTGTAATATGTTACCAAATAAAAATATACAAATTTTAATCAAAATATCTTTATTGGTTTCTGAGATATTAATTTTTTAAATTTTAATTGTACCGAATAATTAACATATTTCAAAATGCTCCATGCGCAACCAGATTCAGTCTACGCTGTCAATATTCTCTCATAATGTTCATTTTATATATAAAAATAAAACTTAGTGAAGTTTTCTTCATATTTCTCTTTTTAAAAAATTAAAAAATTATTTATGTTGAAAATTTTAGTTTTTTCCTTAAAAACTAACTAAAATGTTTATATTCTCTGGTTTTTATTATTCCCCCTTCACTTAAATAAAAAAATATTCACTAGCATATATTTATACACCTATAGAGAATATGTGTGCAAATTTTCACTGCAATTGAGAAAAATGTGTTGCGGAGGGAACATTTTAAAGTTATTGAAACGACAAAAATTATAATTCCCTTAAATGAAGGTTTTTATGAGTATGATGATTATAAATCTTCAATCACATTTGATAAAAGCAATTATTACTATAATTAAGGAATACCATATTGTTTACAACTTATATACTGATTTTCTTTATGTCATTGTAATAAATATACCTAATGTTCAGCAAAAAACAAATTTTCAGTAGTAAATGAAAAATTTAATATTTTGATGTTATTGAAAATATGACTGAAAATGTATTTTAAAGTCAAGCACAATTCTAGAGAACTTTATATACAACATATCTAAATGTAAAATAATATTAATAAAATAAAATTATTAATAAAAATTAAATATACTATTATTTATGATTAACTTACCATAGTACCGTGATTTCAAATTATATACATCCAAATAAATATTTAAAAAATAAAAACAGGTTATACTAAAATTGTCCAGCCCCATAACTGAGCTCATTCTTTTCCCTATTTTTGTCATTGTTTTATATTTTTGAATTTTTTCTCCTTTTTTATATTGTTCTGAGGCTTTTCGCTTTCTTTGCGACAACCTTCGGTTATCGCGTCTGTGGGCAATTTTGAATGCAGCGTCTACCATTTCACTATTATTTAATTTTAGCGTTTTAACATAGCCAATATTTTCTTCGCTGACCGCTGCTGCTACTGCAAGATCAATTCGTTTCTTTGAAACAAATACATCTTTGGGGCATTTCCTCCAAATACAACTGTGTATACTCTCATTGGCATTTTGGGTTTTACCGGAAACACAGCGAAGAAGAATTTCATTTGAGGCAAGGCGCTGGTATACTGGCATAATTTTAGCAACTACTTCTTCTGACAGTTTTGTTTTCATGCTTTTATGACTACCTGGTACTTTGTTATCTGCCTTAGCTCTATTATAAAAACACCAGGATAGCTTTCCTTCAGAGCATTTGCTGTCCATTGGCTTTACATCAGTTGACATACAATGATAAAGAGTTGCTAAAATTGACTTCTTCATCCTATCAACTTCTGGAGCATTGTAAACAATGGCTTTCCTGTAAAAGTTCTGTAATTTTGTTATTGTTGCATCAGTCAAGCTACCTTGTTTACGACCACCTAATGCCGCACCTTTCACACGCCACTCTTTCACTTTATTCCGGAGTGATGTTCCCAAACGTTTGGCTACGTGGTTAATACACTCTTCTTTTTTAATGACAACATCATCTCCATACACTTTTTTTTCATTCAGGTGTTGGTGTGTTTTTGCATCACCGTCACAAAGTATAGTGGTGTACCGCATTGCGCAGTCAGATATTGACCGGTTAAACAAAATGTAGGCAGCATGCATTTCCATACTACTTGAGGGACCGTCAAAGTTTTTCTGGCACTTTTCTGAATGCCCTGATTTCCAAATCTGAAACTCGGGGCTCGCTTCACCCAAATCTTTTGCAGCCATACTGCATTCATGGCAATACTTTGACAAAACCTCAAAGTCAACAACGAGATTTGTCATTACATCAATGACAATGCCGATGCCATATAGAGACGTATGGCCTCTTTTGTGCCACGTTCCATCGTATGATACAGTTATATCAATAATATTGTTCTGAACAAGATCAGGATGTAAATATAAATTTGTTTGTCTCACGTGGTCTCTTGAGATTTGTAGCATTTCAGCTTTCGCATTTTCATTTTTGCTACATAAGTTTTCTAAGCATTTCGAAAATGTTTTACGATCCATACACGGTGTACCTAAAATTGATGAGAAAGTTTCTAAGGCTGCGTGAACCCTCCCTATAGCCAAGAATGCAGATGCAAGTTTTGTATTGATATCAAATTTCCTGCAGGGTTTTTCTCGTTGACTTGTGAAGGCATGTCCATATGATTTTTTACATTTTTCGCAAACAAGTTCCATTTGGGTGGAGAAACCGTATGAATTGTGTGCTAAAATCTTCAACGAGAACTGGTTGCAATCACTACATGGAACATTATGTAACAATGACGTCCACATTGAATTATTGATGAAATGATATTCATTTGATTCAGAATCCACATCACTTTTACTCATACCTGATGTACTAGGAACAGCTCCTGTTGAAATTTCATCACATTTACTATCAGATGATGAACTACATGCAGGTTTTCCTTTTTCTAAATTTCTTATGCAGGCAGCTCTGCGTTTGCTTGGTCGCCCTTTGGGCTTTCGATATTTTGAACTTATACTGTGCATTATCACAAAACAAAATAAACTGTGATAATTTTGCTCAAACGAATAGAAAATATATAAAATATTAAAAGATAATGGCAATATAGAGCTTTAGTTCTGAAAAGAACTGTTTCTTATTTATAAAACGAAACTCCAAGAAAGCTGTTTTCGCAACAAAGTTGGTTAGACAATGTAAACAAAAACTTTATACCACACAGTTTGAGTTACAGTTATTTTCATGTTGCCAAATTATAGAAAAATATATAATGCATATATAGAGTAAAAAAAATAACACATAAAGTAAATAAAAGTAATGCTAAAAATGATAAAAGAATACAATACAGAAGCGTAATTCTGCAGCTGATGCAAGCAGGGGTGTTTGACAGATGTAAACAAAGGGGCGTGGTCAAACAGGTGTTCGAATTCAAAAGAGCATAACTTCTATAAAAATGATCGGAATTGAAAAATTCTTTTTGCATTCAGTAGCAATGATTACAAGCATTAATAATATGCTAAAAGTGAAAAATCGAAAATTTGATCGATTTTCACCAATTTGAAAGTCCACTGTACTCTTAAGTTGCAGCTCAATACTGCCTTCTAGTTGGATAGTTTCTGTCGAATGGGTCGATGCACTTAATTTACACTTTTACTGATAGTTTAGCATTAATTTAATTTTTACAAAATATTTCCTTAAGTTAGAGTATCTAAATAAAATTATAAAAACTTTCCCGTTATTGAAATTATATTCGCTTCTACGGGGCTAAGGCAAAATAAATAATATAATCCACAAAGAAATAGAAGATCATTGCACAAAAATGGCTGTTTCTTGTGAAAAAAAGAGAGTGTGCTTGTCCTTCACTCCCTCATTATAAGAGCTTTGGAAGAAAAACTCTTTGGGGGCTAGGAGAGAGTTAAACTCTAATTCGTGGATCAAATAATTTATATATATATATATATATATATATATATATATATATATATATATACTACTCCTAAAATAAAAATTAGCATCTGCTCTAAATCCATTATCCAGTCTTAAACTAATCATGGTCCATTTCTATGACACAGATTCAAAATTAAAACTAATCTCTATTGCCCTTGTGGATCTACTAGAGATTCGGAACATTAAGTAAACCAATATTCATGTACAAATATTTTCTTTTGTGTGAATAAACATTCTGAAATTTCCAAATGTGCTGGAATATATACATACACTAGTGTCCAAAAATTAAGCATAAATCGTAAAATGCGAAAAACATGGAGTAATTATTCGTAAAATTATTCCAAATTTCTTGCGGATATTAATTGGGTGAAGAAGAAACATTGGGTTTATGCAAAACTTTTCAGTCGACTACGTCCTGCGCGAAACACCGGCGCATGTCGGAGCGCGGAGAAACCGATTCACGCATTATAGGCAGTTCAGACAAGTTTCGTGCAACTGCTGCGTGACGGAACGTTGTTAACCATCAAACAAGGTGAATGATGCCACAAAGACGCCAATTGGACATGTTTACGAAAGGAAGAATCGTTGGAATGCTGGAATCCTCACGATCACAAACCGAAGTGTCTCGAATTCTGAATGTCTCGAATTCTGAACAGTCTGTGATCTCAAGATTGTGGCAGAGGTTTCAAAGAACGGGAGATGTTACCCGACAACCAGTATCAGGATGACCAAGAGTAACAACCCCTCGCCAACACCGATATCTGGTAATAAGTGCGCGACGTCAGAGGGGCAGTACTGCCAGAGCACTGAGTTCGGCGCTCACAGTCACCACAGGAATACGAATTTCGAGACAAACTATTTACAGGAGGCTCAATCATGCTGGCCTGCATGCCAGAAGACCAGCAGTTTGCATTCCCCTCACGTCTGCGCATAAACGCGCTCGTTTGAACTGGAGTTTGAAATATCAACATTAGAGTGTGGGAGAAAAAGGCCAATGTGATGTTCAGTGACGAGTCTAGGTTTAGTCTGAGTAGTGATTCTCGGCGGGTAACGATATGGAGAGAACGTGGAACACGTTTTGAACCAAGAAACATAACGGAAAGACATCATTTTCCATCAAGTTGAGTAATGGTATGGGCAGGCATCATGATGGACGGCCGCACAGACCTCCATTTCTTTGACATGGGGTCTGTGACTGCTCAAAGATACAGAGACGAAGTTCTTGAGCCTTATGTTCGCTTGTTTCGAGGTGCTGTCAGTCCTGACTTCATATTCACGGATGATAATGCACCATGTCACCGAGCGGTGCTGATTAAGGACTTCCTTGAAACGGAAAACATCCAGCGCATGTCGTAGCCTGCGAACTCTCCTGATTTAAATCATATCGAGCATGTATGGGATATGCTCGGGAGAAAAATTGCAACCCTTTCGCACCCACCAAGCTCCGTTACAGAACTAAAGAGAGCTCTCCAAGAAGCTTGGAACCGTTTTAGCCCACAACTCATTCATCATGTCATAGTAAGTATGGTAAATCGCTGTGCAGCGTGCCTGGCTGTCGGAGGTGACCACACGCCTTATTAAACTGCAGCATCAGTATTTTATTTAATGTTTTCTTTCATTTTTTCTTTAAAGTGGGAATCCTTGCTATGCTCAGTTTTCTTTCAAACTGTTACTTTGGATAGTAAAACTAATTATTATCATTTTTTTATTTGCTTCTTTATTTTATAACCATTTTACACTCGCACATCACGTTTCCCGCCATTCTGATTTACAGTTCCTTCTTTATTCACATAATTATCAATTATGCTTAACTTTTGGACACCTGTGTATATATACGAGTGTAATATACTCATATATATATATATATATATATATATTTATATCTCGCGGGAAAAATGGTTTTTGGTAAGTGTTTTCATCTAACTGTTTTTAGCATTGATTATAACATATACTAGTAATTATTATAGGCTAATTTTTTGTATTAATAGATTGTAGTTTTATTTGTAATAGTTAAACTTCTCTTGACATTTTTTACTCTTTTTCCCTATTGCCCAGAGTATTGGCAAATACAAGTGAAGGTTGGCTAGCTGCAAAACTTTGTTTAAACTTGCAATCCTGGTTCCTAAGCCTAGGAGTTTGCTATAGACTACCGTGGCTAATACTTTTTACTATCTTGACTAGTTATCTTAGGTTTATAACTGTCTTGTGTATATTTATGAATTGTATATACTTTTCTATTTATAGCTGTATTGCGCCTAAATATAGAGGAATTTTATCCCTTTGCTGTTTTTTTCATTATGATAAGCGATTTAGTTTATAGCCTAATTAGGAATTCTTAATTGATTCTAATGTGTCTACTGTATATAATCTTACCTTTTACTATTTTATTATCTATCATTAGTTAAAAATTAATACTGTGCTTTCTTTATTCTAGACATGTTTTATTTATTTATGTTATTATTTTAGTACAATCAAGTTTTTTAGTATTGGTTTTTATTTTATTTATAATATTATTATTATCTATTAGCTAGATGTCCAATTTATTCACCCAGTCAATTTTTGTATATGTGTAATTTGTTCTATCTAGTTGATACATTTTTGTTTGTAATACTGTTATTTAGTAATTCTATTTTTTAGTATTACTTGAGGTGATGTGGGTTATGTCAGCAAAGCTTTAAACTTATAATAAATTTCCTTCTACATATATCTTTTTTAATGAATTGGTATTACATTGTATTAAAGACTGGCAATCAGGTTAGTTTATGCTGATCTTTGCTCGGTGTCATAGATTATGTAGGTACAGCATCGTTATAAAATTACGTATTAGCTTGTTTCATTTATAGTTATATATATGGTTAATGGTTTGCTTTTATGAGCTTCTTTATACTTAGCTTTGTGTCTGTATTTATACAGCTTAGTCTTGTTTTTAGATTTACTATCAAGTTTGTTTTTTAAAAAATTAACTTGTTATAGATTGCTTAGGGCACTCTCTTTATACTGATTTGGTATAGAATTTCTGTTTTCAATACAAAATTTTTTGACTCATTTTAGAGATAAGTAAAGTGGTTAGGATGGATGGATTTTTGTGACTCACTATCTAATGACAATTTAGGAAAGGAATCAAATTTAGTTAATGATCTTAATGTGTGATTATAGTAGTAATATTAAGACTAAACGATTCAAGACAAGAATTTTTGGAACTAAAAATTCATTAATAATCATACTTATCATATTAAACAAAAAAAATGAGATTCTAGCAATTATAATAAACAAATTGGTAATAAAAGTTACATAACAGTACTACTCTACATGTAAATAAGGACAAATTATTTTCAAACAAATTTGAAAACATTAAATCTAATAATAGTCTTAAGTAGAGATTCAATAAATGTAAAGATAGTAGATGTAAGACTTGCACTATGACCTTTATCTATATGATTGTGAATCTAAATTTATAACCTATGTAAGACTTTTATTTGTATATTTACCGTTTAAATTGTAAAGTTTGTCAGTATAAATATATTGGACAGACCTCGAATACTATTAACATTAGGATTAATCAACATAGACATGATGTTAAAAACTTCAGTAATTCCAACAATTCTAGTAAAACTGAACTCAGACACTTTCACATGCATGAATTTAAAAATGTTGAATTGTCAATTATTAAAATTATACCAAATACTAAAGTGGGAAAATCACTTTATTAGGAGTTTTAATACATTATATCCATATGGTCTTAATGTTATGTACTTTGCCAAAATTACATTGAAAATTATGTTACAGAGTAATAATAAAGAATTTTTTTATGTTCCCAATTTAGATAATAATTCTAAGAGAAATTCTAGAAGCAAAAGAACTAAAAGGAAAAATGGAGATAAAAAATCTTTAATTGATAATATTAAAATTATTATAGAGAGAGAGAGATGATTTTGTGAAATAAACTTAATTTCAAGAAGATCAAATACTTCATGTTTGGTCTAAAAAAAGGACATTGTAATGTTAAATGAAATATTAAATGATGAGTGCTTAAAGATGTGTCATGCAGATCACATCATTAACGATATTAATAATTTTTTTAGTTAATAAATTCAATATAAATATTGATAAACTTAATGAACCTACTACAGAATAGTGCACTTTATTATTCACACACACACATGAATAAAACATTCGATAAAGTTAATTTTTCTTATATAATTAATAGACATTGGTCACTTTTTCCTGTTAGGAATGTAATTATTAAAAAAGCTTTTAAATATAATATTACGATGGGTATTACAATAACAGTTCACCTTCTCTCGACATAGATGATTGTATTGTTGTTTATGCCACCTGACCGACAGTAACATCAGATCAAGGTCCACGAAATTCATCGCGGCTAAAGGCTAGAATTTTACGCCTGTCGTTAGCCTAAACTTTGAGCCCCGTGAAGGTGACAGTGCGATTTTTCTCGGTGCAACACGATAGATGGCGACACCAATACGCCAGGCCTTCCAGTCTGGCGTCCGATGCTCTAACCACTAGGCTACCCACGGCCATATAGACGATTGTAAATGTAAGAACTATCATGAATTTATTGATAGTTATTATAAACATGTATTCACAGGCAACTTAAATATAATCAAGGACAAAATTTTAAAAGATATCATGAGTAAAGGTTTAGATTGACTACTTCTAATAACAATAACACTGTTAAAAACAAATTAATAAATGTATAAATAATTTTATTACAAAATCTGCAGTTAAATATAGTTTGCCTTTAGAGGCATTTGATGAATATAAGTACAATACATTAAAAAACCTGATGAATTTTTATTACCATTCTAAACTGAATTTACTTATAAAGAAGAAAAAGATTTATGATTTGCAAAAGAATTTTATTATTGTTTACATAGACAAAGTGCCTGGAAATTATGCTGTAATTTGTAAATATTTTTATAATAATATGATTAATGAACACTTTTTAAACAATGAATCTTTTAAAAGATTGGACTTGTCCCATAAAGAAATTAATAATCCAGTTATTGCTATATATAGAAAATTGGGTGTTTGCATTCATAAGATTCAGTTTCCATCTATATTTTTAACACCTAAATTCCATAAAAATCCGGTTGAATTTAAAACGGTAACAATTGGTTTTAAAACATATATCGCTACTGCAGGTAACATGCTGCATAATATTATACAAAACTTCTTCAATAAGCAATATGATAAAGCTATAATTAAAAATAGTAAAGATATAGATTTTTTTAGAAATAAAAATATTTATTCAGTTTATAGTTATGATTTTGAAGATCTTTTCAATTCCATTGATATCAATGATATTTTTAAGTTAATTTTAGAAAATTATAGTAATTATAACCTTACTATTAATTTACAAAAAATTAAAACTCTCATAGATTTAGTCTTAAAAGAAAACTACATTAATTTTAATGGTTCTTTTTATAAACAAACTAAAGGTTTGCCTCAAGGGGGTCTGCTAGCAATAGTTTGGCTAATTTATATTTACACTTTTACGAAAATAAATATATTATTAATAATGATTATTACATTTTTAGATATATCGATGATCTAATTATTTTTGATAAAAATAATAATATAAACCCCAATATACTTTTAATCCCAATTACTTAAACCTAATTAAAATTAGTAATCCAGTTAAAACTAATTACTTGGATGTATCATTGTATATTAAGGATTATAAATTACATAGTAATATTTATGATAAAAGAGATGATTTTAATTTTAACATTCTTAAAATCTCATACTGGAATTCGAATTTATCTATATCTATACATAGAAATATTTTTTTTAATTATATTTATCGTAATAATGTATTAGAGATAAATTTAATATATATATTTAAATTTTAATAACTTTATTAAACATTGTATTGGACATGAACACCATGATAATTTTTTTTGTTATATTTCTATCAGTTCTCAGTGTAATGACAATACGTATTAACCATAGCATTTTTAATTAGTTGTTCAGTTGATCTATAGATAGCGCCACATGCTAAATAAATTGATAATAATATATTTTATTTAAAATTATTTGTATATGGCTGGGTTGTACTTTTATTTTCTATAAATTTTAAAAGAATATTTAGAGTTTTTAAATGTATATATATATATATATATATATATATAGACTTAATGTTATTTTATCACTACTTACTAATTTTTATGCGTTACTGATATACTCCTTTCTATCGCTTGGGAAAAATGGTTATTGCTGCGCTCACGTGGTAAGTTTTTTCATCTAATTGTTTTAGCATTGATTTTAACAAATACTAGTAATTATTATAGGCTATAATTTTATCGTTTTATAATAATAGATTGTGGGTTTATTTGTAATAGTTAAACTTCTCTTGACATTTCTTACTTTCCCTATGGCCCAGAGTATTGGCAAATACAGGTGAAGGTTGGCTAGCTGCAAAACTTTGTTTAAACCTGCAATCCTGGTTCCTAAGGCCGGGGGTTTGCTATAGTACTACTGTGGCTAATACTTTTGACTATCTTGACTAGTTATCTTAAGTTTATTACTATTGTGTGTATATTTATGAATTATATATGTATATATATAAATATGTAACTCCTATAGGAATAATTTCTTATATTAAAATAAGTTTAAGAAATTGCCAATGCAATAAAATAACCCTTTATAAGTAACATTTAACTTTTTCTCCCGCTTATGTTCTATGTTCAAGGCTCTGTGTCTTTTACTGCAATTGTTGAATTTTAAGATGGTTATGATTATTCTGTATATATACGCATGCGTTTATATTTTATGCCTTTTGCTCATTTTTGTATATAGTTCGTTTTGATCCTTGTATTGAGTTTTATTTTCCCTTTTCTCTCTTGTTATGATTTCAATTATGTGTATTACTATGTACATGTGTTGGAATGTTTTGTTAAAATTATTTCTATAATTTTCCTTTGAAATGTAGCCAATCCACATGGTATATCAATTGTAACCTTTTGTGTTAAATAAAGCTGGTACTTGATGGAGTGAAGGTCCATCTGAAAGTGAAGGCCTGGTGATATGTACCTCTACTGGGTGAGCTCGAATTTCCCAGGGGAAAGACTTTTTTGAAATGACCTTTCATTCGATGCTTTTGCAAAATTGCCTCATTTTTCTCAAAAAATAGGGCAAAAGCTCTCAGAAAACTATCCGGAGACCATGACATTTTATATACTTAAACTTTTTTTAACAAGTATATTATATTTTTCAAAATAAAATCATAATTGTCTGATTCAAATAATTTCATTATTGCTTAAACCGTTGACTAAAATCCGATTAACTGGAGTTTGCAAATCGAAAGATGTAGTTTTATGATAATAAATGTGGAGATAAAGTAACCCAGAAGCAACTAAACTTCAATTTACGATAACTCTTAAGCGTTTATAGCCATAAAAAAGCGGTTAAGAAGTAACTTTCATAAAATAAATATGATTACAAGACATTAACTTAAGATACTATCTTCGAAGGGGTTTAATTTTACCTTGTCAAAATTCCTGTTGAACAGATCTGGTCATTTTTCGTTTTACATTCCTTGGAAACCCTTACTCTATATTTTTATATAAATTAAATTAAATTATTACATTACTATTGCATTGTTAGGAAAAATCTTTTGTATTAAAGCATGAAAATGCTCTACTCATATTTCTTTCCCTAATTTAGTCTCATAAAAGAAAGTCAAATCTTATTTCTTTTTGATAAAATACTACAATTTTATTTTAAATAAATGATTTACATTTTTAACACTTTGAAGAGTTGGCAGCACTTCGGACTAAGTGAACGATAAAAGCTTAGTTAAGTGGTCTTTGGGAAGAGGCTTCAAATCCTTTAAATTTTATTTAAAACAAACAATGGGTAATTTATTCTTACAATAACTGTTCAAACTGAGGCAATGTTAAATTCTAGACCACTTACTCCTCTTTCATCTGATATTTAGGATTTAGAAGTATTAACTCCGGCAAATTTTTTTACTGGCAGATCTTTCATTTCAATAGTTGAACCATCTCTATTAGCTGTTAAAGCCTATAAATTGCATTTCTGGAAAAGAATTACAACGTTTGTTTAGACGACTTGGAAAGAATGGAGTAATAGTCATCTGAACAATCCGCTGACAACAACGCAGCAAATGGATCTTCTTAAAAAGATGTTAAATGGGGCGATAGGGTGTTAATAAAGGAGGACAATTTACCTCAACATAAATAGATCTTAGGTCGAATAACTAAAGTTTTGTGAAGAGAAGGAGAAAATCACATTCTCTCGTATAGTGGATGTTAAAAAACTACATCAGGAAAATTGAAGAGAACCATTTCCAAGTTATGCGTGCTGCCTTTGGAAACATAATATTATATTTTAGTCAAATATTTTTTTTTGAATTGTGTTATGTGTTTAATGTGTATTATTGTATGTTTTTGAAGTTAAACTTCTATGCTCACGAGTGAATGGAAAATTTGCCCAGTTTTGCATAACAGGGAGAAAAAGAACGGAAGTAGTGATTCCCCCCCCCCCATCTCCCCTAAATCGTCGCAATGGGGAAGAAATAGCAAGCGGGAGGAAAAGACAGCAGGGTCTGGAATATATTATTTTCCTCAGAACCAGCCTAGACTTGAAATATTTGGTGCGTCTAAGAGCCAGCCTATAAAAAATTAGGCTTCTTCTACAGTTAGCTGGTGGCAACCTAAGTTGGAAGAAAGGAGAAAGAGAGAGTCCAGTAGCGAGCTATGCAAATTTAGCACCTCATCAAAGGAATTTTTGATCAAAAATGCCCTTAAACGATAGGTCCCCGTTAGGTCCTACAATTTTTTTGTTAGGTCCTTTTTAGTTTTTTTTTAAATAATTTTTCAAATTTTTTAATACATTTTAGCACCTCATCCAATAAAAAAATGAAAATTTTAATGAAAATCGCATTCCTTATCGTTAGGTCCTCATTGGTCTATTATTTTGATTTTTGTATCAATTAATTTATTTGTTTTATTAGTAATTATAAATTAATTAAGGCCCGCGCATGCGTACACTGTGTATAAGTATGACGCGAAATTTAAACGGTACTGCTATAGACACCATCCCCAGACAGAGTAGTCCGGGTCTTCAAGTATATCCCTGGTGAAGTATATCCCTCCCTAAATCTAAAGTGAGACCAATGCACTCTATTGTCGTCTTTGAAAACTAATCTGTTCCAACTAAACCTCTGCTAATGCGACATTATACGGCACTGAGTCGCACTGTGCTCCGTAATTGGAAAACTACCAACCTCGAATTATTCGAACTATAACTTTTTTTTCATTTCGTGATGCATTTAGTAGGTGACGCTACTTTAATCATTCGGTTTTTCTATACCGCAGTGCTGCTACCTTTAAAAATAGTTAGGCGCGATTTAATTTAAATACCTATTATTTATTTATTTATTTAGTTTAAATAGATTATTTTTATTATACACTTCCAAATAATAAACTGATACAAACGTAAGTGACCGTAATATTGATAGTCTATATATAATACATAAATGTTATTATCTCTCACTATGTATCAACCGTAATTAGTCGCATGGGGTAATTATAACCCCAACATATTTTAGACACTGGGGTCAAATTGACCCCATGCGACCATTGTTAAATCTTATGGAATATGACCAATTATTGTTGGGACGAAAAAATATACATCAAAATTGTTAGTTTTTTTTAAAGCACTATATTTTTTTGAATATCAGAAAAGTTTTTATGGTGCGATTTTTCTGATGTGATGTCATCCTAATTTTATAATGGCTAGTCAAATTCGATTAGATTTAAAAATAATTAATTCAATAACCATCCAATAGACATAGAGACCATTCTTTAAGGGAATAATTTACAAAACTCTCTGGAATCTGTTTATATTTTTTTTAGATTATTTTATTATTAAATATTTAGCCACATAATTCATTTTTTGTTTAAACTAACTGTCATTCGACAGTTGAATGTTTTATCACTAAAAATATAATTTTAAAAACATATATCATTTTAAAAACGTCATAGTGTGAGTAGCTTTAAAAAAAAAGTTCAAACTCAGATGAATTGTTTATTTTATAATGATTAACCTTCAAGGAATAAAAGATGCTGTAATCCGATCAAGAAGAAATTCATTACATGAAGGAAGTATCAATGTTCCTAAAAGGTTTAATAATAAAGATTAGACTTTATATATATATATTATATTATATATCAAATACCTTCTGTTTTAATACAATCATTCAAAGATGTTCACCGCTACCTCGGATAGCCTAACTGTTAACAATTTCATTACCTGATAAATCTTTCAAATAAATGTATATTTTTATCAGATTGTTTGGAGTAACAATAATTTCCTTGACCTTTACGTTGGTTTATGTAGACGTATGCTAGGAGACTAAGAAATCTCTAATAATTTTTCGTCAGGACCGAAGCCTGTAAATTTTAAAATGTAAATTGAGCCACATGAAGTGCTTACGTTTTAGAATAATTATTTGATGAATTAATAATTGAGAAATTCTAAGGTCAGTCAACACGTAAAGCTTACAAATAACAATTGGTTACGATTATTAAAACCTATTTTGTTGGGGTAAATTGAACAGTTAGAGCCGGGTAATGTTTTTTTTATAATTAAATAATATTACCTCATTTAAATGTGAAAGTACTATCTATATTAACTATCCACGATGATAATTTTTAGTCGATAAATAAAATAACTATCAATAAATAATCGCAATTATCGTCATCGCAATTATCTTTAATGGCTTTTCTGTAAAAATTAGTTAACTTAACTATTGTGGTTTCTTTTAAACTACCAACCTTTTTGCCTCCAATACAAACACCTTTGCTTCGCCACTCTTTCACCTTGCTGCGTAAACCAGTTCCTAAGCGTTTTGAAATATGGTTGATACATTCTTCTTTTTTAATTTGTTTATCTTTTCCGTAAATGTTCAGTGATATCAGACGTTGGAATGTTTTTGAATCTCCGTCTGATAGTATGCAAGTGTAACACATATTGCACTCCTTGATGGATCTTTGCCACAAAATTGCACAGCAGCTTCCATTTCCCTACTAGACGAGGAACCTGTATGATTTATCTGACATTCAGATTTGTGACCTTCATACCAAATTGCAAAATCCGGACTATCCCTCGAAAGGTCTCTTACTGCAGCAGTACATTCCATACAATACTTTGACAGTATGTCATAATCTATTACTAAGCCTGTCAATAAATCAATTACAACTCCTATCCCGTACAGTGATTTATATCCCCGCTTTTGCCAAGATCCATCAAATGACACAGTTATGTCTAAAACACCAGTTTCCTTACCTTCATTGTTCAATTCAAGATGTTGCTTCCTAACTATATTTCTCGCAACTTCGAGGATCTGATGTTTCACCTCTCTATTTTCTTCGGACAAAATTTTAATGTGCTTCGAAAAAGATTTTTTGTCCATTGTATTCATACCAGTCACTAATGAAAATAGTTCCAATCCTGCGTGACCTTTCCCAAGTCTTAAAAAAGAGGAAACCATTTTTTTGTTAATGTCAAAAAAAATTTTGTCTTTTACACGTGCACTTGAAAATGAGGAATTCAATACTGCCTCACAACTAGACCAAACCAATTCTAGTTTTGATGCCATACCCAGCTGCGTTGTTTTTATAATATTTAAATTATTCATATCACATTCAGGGCACTTTACAGTTGACAGTAAATTCTTCCATACATTTGTGTCAACTAATACATAAGTTGGATCATTTTGTTCACTTATCACATGTTCTGCAGAAGTGTGTGAGCTTAGAAGAGACAGCTTTCTTTCTGTTGCTGCATTCAGTTCACTAGAATTTAATGGGTAAGTGTTTACTTCATTATTTTCATAATTAGAGGACACATTACCACTTGCATCAGGGTCATTTTCACACACATGTAAACTTTGATGCTCCAGTTCTATTTCTCCAGAGGTCCATCTTTTCTTTGCTTTTAGCAAAGCCTGCATTTTACGTTTTGATGGCCTTCCTTTTGGAACATGATATCGAGAACTAATTCTGTGCATTGTACAAATACTGTTGGAATGATTAATTTATCAAGAAAATTATTATTGAGTATTCAAATGAAAGAAAGGAAAACTTTGAAAAAAAATAGACCTACAATTACGTCTGAAACGACTAAGTATGCTGTGTAATAACAGATGTGAAACAAGCGCGCTAATATGATGTAAACAAACAAAGCGGAAGTAGAAGTTGAAGTTCCTATCAGAATCCTTCTTCATAAAATATGCGATGAAAAAAATAATAATTGAGGCTAAGCATATGCTAGAAACTAAATATGAATAGTTCTTGTTTACGTTCAAATGACAGGGCCACGCCCATTTAAATAGTCGATGGCGCCATGTTTAATTCTTAGATTACTCATAATTCAGTAATTATTAGTCAAAATGAAAAAATTCTTCGACAGAATCATTCTCTGAAATAAATAGAATATTATTAGTATAAAAAATAAAAATCGCAATTTTGACGAAATTTTGAGATTTTGAAGGTCCACCATCCCCTTAAGTGCAACAAATACAACAAATTTAACTGCGAGCTCTGGACTTCTATGCACACAATCCATTCACGTCCAAAGTCTGGTGGAATTAAATATTTACACAGACATCCGTATTTGTACTGAAGTTGCCATCTAAATCTATGCGAAAATGAATTTTACAAGTCATAAATAAACAAAAGTATTATATTTTACTTGTGATTTACTAACTATTTTAAAATTGTGAAATCACTTACTTGGTTGATAATTTTGAATAAATATAAATAAACAAAAAACTTATTTACAACAACACGGAGGCTAGATGAATCCATCTAGCCTCCGTGTACAACAATGACAACTTGCAGCAACCCTATGTAGGCATACATTATAGTGTATATATACTTATGGGTATAGTCAATACTCTCCATAAAAGTCAGTTTGCAGACCACATGTTTAACGTGTACATGTAATAATTTATTAGTAATTATTTTATTTCTGGCTTGGACAACCGTATTTGAATAATGAATAAGCCTTGGAAAAGCAAAAATATTTATTGATATTAATTCATTCGCTGAAAGAGGAGACGGAAGGAATTTAAATTTCGCGCCATACTTTTACACAGTGTGCGCATGCGCGGGCCTTAATTAATTTATAATTACTAATAAAACAAATAAAATAATTAATGTAATAATCAAAATAATGGACCAATGAGGACCTAACGATAAGGAATGCGATTTTCATTAAAATTTTCATTTTTTTATTGGATGAGGTGCTAAAATGTATTAAAAAATTTGAAAAATTATTTAAAAAAAAATTAAAAAGGACCTAACAAAAAAATTGTAGGACCTTAAAGGACCTAACGGGGACCTATCGTTTAAGGGCATTTATGATCAAAAATTCCTTTGACGAGGTGCTAAATTTGCATAGCTCCAGTAGCGGGGGACTGGATACGCTTCAGCTAAAAATAGCTTCGGCAGTCAGGGAGTGGGGGGGGGGAGTTTTCGTGATGGTCGAAAGATCAGAGAGGAGGAAAAGGCAGATGCAGTTTTCGTTTTGTTTCGAAATGAAAACGTTTGCAGGGGAGGGGGAGTGATTTTCGTTACTAGAATCTGCTTTGCAAGGTCGTTGCACTGTGTGGCATCCGATGTGTTGATGGGGGAAGGTTTCTAAAGTCGTTTTGATTGTTGATCGTCAGGTTTGCATGGTTTGGAATGGCGGAATGGAATTTTGTTGCGAGTTCTGCTATCAGGGTGTGTATTGGTTCGACTTCGTGAAGTATATATCTCGGAATATAGGAGGGAGCTCTTGCTATTGTTCTGAGTGCTTGATTTTGAAGCCTTTGAATCTTGTCGATGTGGATGTTTCCCGCCGATCCCCAGATCGGGCAGGCGTATAGTAAAATAGGTCTTAAATATTGCTTGTAGATGAATCTTTTATTTTTTAGGGATAGTTTTGATTTTCTGCAGATGACGTCTAGTAGGAGGTGATATTTAGCCATATATTTCTTGAAGACTGCTTTGAAGTGAGGTTCATAGGTTAGGTTGTCATTTAAAATTAATCCGAGATATTTTGTTTCTAGAGTCCAGTCTATTGCTTGATTAAAAATTTGAAGGGGTGGAGGGATGAAAGGGCTTCTGATTTTTCTGAAAATTACTGCGTTCGTTTTATCGGTGTTGATGGCAATTCGCCATTTAGTTAGCCATATTTCTAGTTTAAAAATGAAAGCTTGGATACAGTTGGTTGCTAGTTGTACTGTAGATTTATTGCAAAGAATTGCGGCGTCATCGGCGAAGAGGCAGATTGTTGTTTCTTGATCAGTTGGAAAGTCACTAGTGAAAATATTATAAAGTGCAGGGCTGAGGATGGATCCTTGTGGTGTTGATGCAAGTATTGGACGTTCACTGGAGAGGATATTATTACATTTAACGTTGAAAGTTCTATTTTTTAGGAAACTATGAATTATTTTTATGATGTAAGTTGGAAAATTATAGATTATCATTTTGTAAATTAGACCGTCGTGCCACATTCTGTCAAATGCTTTTTTGATGTCGAGAAACAGCCCGACGGTGTAGGTTCTATTGTTAAAGCCATTTACTATGAGGTTGGTTGCACGGAGAAGCTGGTGTTGTGTGGAGGTCTCTTTCCGGAATCCATGTTGAAAGTCCGGGATAATATTATTGGAGTCGAATTTTTGAATGTGATTAAGCAGGATTTTTTCATAGATTTTTCCTAGTGAACTTACCAAGCTGATCGGACGGTAGTTATCTACGAATTTGCAATCTTTTCCTGATTTTGGTATGACCGTAATGAGAGCGTGCTTCCATTCTTGCGGAAAGTAATTATATTGAAGGCTTCTATTTATTAATTTAGTAATGAAGGTGATAGCATTAAGCGGTAGTGCTTTGAGGGCGATGTTCTTTATTCCGTCTTTGCCGGGTGCTTTTTTGTTTGATAGATTTAAAATAATTTCCATAATTTCTTGAGGTGAGGTTAGTGATGCAGTGTGGCGTCTTGAGTTGCGGTTGAGGTAATTTTCAACTTTTTCTTCGACGTGGTCAATAAATTCATCGTCGTATGGCTCTGGGTTTTCTTGAAAGGAACTCTCGAGTGAATCAGCAAACAGGTTCACTTTGTCCTCAGTACTGTAATGGAGGCCCATGGGGCCTACTAGAGGGGGGATGTGGAAGGGTTTTCTATTTGTTATGGATTTTACTATTTTATAGAGGGAATCATCGTCAGGGGTTGCTTCAGTTAAGATTTTATTCCATTTGTTATTTTTAAAATTATTTAAGTCTTTTTTTATTTCTTTTTGTAATTTATTAAGTTGAGTTTTATATGGCGGGTATCTTGAGTCTTGCCATTCTTTTCTAAGTCTGTTTTTAATTTTTATTTTATCTCTAACAAATGAGGGAATAGCATTGAGGGGTTTATTTATTACTTTAAAAGTTGAGCAGTTTGAGAGGGCATTATGGAAGGTGGTATTAAAGGTATTAATTGCATTTTCGATATCATTAGTATTATTAATATTTGGGTTGCCAGGGAGTGCATTAGTTAGAATTTCTTGGAATTTAGACCAATTACTAAGGGCAGGTGAGGTATAATTATCCAAACTCACCTCAAAGAGAATAGGGTTGTGATCACTAGATAGCTCTGGGATGGATGTGGAATCAATCACGGTCATACCTTTGGAGATTGCTATATCTATTGTAGTGTTCCTGGTGGTTCCATGGAAGTATGTGGGTTCCGATGGGGTGTTTAGGGTGTATCCAGTAGTGTCGCAGAATTTTCTTACTATTGATCCGGCTGCGTTTTGTTGGGTTTGAGGGCTCCATGATCTATGTTTGGCATTTAAGTCGCCGGCGACGAGGACGTATCCCTGGTTTCTGAAAATTTTGGTTAAATCGAGGGCTGTGATGGGTTTTCTAGGTGGTCGGTATGCAGAAACTATTGTAATAGGTTGGTCGTTTTGCCGGGCTATCTTTATGGCTGTTGTTTCTAGGTTATTGTTTTGGATTATTATTTGATGATGGGGTATGCTTCTTTTTATCATGATTGCAGTACCGCCACCACGGAAGGTGCGGTCGGTCCTGTAGATGCTGTAATCTGGGAAGGTGAAGTTGTAGCAGGGTTGAAGGTGGGTTTCCTGTAAATTTATGATATCTGGATTCCAATCGGCTATGAAGTTTTTGAATTCTTGAATTTTGGACCTTATGCCATTTGCGTTCCAGGTGATGACCGTTAGGTTAGATCTATTGATGTGGCGGGGATTAAAAGTTAATTTCGTCGCTTAACAGATTTTGTATGGCCCGGAGGCGTCCGTATTTGGTTGGTATTGTTGTGGCTATTTTGATGAATTCTTCAAGAAGTTTGAATGTTTCCTGGACAGCTGGGGACTTTAACTGGTTGAAGAGGTCATCACCTGGTTCGGTAGTTGAGGAGGAGGCTTGAGGGGAGTTTTTGGAAGTGCTGGGGTTAGACTGTTGCTGCGGTGTGGTAGTTTTTCTTCGCGCTTCCCAGAAGTTGGTTTTTGGCGGGGCTGGTGTGTTGAATACTGTTGCTACATTATTTAGAGTGACGACATTTTCTTTTTTTTTTCTGTTCGGGTCTGTTTTTTGGGTTCATGGGGCACCCTAGGAAATTTGCTGGATGCTCGCCCTGGCACAGGCAGCATTTGGCTTTGTCGCTTAAAGGCTTCACACAGTCTCTAGCAAGGTGCTCACCTGCGCACTTAACGCATCTGGGGCTGCGTGTGCAGAATTTGCTATTGTGAAAGAAGCCCTGGCATCGGAAGCATTGGGGTGGGCCATATTTGGGTCTGAGAGCTTCTATGGTTACTTTCATGTAACCGATGTTTGTTACTTTAAAAAATTTTTTGTTTGTTTCTGTTTTCTCCATATTGATGAGGAAGAGGGGCATGGGTTTACCGGATCTTTTGCTGGTGGCATCTAGGCTTCTTCTTCAGTTAGCTAGTGAACCTATGAGAGGGAGTAAACAGAGTGAAAAAAGAGAGGGGTTCGCCTTTGCTAAAAATAGCATCAGAGGACAGGAGTTGGGGGGGGGGAATTCGTTTCGGTAGAAACGGTAAGAAAGGTAGAATGGTCGATGAGGCACTTGATCTCTGATGAGATCTTAATCCCCTATCTTGTGTTATAGATGAGCATTGTTAAATTCACTTGCCATGATTAGTGGGTGGTGGGAATAATATTAAAGAGAAGAAAATAAAAAAAAAACAGTTAAAATTAATAAAATACATTAGATTGCGACCTATGGAAATAATTAAAATTAATCGGTAGAAACGAAGAAACTGCAATTTTTCTACATTCGTTCCTCATGTGGTTGGTTTTTCGATTCGTTTTGCTCGATGGGGGGGGGGGACACCCTGTGACTTGCGTCATAACCGTGAAAAAGTTGGATGATTGCTTTCCGATTGGTCAAATCCTCCCCCTTTTCTCACCAGACCAGGGTTTGGAATATATGGACGTCCTTAGTGCCAGCCTAGAGGTAACTAGGCTTCTACTTCTGTTCTGAAGTGATCCTATGAGAGGGAGTAATGATGTGAATTAAAAAGGGGGGTTCGCTGAGCTAAAAAATAGCAACAGCGGTAAAGGAAGGGGGAGGGAGGGGTGGGTGTTTCGTTTCGGTAGAAACGAAGAAACAGTTTTCGACTTTGGTTCTTCACTTGGGGGGGGTTAACATGAGACTTCGTCCGCTATTAATTCTCTAATGCGTCCGACTTTTGTGGGGATAGTTGTAGCTATTGTAATGAATTTTTCTAATAGATCGAAGGTATCTTGCACGGCTGGACTATTGAGTTTCTCGAACAGATCTGAGGGGAAATTTTGACTATTGACAGGATTGGAATTATTAGGTGCGGCGGAAGGGCCGGGTTGGGAAGTTGTGGTGGAAGGGCCGGGTTGGGAAGTTGAGGTGGAAGGGCCGGGCTGGGAAGCTGGGCTCTGTGCGGCAGTTTGACTTCGCTGCTCCCAAATGTTCTCTTTGGGTGGCTCCGGATTGATACGAGAAGCTCTTTGCAGCCTCTTCCTCTCTTTTTCTGCATCCATTCGGGGTTTAGGATTCTTCGGACATCCAAGGAAATTTGCGGGGTGTTCCCCTCCGCATAGACAGCATTTGGGTGCATCGCCGAAGGGTTTCTCACACTCCTTGGCAAGATGATTTCCTGCGCACTTGACGCACCTGGGAGTGCGCGTGCAGAATTTACTGGAGTGGAAAAACCCCTGGCATCTGAAGCACTGGGGTGGACCATACTTTTTGCGTAGGATTTCGACTATTACCTTTACGTAGCCGATGACAGAGACGGTTCGGAATATGGATTTGTGAAAATCCGTACTTGCCATTGAAATCATAAACAGTGGCATGGGTGCTCCTGTTCTTCGGTTTGACATGTTATGGCATTCGTCCACTCGGAAACCTTGCCTATCCAGGTCACTAATGATCTCCATGGGAGGCATGTCTATGGGGAGGCTTTGTCAACGGTTATATGTGTTGCAATGTTTGCGTTACGGTGTAGACAAAATAGCTCTTGCAGCAAAAGCGTGCCTTTTTAAAATATTTTCTTAGATTGTTGGCCACACGGCGATGTTTTCGGCAGCTAATTTGTTTGTTTTTTTAATTTTCATTTGCGTTGAACTATTATTGATTCTAATCAGAATGCCTAAATCAAATGCACAAAGAGGAAAAGAGTTTCGTGAAAGAAAAAGAAAAGAAAAACTAGCAGAAAATCCAGTCGAAAAAGTGATAAAAAAACAGAAAAATAGTGCAAATTCATCAAGCGCTACTGCCAAATCTCGATCAGAGTACATGAGAGAATATCGAGCACGGAAAAAAACTTTGCAAAATATTCTCTCAATGCCGAGTTTATTGACTGATGATGGGAATGCTATTGAGACTCATCTAATGCCAGCACTGATTAATACGGATTTTGTGAACCACCCTGTGCAGTCAACAAGTACAGAACCCTAAACAAGTCTAGTACGTGCTGGAACTGATGCATGTGAATCGATAATAAATTCTATCTTACGTTACAAAGACTATGATTCCCATAAAAATGCTCACAAAGATTTCCAAAAGCGATTCGTTGATAATCCTTTCAGTCACGGGTGTTCGACTTGTGATAGATTATGGTTTAGAGATGATTTGAAAACGGCCTGTTGCTGAGCATATAAATATTTTACCGAGAATTAATTTAGAATACGTTAAAGCGTGCTACAGTTGCCGACAAAGTTTAAATAGGAAAAGTATACCAAATTTATCAAAATATAATGGTTTTGTATACCCAGAAATTCCACCACATCTTCCTACTTTGGATATGGTATCAGAAAGACTCATTTCTCCACGAATACCTTTCATGCAAATTAGGCGATTGAGACATGTACACGGTCAGTTTGGAATATTAGGGCAAATAATCAATGTTCCAGTATTTGTCAATACAATGGTCAATCGACTGCCACGGAATGTTGATGATGATTACTATGTCATGTTCAGTCAAACATGAACACATCAAAACATGTTCACATCAAACGGAGGAAAATTCACAGAACTAGCTGTCTGATGGGTTTGGTTACTAAAAGAAACATCAAAACATGGTTGCAATACTTAGTAGCTACTCCACTGTACAGAATGTATGATGTTACAATCGATGATAGTTTCTTCAATTTCAAACAGAGTGCATCTCAAGTTCTTCAAGATGAAATCATCAGTGAAAATATAACTATTGAAGAGATTCTTACAGCCCAGCAACAGACGTTGTTATGGAATGAAGAGAAATATCTTCGTATTGCTCCTGGAGAAGCGAATGTACGAAGAAGTTTCACTTCTATCGCGTGGCATTCCACGCACCATTTTTTTATATTGGAAATTTTAGCTAAGAACTTTGAATGTATTCACATTGCAAGGCCGGGCTGTATGTCTGATCATGTGCAGAAAAGCCCTAGTTAGTGCGGGATGACAGCGAAGAGAAGAAATAAAAGACCATGATTGTTTGTTGAAAATTCAGTGTCTTTCTATTCTTAGCCCCCCCCCCCCATTCTCATCCCACAAAGGAATTTTAAATTGTAAAAGTTCTTTAATATATGGATTTATCACAATAAGCTGTTTAATTATTATACGGCCCGTCGCTCTTGTAAAGTACTTTCAGAACAAAGTGAAAGTAACAAGCCTGAAAAATTCAGTTAAAACATTTGTCGCTGAAATGCACAACTTACCATGTTCTCTCTCTCTCTCAAAAAAAAAAAAATTTGAGAGACGCATTGTCAAAAAACTTGGAATTTTTATAGAAATATGACAAAATAAACATGAATGCATTGTCATAAGTCAAACAACAAGCTACATTTACTACAAATATAGAGCTAAAAAATGAAAGCTCGAGAAGTTAAACAACCCACTGAAAAAAGGAAAATATAGTTTCTTGAATAAGGAAAAGTTTCAAAAACCTTACATATTCATTTTTCTTCTCTTTAAGGAGATATTTCATCCGTCTCTGTCATAGGTTTCTTATAAGTTTTTGATAGATAAATATAATATCTTCTCTGTGGTCTCTTACCTGAAAAAAAAATGAAAATCTCTTATTTTTTATTCAATGTATTTAATGAGAAAAGTATACTTGACAAAAATCAAACTTGTTTACATATTTGTGTCATTCAAAATTTTAATCACGAAACAACAATACAATTCTAAAATCTGTATTGTATTACAAATATAATGTTCTTAAACAATGTTCTCAGTTTAAGAATAAACAATTTATATTGATTGTACGAGATTAAAGTATTAAAAAAGTATAGTATTTAAAGTCTGGAAGTTCTCGGTTGATGAGGTGTGGTAGTTAGGAGAGGGGGTTCCAGCCAGGTGTCGTCCTCGTCACTTTGTCGTAGTCTCTCACTACCCCTATGATTATTAACTCCCCTTTGCACATTATCTAAATTTGGGTATGTTGGATTCATAATTAACAACTACGTAAATAACAAATCACTATTATTTATTAATCCTTATGATAGAAATACACAAATATTAATCAAACTTTAAGAACAACAAATTACAGTGGAGTGAGCTCAGAATTCAATTATGAACGACGGAACGCTAACTGAAACCCCGGCGGATAACGCATACAATCAAACTACGCATTTATAACTTAATTTATGAAAATCACAGACCTGATATCTCTTTAAGACAGGATTCTTGACTACTTGAAGGATCTATAGAGCGACTTCAATCCTTGATATCTTCAGTTACGTCCGAACCGAATTAATGAAGCTTTTTCAATAATATTCCTTCAGCTAACAAACTTCACTTAGTTAAACTAATCTCCTAGAATCACCTTCTTAATCAATCTCGTAGTTAACTCCTCTATCAAAACACGTAGTCATCCTCCTCTCTTCATTTCATTTCTCCCTTTTATATCTCTTTCGAACTCGCTAAACCCGAAACTATCTTATTTGCATAAGTCACACTTTTAGCTCTCAGCGGGGATTGGTTAAAATAAATACAATCTTAAAAGATTTTGAGAGAAGGTTAGTGAAACGCGTAAGCACCCGTCACAACTTGACTATGGTTCAAAATTACGAGGTCCGTCACTAAAAGCCCTCCTGTAGCTGAACAGTGGGGCGTTAATATTCACTCACTCACTCACTGGAAGTTCTCGGACAAATATTACTTATTAAGATTTCTATTTTTGTCATTTTTGTTATGTGTGTTTTTTCTGTTTGTTTTGCCAGTAAGTTAAAGAGGAAATACAGAATTTTAAAGAGGTTAATGGTAGATGGTACCTCTATCTACAAGGACTACTATTATGCATAACGCTTATAGCATTATTAGTCTATTGAGCAAAACTTAAGCAACTAAGTCATTTTTCAGCAAACATTGATGAAAATGCAGAAAAGAGCTTTTTACGACCAATAAAAGGAAAAGCTAATTAATTAGAAAGTGTTGCATTTGCAAACATCAGGTGCATGGCGTCAGAAGTGACATGAGGAGAGAAAGAGAGTTATATTAACGTTGCTCTGTAAAGCAACACAATGGCTATTGGTGACGAACCGCACAATTTTGGGCTTAGGTCAAGTGGTGAGAACGACACCTAAGCTGGCATCCCCTCTCCAAACTACCACACCACATCAAGGGGAGTACTTTGAGCTTGACAAATTTAACGTACACCAGCCCCTTCTACAAGGTGGGTCTTCAGTGGCTCTAGGACTCGAATCCGTGATACGACGGCTGTGAGTTAGCAATTATAACCATTAGGCTACCGCAACCACATAGGTGACGTGGGAACATGCAAAACGCATGGAGTCAGCGTGCGCAGTGCAAGGCAACTTAAAAAGGTGCCTTTCCAGACATTTATTACTAGTGGGAATGAGATCGCACGTGCAATATGAAGACAAGAAACCCTCAAGACGCCTTTACAAGTTGTAGAACGATCAGCAAGTTTGGAGGGAGAGAAAGGGCAGTTTAACTAGAGTACCTCAAGAATTTGGAATTGACAAAAGTGTCGTATCATTAATTTTGGAAACTTTCCAAAAGTCAGGTATACCTATAAGAAAGATTTTTGATAGTCGGCCGAAGGAAACAGTGACAAGTGATGAATGGTATATCGTCATGTAGGCGAAGAATCGAAGCCAGATAGCAGATAAAATTAGTGACCACTGGAAAACAAATATGCCGGTTTTCTGTAATCAGACACCTTCATAGTGGTGCCTTAATCGTCCACCGTCCTGAACACTGCATACCGTTGACAGCAGCGCATTGGTTGCACCATTTAAATAGGTATGATAAATATAAAAATAGAACACCTCACCAATGCAGACGCATCTTTACCGACCAGAATCGCTTGAGTCTAACATACGGTTCTCAGCGCCAGTTGATATGGTGAGAGGTACGTAAGGACATGCTCTCATCTCGCTAACATCATCAAAAAAAATTGTAGGAGATAATCATTGAGTGTTGGCGTGGAAATATTTTGGAGAATGGATGGACAAAGCTCTATAAGAAGGGTGTCAACCTCAAGGTCTGATTTGGGTGAAATAAACAAGGGTGGGCCCCAAAGAAAATTAAAATTCATAAAAACGTAGGTTTATTTTGAATACATTATAATAAGCATATATAAAAGAACAAGAAAAATTCAATATGTACGTCCTGACACTTAATATCTTTTCTCTGCGACTATCTTTCCTATTTCGGAAGAAATTTTGATATTTTTTTATTATATGTTATTGGGCTCCAATATATTGATAGGGCTGTTAAAAGGCTCTTTGTGGGCCACATGTGGCCCAGGGACCCGCGAGTTTGATATTCTTGTTCTACATTTTCATCTATGGTTCACTTGCAGGAAATCGTTATTGTTATGAAGTTATTCTTCGCACAAGTGTGTGTTCTGGGATATACCATTGCTCCAGATCTTATTTTTAAGAATGACACACATACACAGAAATGCCATGCTTTTCTGGAGCCCTTAGGTAGTGAAGATATCCGTATAATGGATTTACCAGCATGCTTCATGATTTAATTGCATTGATCCTCTCGTGGCACTATCATACCCTCCGGAGAGCCCCAAAAGACCGAAAAAGATGTTCATAGAAGAATGGAAACTCTTGCTTTAATAACTGTTGAACAATCTGGTGCAGAATATGAACATACGGTACCGCATGCAACCACTGTTGTTAGCGGAGGTCATATCCCTGATTAAGAGATTTTGGTTCGTTGTTCTTCCTTGCACGTTATGATCTATGCTCTAGTGCATGTTGTGACACACACACACACACAAGAAAATAACGAGAGAAAGAACGGGGGAGGAAGTTGAATAACCACATTAATACGATAAAGAGGCTTAGAAATAGATTGCTGGGATATATACAAAGAAGAGCCATTACATCATGAACACCCCACACCTAGAGCAATGCTCGTCCCTAGACAAAACAACGACCCACGGGTTGCTGATGCATATAAATCGTCTATATACTGTTTTGTGACATAATGAGAAACGCAGTTGATTTGTCAGATTTCTTTAAAAGTCAGATCGTTTTGTCCCTGCTTCTAAGAACATCGATTTCAGAAAAGACGAATTTGGTGATTTGCTTATGTGTAGCTCTTTGTGAGGGATTATCGAAAGTGATGACTGGATGGTGAAACGACGTCACCGACAGGTGGTTTGCAGGCTATTGTGTATTGATTTCAAGAGAAAAGTGTGTTGTTACTGTTGTTTCTTATCCCACTTGATCGACAGAAACATCTAGGTCAAGTTCATGAACCCCGTGCGTTTTTAAACAATGAAGAACTGTAGCTGAACTTGAGGGCAGCTGGCCTTTATGGCAACCAATACAAGTAAAGATGTAGGCAGAAGCGGCTTGGTTCACATTGCATTTCGGACAAGGAGGGTAAACTTTAAGACCATCCACCTGTCGTTGAGCTCGATTATGTCCACTGCGAAGCCTAGCAAGAATACTTTCATCTCGCCTACTGCTTGTCCCAAGTAAAGCAGCACTAGGGTGATTTCCTTCACACAATTCATGTACGGGGGCCTACCTACAAGATGAACTGATATCTTGTTTGACCCGGGTAGCAATTTCTGAAAAAGCAAGGCAACCACCATGTGTAGAATCTTTATGGCTGCCCTTATAGGCCAAGGCATCTGCAATCTCATTCCCGTAGACATTCACGTGCGATGGTACCTACTGAAAAAAAGATCGTAAAATTAGCATTAAAGCCATTTAATAGCTGGATAATACTCATTGTCTTTCTGCCACCATGCCTACACCATTCAGATAGATGCTGAATAGAGCTTCAGCTATCACTCAATATCCAAATATCTGTGTTGATATTCTCAGTAAATCAAAACTTCAAAGCCTCCTCACTAGCTAAGAGTTCTGCCTGAAATACTGAGCAGAAGTCAGGATTTCTCTCACAGATCCTAATACCATTCCTCTTTTTGATGAAAATTCCACTTCCCGAAACAGCGCCTACTCCCATGCTGTAGTATAGGTAGTATAGATCTGTATAGATCATCAGTATAGATCTGTCATGCGTGATACGGGACTTTATGAATAGTCTCCAAAGCAAGCTGTCTAAGATACTTTGGATGATGAGTGTCCTTGTTAGTGTATGAGGATAATTCTGTGTTAAAAAAAGATCCCAAAGTCCTGCATTGCTGCCTCATGGTGGCGGGAGAGTGCTCCTGGGTGGAATGGGTGAAGTACGTCGGGAGTGTATTCTCCTGGTAGGGTCATCCAAGGCGTGAAGGCCATTCTAATATACTCATCTAAATGCATGCAGGCATGAGGCTAAGTCAGACTTCAACCTTTGGTGCCTCACGGTTTTGGACCTCATGAAGCTGTATCTTGCATCCTTCATCATGACTCGTTTATTAAAGAGGAAAGTGAAGACTGTCATTCATTGTTCACCATAACTGAAGGGGGCTAAGCCAATATCCCCAACAATAACAACAGTGGTGAACCAGACAGTGCGTCCTAACAAACAGTGCATCGTTAACTGTTGTGTATGGCATATGCAGCAGGCACCCGAATTGCTTCTCTTAGCGGATAGCACATCATCGCGAATATCACCTACGATGGACTATGAAACATTTGCATTGAACCACAGAAGAATGGAGTGAATGAATATTAACGTCGTCAGCTACTCGGGGGCTTATGGCGACGAACCTTTTAATTTTGAATCATCATCGTGACGAAGACGACACCTTATCTGGAACCCCCTCTGCTAACTTCCACACCACACCAACAGGAGGACGTTTGAGTATCGACATATTTAACGTGCTTCTTCCCCTCCTACACGGTGGGTCCTCAGTGGTACTATGTTCAAACTCATGACACGCCAGCCTCGAGTTCGTTACCTTGACCACTAGGCTACCGTAGCCACACAGAAAAATGGAAGAGAGTCACCTTGTCCAACAAATCCCGTTTTCTAGTCCATCTTATTGACTGGGGAGCGTGAATACCGTGAATTCTGATAAAAACCCTGATACTGAAGCTGATGGCAGCAAATCTTACATTATATGACGAAACTTAGTTGTAAAATTAAGTTGCCCATGGGAAAATTTAAGCAAGCCTTGGTAGATTTAATGTTTTAAAGTTGCAAATGTTTCATTCCACTAAGTTTTTTTTCCTTTCAAACGGGGCTGCGGATTGGTAATTACCATTTCAGACCTAGTATCTCCGGGAGCTGGTATTGCTTTTTAACGTGGCACCATATAGGTGGATACCAATTTTCACTGTGCAATTTTGATGCCCAGATTCTTTCTCAGAGGGGGGCACATGAGTTCTGATGATTCGAAATTGTACTAGGAATTTCATTTTGCCGAGAGCACTCAAACCAAATACGCACTCTAGAGATCTTTAACACACCGTATAATTATACGACAAGGACGCTGTCGATCTTTTTCATCATGAAAATTCCCCACCTTGGGAGGGGGTTGAACCCTCAAACTTGAGCATACAAGGCCAGTGCCTAAGCAACTACATCCCCCCTTCTACTAAGAGTATGTAGTGGATTTTATTTCCTACGTCATTAGTGTTTATTTTAATAGTCATCCAAATGGGGCCTTCTAAGCAAATTCTAGCTTTGTTTGTAATTCTGATGAAGATGGAAAGTAGAATACAAAAGAAAGAGTCATTTGTTAATACAAACATTGAAATGAAGAATATTCTTTTCATACTGTCAAAATGTTTTAAAAGAGCCCACTCTCAAAAATAAAAATACTAAAAAGTTCAAATAAATGTTATTTAATAAAAAACGTTTTAAGAGGTGGTAAAATCTTAAATATTTACTTTTTATTAATTACCAAAAATATAAATAATTAATTAAGATTTAAAAGTTTACAATAATTTTGTTTGGATAAAAAAATAAAACGAATCAACTATTTAAAATTTTTTTCTTCTCAATTGATTTGGGTTGATTGGCTGCTTTATAAGCAAAGAACTTGAAAGCAACTTGAGGGCTCTTGACGGCGGATCATGTGACACCTGATCTCTCTCTCTCGACATTGGATTGATTTCTTTACATTTTGAGGCAGCCAAATGGTCATGGTCATGGTCATGGTTTCGAATCATGCCCTTGAACAACCATCAGCTGGCGTGATGCTCATGAAAACGATGAAGGCTCACCTTGACTCAAGTTTGGAAAGAACGCTATCAGCTTCGGTGCCGTCCTCGTCACTTGACATCGGCTGAAATTTGTGTTAGCCACAAAAAGTTACTTTATAAAGTGTGCGAGGTTAATAACATTAAATTATGTTGGCATTTTTCGACGCGAGTCTGTCTTTAATATTTGTTTAGAGAAGAACAAGCAGTTTATTTGACAAATAAATTTTTTATCAGTTTTTAGAACTATTACCGTACACCAAGGAAAATAATTATTGTTGAGTGTTTGGAAACAAGATGATTGCATGAAAATGATATATTCTTACAAATTTTTGCTATGCACTCAATTGTTTAAAAGTGTAATTCCTCATGAAAATATTTATTCGATACTAAAATTAATTTAAAAGTGATCGAAATTTAACACTGTGAATAAAACCTTTGGAATTTTATAATCTTATAAGAAAGCTATAGTTAAATGAAAGCAAACATGTAAGATACACTTAAGACAGATAATCCAAGTTCAAAATAAGTCCTGCTTATTTTAGCGAACATATTGCTTTGAACTCTTGAAAGAATAATTTTGTTTTCCACCGGTGCTTCGATATTTTGTTACAGACTCCTTACTATTAATACTGCTTTCTAAAGGCAGTTTGAATAATAAAGATGATTATATTAAATTAGCCAGTAGGAAGGGACTTCTCCAATTACCTAACTTGTAAATTGTGACATTATGATAGTTTTTGGAATCTATATATACCATTCCAATCACCAAGTATATCTTCATTTAATAAATTTTACAAAGTATGTTAAGCATTTAACTGTCTGGTAACTTTTTCACGTTTGAGTTTGCCATTAGATATAAAAACACGAGAACTGCAAACATATTCCGAAACAGAATGAATTAAATGTTTATTCTGTTTGGGTTTTTTTGTGCCATATTGTTTGCATCGTAATTGGATTTTACTTTCGCTAGAGCACAGTTTAACCGAATAAATAAGAATTATGATTTGGTATAGAAAAATAAGACAAAGTAGTTACGTAATAAAAGTAATATTATAATTATTGTATTTGTGCATAACAATATTACGATGCTCAAACAGATTTAAGTGTTATGTTTAAAATTTGCGAATTAGGTTTGGCAGGCTATTATAGTTTTTACATTTAAGTAACTGAGCTTTTTCTGCATAGTTGCTTGTCTATATTAATTTGCTTTATATTTTCATATCCGTTAAAAATAAGACCAAATGTTTGAGCTCTCATTTGAAAGCTTGACATCGGAACCAAACAGGCTTGAAATTTATGAAATTTAAACACAGTGCAAGAAATAAAAGTTTTATCTGTATCCTTAAAAATAATACGAAAATTTAAATTATTTTTATTCGGAAATTTATTTTTGTCTCTTACACATGTAGAAAAGCTGAAAAAATGTTAAGTGCTTTTGAGATTTTATTTGAAAAATTACTAATAAATTAAAACCTCTTCCCTTCCTTTCAATTACTTTTATAATTTTTGAGGTTATTGAGCTGAAAATTTTTTTTGAGTGTCCCTTGAGATGACTTTCAAACAGTTTTAAATGACCTCTTTAAGCTCATGTTTGGTGGTAAAATTTTATCATTTCCATAAATTTTACGCCTGAAAAAGCCTTATTAATCTTCCATTGGATTCAGGTCAGGGCTTCATGATAGTCGTTCAAGAAATTGGTAATTATTAGCTTGAACCAAATATTTTGAAGAACTTGAATTGTATAGATGTAGATTGTATTGTGTAGATGCATTGCCATGCTTAAACCTGTACTTTCCCTGTGCTGTCAGCAATAGCAAAGGAAATAAATTTTCTGTAAGGGGATGTTTTGGTAGTGTTTTGAATTAGTTCAAATAAATAACCGGCGTCGTTTTGTTTGTAGTAAAATCGTTCCAGATTCCCCGCCCGATTGTTACTTCAAGAACCTGGATGGGGTTCATATATATATGCAGGACTTAGACTAATAATGGGTGTCGTTTGACGAGGCGACTTTACATAATCCTCACTATTTTTTTGGGTTCAGCTTTCCCGAGGATTTAAACCACATTATTTAAAACTTAATATCTTATCTTTTTTCATGCAATGCTGCTTGTTAGCATTTTACCATTTTCACAAAAAAATATTTCTTTCTATTGCGTGTTTGAGATTTATTGCAGCAGGTTCACAATTAGATCATTCTAATCCACAGAAAAAGAATAAACCGATAAACACTAAAATAGGGGGAGGCTAACTTTATCATTTTTTCCAGATTTTTGCTTGAGTAAAATATAAAAAAATGAATATTAAAGTTATATAAAAAACTATTTCACACATTGTGATTGTTTTGATAGGAATAGTTAAAACTATTTTTTTTTTGCACCATGTTTTTAAATATACTCAGATGTGTATAGATGTGTGTGTGTGAAACCAATGAAGAATTTCGCTTGGCATTATCATTTTTCTCAAGCCCTGTACATATTTGCACTTTCAGAAACGCATGAGAGAAGGTTTTTTTTTTTAAAAAAAATATTCTTCAACTACTTTTTCTTGTCATTGCTAAAATGGTCATTTTCTTATTTATTCATCACAACACATTTAGCTATTCAACTTCTTTTAATATCTTACGATTAAAAGTTTTTTCTTACGATGTTACTACCTGAGATTTCCTTTCCTTTTACTCAAGAGCTTCTAATTAACTAAATCACATTATCAATTTTGTAAGTCAAAAAATATTTCTTAGAATAGTTTTACTTTTGAAACCAGTTTTCTCCTTTTGAAAATAACCGTACTTAAGAATTAAAAAAATCATTCTTTGTTCTTTTATGAATGATTTCATATCTTTCAATATTTATAATACGAAGATATTAAAATTATCTCGAGGATTTCAAAGGAAACATTGGACATCTTCAAAACGAAAGTTAAGGGGCCTTCTCCTCATTTTTATTTATTTTCTTCAGGTTTCAAAAGTTTGCCTTTAAAAAAGTTTTAACTTTTGATAGATACTTTTTAATTTAATAATCTCTTAAGCATTTTTGATGCAATTTTATAAAAAAAAAAAATTTGAATAGTCTCACAAGTTCCAGTGGGGTTTTTCTTATTTCATTTAAAAACCAAGTTAATTAATAAATTAAAATAATCAAGGAACTAGTTGAAGTAATGCTTGAAAATATTTTACTGTGCTCAAATAGTTTTTGAAATCTTTGCTTTGATAATGTAAAGGACTTTTTTGTTTCATTGAATGTATAATTAATGCTTGCCTAATGCAGAAAAAGGAATTTCATTATATTAAATTGCATTGATTAACTAATCTAGTTCTTTACTTTTTCCAATCCTTAGAATATGCTTTTCCAATATGTTTAGTATTCTTGAGATAAAGCCTCTAATAGAGATTTTTTTATTTTTTTTTATTTTCTGAGCATCCCATACAAAATGGTAGTATCGAACGGAAAAACAGAAAAACGTGAATATAAAATAAGACTTATGTGTTCAACAGTACAAAATATTGCTTAAATGTTTTTAAAGAACATTTTGGTCCAATTTTTATTTTGTTTCGAAATGTTAGATTCTATTTAACTTGAGAAATAATAAATAGAATTTTGATTTTCACAAAGGGAGAGAATATTTTGTTTTTCTTGGGTGAATATTAGTATACATTTGGACACAAGGTGGATTTCAGTGTAAGAAGTTATCACAGTAGCCAAATGGTCATGAACTCAAGGCTGGTGTACACTTCTGCTGGGTCATGAGTTGGAGTCTTTATGTCATTCAAGACCCACCATGTACCTGGTTGAATCTGTCGAGATCCAATTTCTCCCGTTGTTGGGGTGTGTAAGTTATAAGAGGAGGTATGGCACTTAAGGTCTCGCCACTTGACTAAGGTTTACAATTACGATGTCTGCCGCTAATAGTCCTTATGTTTCTTTACAGTGCGACGTAAATAAGCACACACACACACACACACACACACAATCACAACCAACTATTACATATAAAATCAATTCATTAATCTAGATACATCTATAAACATAATTAAATTAAAGGTATTGGATGATAAAATGGTAGTGGAATTTCCGTGAGTTTGTATTATGCACCAAAATAACACAATATACATTTTTTTCATAGAAAAAATCCTTTTAACAGGAACCATTAACTTTTTATTTTATAACCTAATATTTGAATAGTTAATTTTTTTTATCTAAGCAAAAATTTTAATATTGAAATATACATACCCCTCTTGTCTTTACAAAAAATGTGGAATTTTTCTTTTATACTTCTGACATTTTGTGGTACATTTCAAAGTAAAGCAGTTCTAAGAACAGTTAAATTCTTTTTTTATTTGTGCCTTTTTCATAGATTTTTTTCAAATTTTTGATGTAATAGCTCCTTAAGCTGTACTTTTAGCAAACGTATATAAAACATTTTCAGGCTAGCTTTTTGAGTTTAATTGTGTTAAAACATTGCAAAATGTATTACAATATTTATTTAAACTTTCTATTCCTAAGACGAAAAATACGTATATCTATAAATGAAAAAGATAGTTAAAAATTTTAATTTCAAGAAAGTTGTCGGAGAATAAGTGTATCTTGTCCATCATTATAAAGTAGGAAAATCAAAGTATAATGAGTTATGTAATGAAAAACTTGAAATACATGAAGAATATGATAGGCTCTACGTTACGAATATGATACGTTTGTGTAGATTCTACGGAAAAAAATACTCATCCTAACTGCTCCTTATCCATAAACTTTTGCGTTCAGTCTCTTTAAGTGAAATTGCGTTACGCTGAATGAGTCATTTGATGAACTAGAAAAAAAGTGGTGAAAGCAGTACAAAAAGGGGCAACAAACTACTAAAAAAATCGATCCTGGGTAAAGAGTATTTCCCGTGAAAGAGCATTTCCAGGCATCTTACCGTATTTCTCTCCTTAAGATGCTGGGGAAAATAGCAAAAAGAAAAATGAGTTTTTCCCTCTTTTTACTAGCTTAGTTATAGAATTGAGATTATTTTTAGCATTGTGAAAGAACAAGGTCAAATCAATAAAAGGGTGGGACAAATAAAGAATAGGGAATATTACAGCATGATGATGGGAGAATGGGAGTAAGAATTGGCATTGATTATTTTTGAAACTATCGCTATTTTAGTTTAATAGGGAATGGGATTTAATCGTTCAATATTTTTCGCATGTAAAATGCTATTGACTTGTCATGTTCCTATCAAACATTTGCTAGATTACTTAATAGCGTGTTACTACTAGCAATTATTGTTTGCCCTCTAGCGCAAAGAAAAGAATCGGAGTTTTGTGACTTTTTAATTTTAATGCGAATGTTTTCAAAACACGAAAAAAAAAAAACGCATCCTTTGTAGAATAGTAAGATCAATAAAATGAAGTTTAACGTCAATTTTATACCAAAATTAACTTTTAAGGAAGTAACACACAAACACATATCAAGTTTTTAGTAATGACTGAAAACATTTATTTTGCTGGCATTTATTAGTAAATATATCATTTGTAAATGGAAATGTGTAATGAAATTAAAGATACGCCGCTAACAATGTTTTTAATGGCAATATATATAGTGCTGGTTTAATATTTGTTTTAATGATATTAAGTGATCCAACTCAGCGAATACGAGTAGAAAAAAGTAAGCTTTTGGTACACGAAATTGATAATGCTTGGTAAACTTCTGCTAAATGAATCGGGCCTTTTTAAAACAAACAGTCATTTTCATCAAAATATCTTGGAATTGTAAAAAGCGCAATGATTTATTTTCATTTGTATTGGTAGTCATTTCATGTAATTCAAACTAAATACAACTTTAAATACAAATATATATGTATAGAAGTGGTAGCCGAGATGAAGTGGCTGGCATTGTGGAGTCGTGAGTTCCAATCAAGGTGCCCTGAGGACCCACTCTGTAGATGAGCTGAAGCGTGTTAAATCTGTAGAGCAGAGGTTCGAAAACATTTTTATCCCATAGACCCCTTGCTATATCTTTTGGTTTGGGATAGACCCCTACTTAATTAATATTGAATTTTTGCAAATTTAATAACTTAAATGTCTGTTTGACAGCTGGTACTACTACTCCAACATTAAAAGAATTAAATTTCTAACAGTAATAAACTATAGTGTTTAAAATTTAAAAAACACATTCTGATTAATTAAATTAAAGGTTAATTAATAAATAAAACTGTTAAATGAACTAACTAAACGCCAAACTAATGATTTTGATGGGAGGGATGAATCTCTAGCACTACAATGTCAAATTTTCAACATTTGGTATGGGTCTAACCTTAAATTTCCTCTATTAGTGTCCATTTTTTTTTCTTTTTGAAATAGGCAACCACCCTGAAACTCCTTCACACTAGGGAAAGTAATGTAAAACTTCCTCACGATATTCAATTAGGGACCAATAACAGGTTTGACTTTTTAAAGCCAAAATTGCTGGCATCCGTTTCTAAACTTTAAGATCTTCGTTAGTGCTTATTACGATCAGTTCCTACTGTAATGTGACATTCCCCCCCCCCTCAATATGACCGTTTGAATTCATGGCCTACTGTGACATTGCCATATATATTCAAAGCTTTCTCAAACCTGGTTTCAAAATCTGAATAAAAGGCATTTAAATGTTGAAGGTAGGTTAAAACGTTCTGACAGATTATGACAAATTTAGAAAATTCCGGAACTCCAGTATTATACTTCTTTAGCTTAACTCGGGAAATAAAAGCTGAAATAGTTCTTGCTTTAATGAAATTTATGCTGTCACCTTGTAAATGCAAATTAACTTCATTAAATTTAGTAAATAAATCTGTTAAATAGGTAAAATTTGGTCTCGATGAAAACTTTTTCTTGAAAACTTAAGCCACGGTCTAGTTAAATGAGAGCTACTATCATAGACCCCAAATTACACCTCATGGACCCCCAAATTAATTTTTGGCTGACGTAGACCCCTTAGAGGTCTTCATAGGGGGTTCCCTTTGGGAATCACTGCTGTAGAGTCCTCATATTGGCGAGGTGTAGAAATTTGAAAAGGGAGGCACCTCACATACTTTTCTAATTTGACCATGGCTCCAAATGACATAGTCCATCGCTTGAACTTCTCGTATGGATTTTGAGAGGGATCGCAATGAAATCAAATGGATAGGGTCAAGTAATAAAAAGAATGCATTAGATTTCAATGCTTAACATGGGAGCTGCTCCTTTTGATATCCTTTTGTACTGCTTTATTCTGTTCTATCGATTGCATTTTTCGAGTGAATCTTTATTTTTTTCCAGAAATTTATGCAAATAGATTAAAATAAAATGGAATCACTTGCTCTGTGTTTTTCAAGTGTAAAATTATTTTCTGAAACAGTTGAGAGAAAGCATTAAATGTGAGAATTACTGAGCTGATTTCAATTGAATATTTTTTGAATTGGATTGATTTTTTTTAATGTTTTGAGTCTCAAGGCTATTATAATTATTGAATTCAATATATTTGACAACAAATGATTCAAAATTTAACAAGATGATATATATTTTCTTGAGTCTCTTTGACTGTTAATAATAACTTATTAAATTTAATTTTATAATTGTAGCACTTTTTTAAGGAACAATTGTATATATTTTTTAAACGAAGCATAATGTATACCAGGAATGTATCTAAAAAAATTAATATCAGAGTTTTTTATTATTTCTTGTTATATCTTTTTATTATTTCTTGTTCGATACAGTAGAACCTGGTTTTATGCGCTCCATTTTTATGCGATTTGTTTTGTGCGTTTTTACTTTTGTGCGATTTTCTCTGTACGATCTTTTATTTTATGCGGTGCATGAATTTCAAGGCCTTGCCGCCACAGTAATGGTTTCTATCAATGTACCAGTGGCGCGGAGAATGTTAGGGCCTCCTTGAAAAGTCAGGTTTTGCTTTTAATATTTTAAAATTGGGTAAGTACGAACTTGGTGTTAGTCAGGCTTTGGGCCCCCTAGAATCCTAGCCTTTCCGCGAGGCGGAGGTTGCGAGGGTGTATGTTACGCCACTGCAGTGTATATATACAGGGTGTACAGCCATAATGTGACCCAATAGCTAATTCCTGAACCGTTCAGTTTAGATATGAACTTCCAATTTGAAAAATGTTTTAAAAAAGGTAAAGAATGTTTTTACGTGCTTTTCAAAAATTACAAAATTACAAAAATTAAATTTTTATACGGTCCCCAGGTCCTGTCACTTGTATTTCGGAAAAGATGCAGTACACAAAAACAAAGTAAATGCAAAAAGTTTCATTTTATTACGATAAAAACTGACCGAGTTATGCCTACATAAATTTGGAGTATCTGAGTTGCTCAGAAAAGGAGGTCGCATATAAATTGAGTTTAGAGAACAGTAATTCACTATCTACAAAAAGAGCAAAATAAAAACATCATAGTAATATTAAAACATCGTAGTAAACATCATAGACTGACAATTTGTATTGCTGTATGGCAAACAATAAAAATTAAATTAAAGAAATACAACTTGTACCGAAAAGATTAAAACAGCTTGTTTTAAGAAATAGCAGCAAAATAGTACATGATTTGCCATTCAAATTATAGCATAATGTGGAATGATGCGCCAATCATGAATCAGGGGCTTTTTATTATATCAGAATGACCAAATTAACTTAAATAATGGTGAAAGCGCGAAGTGTGGCACGGAGACAAGGGAATACGTTTATGACAACTCCCAGTTTTATACAAGCGTTGAACAGCATGGGCAATTGTACAGTAAGATGGATGCCTTCGAGTGGGAAATTTAATGGCATAAAGTCTTGCCGCCTCTCTCTTATTTTGATTACACTGCCCATAAAAAAGTACCATTTCGCAGTATTCTTCATTTGTATACCTCTCGTTCTCCCGTAATAGAATTCGTAAGATTAGAATATGACTGTATGGAATTGCAAGCGACTACACAACAGAGTTTTAACGTTCGTCATGATCAGCAAAAACGCAGCAAATCCGACTGAAGCCGCAGCATATAAGTCTATTTTCTTGGAACAGCTTTTAAAATGTTTTCTTCGTCCAAAATATTGTATTTTTCTGTGTTTTACACGTACACAGAATAAATTTTATTCCTTAAGGCGATATGGTACCCTAAAAATCATTAAACTGTCAAAAAAAGTTTTTTTGGCTTATTTATACCCCGAAACTTTGTAAATAAATATGCCTACAAAATTTCAAAGCTTTACCTGCATTTTTCATTAAGTAATGGAGCAATGTATGATGCTAAACAGCAACTACCACTAGTACATTTCGGATTATCTACTAGAAAAGAGCCTGATGAAAATGAATTAATTATATTTTTCTAATGCTCATCAATGAGATTGACATTATATGTGCATTAATAAATCATTTTAAGAAATAATTGTGCAATTCAGGCAAAAATTCTAGTTTGTGAATTATTTAATGGAAGATCGAATGGATTTGGTCAAGATTTAAAAGTTGTACGTGCTTTTTATATTATTATGAATGAAATTAAAACTTCAAAACGGATTCTCCCAAAGCATAAATACTAAATCACATTTTGATAGCTCAGATAATTAAAAATCTAATTCGCAAGAATAGAAAAACTCTCCCATTTTTATATATTTGTTTTTGGTGATATATATATATATATATATCCCATGTGTGCGAGATTCAACACTTTTATTATTAAAATATCTTAAGATATTTATTTAAATAAATACACATATACAGTTCTTAGATTTTGATGTATTTTACCTATAAATTATTATTTGATTTTGCTTTTATTCGTGTACAATATTTAACATGCGAAGGCTTTTAAAATCATGGAAATAAAAAATAAAGGCATAAACATCTTTTGTACATGTTGTGCATTAGTTCTGAGCATGGAATTAGCTCTGAAGTATGTGCATTTATTTATTTTTATAATTATTAAGATAAAGTTTTATTAAATATTGATCTTTCATTCGTTTTTTTCTATATATTCATTATGGCAGTATACTGTTTAATTGTTATACATTTGTGCAATTTTTTATGGTAAGTAGTTTTAAATAAACTAATTAACATTTCATAAAAGTTCCAGTCTATTCGAGGAATATTATATCATGCTATTCATAGAATGAAAACTTGAAACTCATATTTATCCATGTTGAATTTTTGTACATATACTGTTATTGAAAACCCTAAGGCTTATTTGATAATTGAAGTATGGGTTTGAAATTTTTTATACATGTTCTGAAATGTATGTTTTGTAAAACTGGGCATGGAATTAGCTCTAACATGTTTAGTACTTTTTCTAAAAAAGTTCAAAATCAAAATTAATGTTTTTTTGGGAATTTTTGGAAGTTTAAATATAAAAAAATTAATAAAAAATTAAAGAGCAGCAGCAGAAAAAACCCATGCGCAGTTTTATGTAGTATATTATAAGGTACATGGAAAAAAAATTTTGAAACAAAAGACACATATTTAAAAAAGCCTTAGGGATTTAAAAAATGTTTAAAAAGCTAAAAAAATTTAAATTTTACAAACATTTTGCAACAAATTAAAAAATTTTTGTATGGAATAATTATTAAATATTAACCTTTATGAAATACAATTAAAACCAAATATTAAGTATTAAAAATAAAAAAAAATTGTGAAGATGGTACCATATCGCCTTAAGTACTCAATTATTGTATTATTAACGTATGCTTTTAAATTTAAAAATGGTTTACATAAAAGGACCTGCAAGAGCGAAAGTTTTCTGGCAGAGTTCCAACTAATTTCACTTTGGAGGCGACCCTTTACTAGCTTCTTGAAAATGAGCGAGGAAATAGATAAAATATAGGATTTTCGAAGTTCCATAACTCGGCCAGTTTTTATCGTAATAAAATGAAACTTTTTGTGTTTACTTTATTTTTGTGTGTGGACTGCATCTTTTCCTAAATATAAGTGATAGGACCTGGGGACCGTATAAAGATTACTTTTTGTAATTTTTTTCTTTTGGTTTGTAAAGCACGTAAAAACATTCCTTACCTGTTTTAAAACATTTTTTAAACTGGAAGTGCATATCTAAGCCAAACAGTTCGGGAATTAGCTATTGGGTCACATTAAGGCTGCACACCCTGTATATATACTTTAAGACGCTCTATTCATTTGTTATAAACAGTCTCCCGACAATGCCCGTTCAGTTGCTTTCTCTCAATGCGGCAACAGCCCGCGCTTGATTGAAGAAGAAACTTTCATAGACAGTGCCATTATCAATAATTCGATAGATTATGAAGACGGACAAGAAGAACCGGATTCTCTTTGAGAGCAGATAAAATAATGCAGGGATACAGCTTTCCAACAAGCTGGAAAGCATTTTCAAAATAGATGGCAATTCCGAAAGAAGTATGAAGTTTAGCACAAAAAAAACTTCGATCTTGCATATCTGGTTATCGGGACATTTACAAGCAACTGACTAACCAACTTGGTCGTAAAACTTTATCTCTTACTTTACTTTAAGCTAAAAATAAATCAATTGGAATTGTATCTTCAAGTGACGAAAGCGATTTTGAACTTATTCGTCACAGGAAGATGCATGTTTTGTATTACGATGATTAGCAGTGAATAATGTATGAGCATTTTGAAAACTTCCCCATGTATACAATGAAAAACTAAATGTTTTAAAAATGTTTTCAGTATAATTTAATTATTTATTTTGTTATGGAAGTACTTTCTCATAAATTTCGTAAATAATTGGCGTATTTTCTAGTAGGATTTTTTTATGTGATCCCTCTCCGTCGCATAAAAAAAATTCTGTAGTATTTCGGCGAAGTTGTTTGTTATGTGTAAGAATTTATGAAATTTTCGAATTTTTTTTTTGTGTGGATTATTTTGAGATCCCTATCTACCGCACAAAAAAAGGTTCTACTGTATTTATAATATTTTGAATAACTAACTGAAAATCATTACTAAGCTTTCAATTTATATTAAAAAACAATTCATCTATGTATAACAGAAAATTGCTGTTTAGGCCGAATTTTCTTTTAAAATGTCAATATCAAAGTTTCGCATTTGTAAAATATAACTAGGATTTGTTCTCATTTCTATTGTGTGAAACCAATGCAGATCTTCTGTGAAACACAAATACAGATAGTACTTAATATATAATTGTTAGTATTATATATATAAAACACAGCATTATGAAGTGGAAGATTGGATTACAATGGAATTCAAATATGGCAACTTTTTTTCTATACATTTTTGGCTCTGGTAAATTTGTCTAAGAAAATATAATTGGGTATAATAAGCGCAATTTAAATATCATCTTTAAGAGACACCAGTTTCTTTTTTTCTTTCAATTAATGCTGACTGAACTATTACTTATATTTTCATTTTTGTAAATTCAAGGGATGCTTGGTTTTGTAACAGTCTCAAAGCCTTTTCAGAAGAATTGAGTATTTTTGAAGGATGCTTTATCATATCATTGAGCATTCGCATTCGCATTTTATTTTTAAAAAAAGAAGCTGAGTCTTCCTCTTGTTAAAAAAATGGAAACATTAATAATCTGTCAAATATTAGAGAAAAATGAGCTAATAGGAAATTTAATTCTTCTATTTTCTATACATTTGACTTACTGATAATGCTAACTTGAAGGATATGTATTCGAAGCTTTAATATTTCTTGGAAAAACAGTGTTGTAATAGCAATTAGATTTTGAATTTGTTACGCTGAATATCTTAGTGCTTCTAGTAACATACAACTTCCTTTTCAGCTGACGATTTATAAGACTTCTGACCATAAAAAAAGGAAATAAAGAAAGCTAGCAAAATTCCCATGTCTGATTAATTAATTGTTTATCGTTCATTAGCTTTGAAGGTACACGATGGATATTGGCAACGATTCTCATTGGTTTGAAATCTCTGTCAAGTAACAACACTTGAGCTGGCACCCTGATGGCAAATTTCCACACCACGTCAACGTAAGGACTTGGAGCGTAGACAGATAAAAGTGCATTATCCCCCTACACGGAGGATCTACAGAGGCACTAGGGCAGAATTCATGACGATGGCAACATAGACACTTGGCTACTGCGGTCAGATTCTGGGCACAGCCCACATACCATGTATTTTTCACATACAAAGATTCAATTTTTGTATTTATAACACGTTTGAATGAAAGGAGCGCTGAAAAATATAAATTGAAATTAAAATTTGAGTTCCAACGAAACTCGGTCCAAGTCGAAGATACTATATATTATTACATAATTCAGAATAGTTTTATTAATGCAATCCTATGAATATCCAGTTTCATGAAATATTTTCGAATTAATGTGTAATTGTTAAAACTTAGTTTATATTTATAAGTTTATTGGATGTTAGAGATAGTTTTAGTTTAAAGTAGTAATAATAAATATTAAAAAAATTTCAAAATAAAATGAGCTATTTCCAACTTATTTATATACCATTCTTTCAACTAATACGCCAATGCATATTTAAATGTCAAATTGTTTTCTGATTCTTAGTTCAGAATATCCGCCCATTTTATTTCTATAAATGTCAAAAACAAATCCAATTATAAGATAATATTAATAGTCCTCTTTGTCTCTTACTCACGAGTCTTATTAATGAAATGAGCCTATTGAAAGGATGGCATTTGTTCGATTTTTCAAGAAAGTTATAAAATAAATGCTTTAAAGTCTTTTAAATACTACTGCGCCAGAAAGATAGTATAAGAAAATTATTCAAAGATTATTTATAAAAAACTATTTAAAACCCACACTACAAAGTATTTAGAAACGTATTAAAATTAAGATAAAGCATATGTTAATATACAGAGATATTTGCAGAAGCATTTTTTCAAGAAATTTAATATCACGGAAATCTAATAAGCGAGGAAATTACAAATACACTAAGCACTGAGTAAACTATACACAGTTGAATAATTCTAATTAAGCATTAAATTAATCTCGACGCAATACATCTGAAATTACACCACTAACGAAAATTATAATTTTCAATGTTTAGTTTTCGAATGGGTTCCATTTCGTACGTGAATAGAATATTTACAATTTCTTTTTGTTCAGAGATTGTAATGCTTGTCGGTTCCTGTTTCCCTCTGATCCCCCTTGTCTACCCTCGAACCCGGCTAGATATGAGGGAAGAACTGAATAATCAGTAGACATGATTCACTCTAATTATTTTATTGTCACCAAAATATCAAGAAAGCACAATAATAATCAAATTAAGAAATTTGATCAGTTTGTAGAGCGCGAAGGTGAGATCCGTTAGCCTGGGGATAATATTACGGACCTTCAATTGATTCCACGATAACTTATACAAGCTTAATATAAACTTCGTCGCGCACTAATTAGCTAACTTCTATTTAAATAAGGATCACGATACCTGTACTTTTATGAAGTTGAGTCCTACAGTTGAGGCCTTGAATGCAATCCTCTAATCCGGATTTAATCATCGTCGAGTGATCCTCTCTTAGACTTCTTCAATAGATAAACTCAGATTTGTTCCTAACAATTTCACGATCCTCAACTCACCAACTCTCAAAACTCGCGAATACAAAATTTATATAATATACTTAATTTGCATAATCACGCTTTCTTCCTTCGGTGAAAGTTGGTTGGTAAAATTATTGCCCCAGAAAAGTCTCCAAGGGGTTAGTCATAGACGCGTATAGATTCGCCATAAGGTTCTTTGATTATATGGATTAGCGGAATGAGAAAAGTAAGAATAAAATAATTCTAGGTATGTTTCCATCTGATACATTAAATATTTTTAATAACTTAGATTATTTAAATAAATTATTAATGGTAAAATAATAAAAATAATACTCTGACTATTTAAAACATGATTTAAAGATCCAATAATAGAGGCTATTGAAATATATATGCAATGATTAAACAAAAAAAATAGAACTTTTCATCTAATAACGAGTAAATTTTTTTAAATGAAGGTATGCGCAATTAAAAGAAGAAAAAAATCGTTCTTTATAATTTAGAATATTATCCAAAAATAATATTCATTTTCTTTCGATGACAGTTCACATGAAATTCAGCTTAGAATTAGAACTCATTTACCTATAAAAGAAAAAATAAAATACTTTTTCTCTCCCTAAATTAGAAATTTCACTTTTTGAATTTCGGTTAGGAATTAGATTTGAAAAGTGATTACGCATTTATAAAAATTGTCGCAATCGCTATTGGAATTTGGAGACATAGTATGAAAGAAAACTATTAAAACGAAAAGGATTGAAACAACTTGGATTTACAATGAAATGAAAATTATTAAATGTATGCATATGCAAGCAATAATTATAATTTAAGAGTACATTAAAATTGGCAAGTATATTCTTCAATCAAGAATAAGACATATTTTCTTACATCGTGATTAATCGACATCATTTTGATGTCGATTAATCACGATGTAATGCGAGAAATTAAGTGCGACAGATTTGTAAGGAAAAATTAGTTTTATTCAGTTATATCTTCTAAATTTAGTTAGTTCAGATTTTCGAAAGGTTTATAACTTATAACAAAGTTTTATAAGCTGATGACAAAATCAAACAGTTTCTTGTCTTTAATTAGTTTTTAATGTTTTTTCATCTACAAACTGCACTTCAAATTATATCTAGTATGAAAGAAAAAATATTAAAGTTAATTTTTTTTCCTAACTGTTATTTATAAGATTTACTTACTTATATTTATTAGAGAAATCAATTCGACAAAACTAAAACGAAATATAACTGAGAAAAAAATGTTTCATAAAATGCTAAGCAATTTTAAATCATTTCTCAATAAATGATTAAAATATTTAAAGCTGAAAGGAAAATTAAAGTGCAATATACTTATTTTAAATATTTTGAATACAATAAAAAAATTTAAAAGAGAACAAAATTGTATTCAGCAGTTTTGGTAGCATGATTTATTAAAATTTAGTTTCGGATGTGCCTTAAGGGACAAGTCACCCAAAAGTTCTTAAATAATAAAAATAAATGTATGATAATAATAAGAAAACTAAAAGTATTTCTTTCAAATATATTTTTTCAAAAAAAGAGGACACGCGTGTTATTTGTTTAACGAGGATTTTTTGATATAAGTTCCCGAGTTTATAAAGCATTAAAATAAATCTTTTTGAAATTATGTAGAAAAAAGTTTGACGAAATTTAAAGTTTGTGAAGATATTCAATATTATTCTTATGATTTATAATGCAAATTTTTTGAAAGATTTTTTGATGCTAAACAGTTTCTGAATACTATTCATCAATATTGACTACACTTTGACGTAAGAAAAGGAAATTTCTTTCTTACACTTACCATTAAAAATATACCCCTTCAAGTATTTTGGGTTGAAGACAAAAATTCTCTCTCTCTACCATTTTTTTTTAAAGATAACCACGTCTATTAAAGTTTTTTCCATAAAAAAAGGTCAACCATTGTCAGAGATTTTTTTGAGTGCGTTGTTAAATACGATGCCATCCAACTGTACCTTATATTATCAGATTCACAGTGTAATTGCTCCTGATAATTTTATTAAATGATTTTTAAAACTTATAATGGAATATTTTTTTCCTATATTTATCAACACTACTCACTAATATTTAACAAAAATGGAAAACACATAATATGAAACAAAAGAATCTTAAAAATCAAACGAATAATCGTACTAAAATATTTATATGTTGCCAAGAAAAATTCCACCCAAACAATATTAAAAAATGTTGAAGATTAATAATACACTCTGCTCCGTAATACTAAAATTTTAAGTTAACATGTACTTCATTATTAAATTCCATTTCAATCCATTTGAATTGAAATCTCTATTAATATTTCTGTCTCTGAAAAAATTGAAATCTCTGCCATAATCTTCGTGTTACCCCAGAGTGCGATGTCAATAAAAATCAATCAACCGTCCAACATTTTGTGAACTAATTAATATTTTTTCCATGTGTTAACAATACAATGTAGTTCCGATGAAAATATTCAATCAATAAGTTTTTAATACAAATATGATAGAGACAAAAGAAAGATCTTTGTCAACGTGAGAAGCGTTTGCTAAGAAAGTAGGATGAAGAAATAGGTTCAATGACTCCCATTTAAGTAATATAATTGTGTAAATACATTCTAGTTTTAAGATTTAAGATTTTTTTGTGTGTTTTTTCCCCATAAAATTTTAATTAACTTAAAATGAAATTAATTTAACTTGTACTAAAATTATTAAACAACTTTTTATATATAATTAAGATGAATTCCTTAATTCCATAAGCAGAACAAACAAAAGACTGAAAACTGATAAAGGGTACATGAAAGAAAGGCTTCGATTACATTTAATTCATAAATTGTCGTGGTAAAACGCATACTTTAAAAATAAAATATTGAGAAATTCCATGAAATAAAAAGGCATAACTAGTTGTTATGCAAATACTATTTTATCAGCTTTTGATCCAGTGAGAGCAGCAAGTGAGAATATACACACTTGCAACCTTTTTATATTTAGAACAGTGAGGCAGAACAGTTGGCTCATATAAAGTGTAAAACATCAAAACCAGGCTTTTGTTCATAAGTTGTAAACAATACAAGTAATTGTAAAAAATCTTTAAACTATAAATAAAAATGACGTTCAGATAAGGGTAATGCATTCTTTTAGCGAACAATTTTTTTGAAAATATAAAGGAAGCCGCATACTTCTGGCCATATTCGTAACAAGAAATATTTAAAGATAATCCATAATTTTATTTGTCATTTTAAAAAAAATAAGATTCCCCTTTTGCAGTTTGGTTTTTGTATTCTGCAATCGTGATTCATAGCTTTTACTAAAACTATTATGCATGTATATATTTCTAAATAAAGAAATGTTCCACATTTCTTCAGTAGCTATTCGAAAATTCTATAAATATATTATGAGATATGCTTCGCATTTTACATTTATTTTCCTGCTTTGTCCTAGTAACTTCAATGTTTCTATAAGTATAGCTTAGAAAGAAATATATGCTTCCATTATTTTATTCCGAAAGAAATTCCAATATAAATAGAAAAAAAATACCAAAAACTATTGATACAGTTGATAGGTAGAAGTAAAAAAAATACCATAGTTGTATGTTGAAAGCGTCAAAGTAGGTATGTGGAGTCTCCTAGGGAAAGTTTCCTTTTTAAAAAAAACGAACTTTAAAGAAGCTTTCTGGACAAGAATAGATAATGTAAACATTTCCATTCTTTATTTGAGACTTTTCTACATGTTTACTTTAGCATATAATTCAATACATTTAAGCTATTTCAAGTTGGGTTAGCCGTGTACTAAAGCAGTGACACATCAAGTAAGAGTTATCCGAAAGGGACGTAACTGCGTATGCATACACCTTGCGATAGAATATACCAATGATTAATTTTTGGCAATCAATGATTGACTGGCTAGAACTCTAGCCAATACAACGGAGCATACGAATGGTACATTAAGTAGATTACCACGTTCCAACTTTCATGCGAATGGGTCCCATCAACTCACTTGGACTGCACAAAAGCCTCGCAAAAGGATTTATTGAAAGTATGAGCAGATGTCAGTATTTTTTAGAGAATGTGCATTTGGACTAAAGGAACCAGGGTGGTGAAATCTCAGAATTACTCGACTTTTGAATTCGAGCATCTACCATCGCCGTACAAAGAGTCGAGTAGATAGCAGTTGCCTGACAATGACGACAGAACGAGAGTGACAATAGAGTGATAGTCCGACTGTTTCACAATCCTTGATACATAAACAAACCGATGTACAACTCGGACACCAGTGACTGCAATGACCATCGATAGGCTACTTAATGAACGGGAATTCAGGACACGGAGGACATTGTCCCGAATGCTCTTACCGTTGCATACCACCGGGCCAATTCGATCTAAAACCTCACGGATTAGAGAAGAATTGCTTTCAGCGATAAATCCAGCTTCGAAATGAGCCCCAATGGCAAGCGACGACGTGTCTGGAGACGTCTATAACTGTCCAGGAAAGAGGTGAGATGTTCACCTGACAGTCATCCACCGCACAGTCCGAAAACTAGAAGTTATGGTCTAGAATGTAATTTCATTTGACACAGCTGGACTTCTTTGGTTGACATCTGGGATATCTTATCATGTCTTACTTAATAAATAGCTGCAACTGTTCTTGAATAGATTTATGTTCTACATTTTGTGTCGTTATTCAAGAATTGAAACTTTAATTTTTCACCAAATTTAATTTATCGGGAAAAAATTAAGCATTTAAACATACAGAAGGTACAATAAATTTACAGCTCAATTTGAAGCTCTAAAAAAGTTTGATTTTTTCATCCTATTTTTTTGAGAAATATTTTCAATGTTTAAACATTTTGTTTTCTACTTAAATAGGGAAGAAAGGTCGAATAATACATTTTAGGGATAAGACTTGACAACAAAGAATCATCTCAAATATAGTTTGTAAACACAATCCTTTTTTATAGCAATACTTTTCAATGAAAGATAGGAACATTGTTTTTAAAGAATTATCAAAGAATATCTCATTTTTCCAAATCTAATATACGCTAAAAGAAGAGTCATTGAGACAGACAGAGAGGATATGAAACTGGTTATATGATATAATAAATGGTTAACAACTTCAGTTGATGCGCTTTTCTCTTAGTCAAAATGACGCAATTATGAGGTCTTTTAAATCTTGTTACTCTTAAAACTTCCTTTCTTGTTCGTGGTGGAATGTAAAAGGAAAATGCAGGAGCGAAAAAGCATCAAAAAATCTCAGACTTGTGTTCGAAAAATTTCATCTCGTTGATGTTTTGATGATAGCGCATGCACAGACAGCCAAAGGCAAAGCACATGATAATTCATTAGAATTGCGAAATTGTCATTACCACGGACCTTATACATATTTTAATATGAAACTTAAATTATTGTTTTTTTTTCTGAGTTACTTACAGACTAATTTACATCTTACTGTTCGCTGGAAGAAATATGAGTCATTTTTATTTTTATATAATCTTCTTACAAACCTCTTTAAAACGAAGTGGAGTTGGTATTAATGTTGAATGGGAAAAATCAGCAGTCGTTATAAACTAATACCCAATATCTCAGCAGTAAATATTCAATGGATTGAAATATACCTCAAATCCTAACTAAAAATAAGAAACGATATTTTTTTTTTGTTTAACATTTATAAACCCCGTGCACCATGCAATGTATAACACAGCGGCATACAACACAGACAGAAGAAATGATTACAACACAAACATCCATGCCTTCTCCGGGATTCAAGCCCAGTCCCTACGGCACCGCAGTCAGCTTCACTGACCACTCTACCGGATGGGCGGCAAGAAACCATATTTAAAAACTTTAATTCAGACCCATCGATGTTTGTGAGTTCTAATCCAAGAAAGGCTTTTGTAAAAGGTAATTAATTATGTAGAGTAAGTTACCACAAAGGAAATATTAATACTTTAACCCTTTATCTACCGCATTATGATTTACAACAATTTTTTTTTTTTTTGAATTCCTCTATAGAAGATTAAGGGAAATACAAAAATAAACTACTCCACTTTGGGAAATTGAATTTATATTCGAGCTCATTCATTCAATCGGTACTTTAAAGTACCACAAAGGTCTCAAATAGTTTCCTAATACGAAAAGACCAAATGGCTTTTTTAATGCAGTTTGAACTCTTCAAAAGGCTAAATAACCAGAGAACACTCATATTTTATAGAACAAAATATTTATTTTTAAAGAATATTAAATTTTTTAAAAATTTATTTACTTTTTTTACTCACATTAATTGGATGATATTCAAAGAAACCATTTTTTCTTTTCATTAGTACACAAAATTTCATTGCGCGTTGTGTATCTTGAGTGTGATTTCGATTGAATTTTTTTTACAGCACTGCATCCTGGGTTAGGAAATTCTGTATTTTCTTAACAGGAACTACTGCAACTAGAGTCTTGTTCAGTTTCTTGGTCGTGTCATCTTTAGAATCGAACAACAATTCCAGCAGATTATTTGCTGGGACTTCTTCATCTGAAAAACCATGTGTTAGTACATCACTGATTTTAAATGGTAGGCTCTGTAATATATTCAAAGCCCCTTGAAGATTGAGCTGCTTTTTTCTACACTCTAAGAAAAGGAAAATAATAATAATAATAGCACTTGAAAACCGATTATTCTTAAATTTCAGCAACACATAAAGAAATTAAAGTAGGGGTAATTTTTGAAATAAGAATTTAATTGTGTGGTAAAAAAAAAATCTAATTCAAAGTTCAAAATTTTTTGAAACGTAAAAATAAAAGAATTAAAAAGCAAAATAAATAAGTTAAGCAAAAAGAAATGCTAAAAAAGGCGTAACTCTTTTGTACTATAGTGATGAAGCCGCACCACAACAAAAAACAACAATGAGATACACGGACGAAAAAAATAATAATCAAAGTTCTTACTTTAACACCCACTACTCTGTCAGTACTTATATCAAAGATATTCAACTGCAGAATTCATTATATATATTACCATTAAAGCTTGAAATCCGTTATTTCATAGAATAATTAGGTATTTCATGAAATAACTAGATAAGTCAGTTAAAGTGTATAAAATGATTGAATTCTACCCTCGCGCACGATTTAAATATATATTCTTTAGAATAACAATTACCTGATCGTTAAAGTATGAAATATGGCACTCGAAAGTTCTTTGAACAGGTTCTAGCTGCTTTGGGAAGGAATTTTCCGATTAGGAACTAGAGATTGCAGAATAAAACAATTGTACTCTAGATATCAGTTCAGTATATGTCAGCGGATTAATTTCCATTGAAGAAGTTCCAAATATTGACACAACGCTTCGATCTGTTCAAACAGCTGCAGCACTGAACAAGGATTTAAAAAGTGCTCGTGTAAAAAAAATGTGTAATGGTAAAAAGTGGGCTTGTTTCAAAAATAATAGCAGTCCAATCCAAAGTGTCTTCGCAGCAATCCTTGCTCTAATAAATAATGAAAAGTAAAATAAAGGTATCTCATAAAATTTAAATTAATATTCTCTTAAATTTTTGTTTAAATAAGTTTACACAATGTTTTTATGAAGCAACAGTTTTTCTTCCCAGCATGTATTTTTGTAGATAATATTTAAATATAATCTATTTTTGCCACATATTCTTTTTTCCTCTTTCTATTTAACTAATGTTAGCAATATGAGCAATAATAAATTATATTACCTGCTTTCCCTTGTGACGGATCTATACGCGTCCTTCATCTAATCCACTTGGGATATCTTTGAACTATCAATTGAAATTAATCCCAACTCTTTTGAAGAAGAAACCGTGATATGCAGATTAGGTCGGTTATATATAATATAGGTTTTCTAGCTAGTTAGATGGATAGACGGAGTTCTATGGAGATATAGATAATCTAGTTTGCCACCGATCAGATATTAGTATATTTGATAGCATGTTTCAAGGATGAGATAGTTGAAGTTATTAAAGTGAAGATTGGTCGCCATAGCTAAATTATAACTCAAATATTTAGAGTAGTGGATTGATCCCATAAAAGAAGGATCAAGATAACAGAAGTCATCTCATAATTCACGTCCCCGTCTCTCGTGGTTTATTTACTTATTACTCTTATTAGGAACATCTCATCTAGTTTGAATATTAGAATTGTGGCTGTTGATAATTTGTGTGTTGAATAAGTAGTTGAAAGGTATTATGGCGAGTCATCCTTCACTTCTTCTCACACCTCTAGGCGGGGCCGAGAGTAGGTCGCGCTACTCATACCCTTATTATTTATCAATTATTCATCCGCAGAAGAGATCCAATGTATTTTTCGAGAGATTTTAGCTATCATGATCAATTAATTTATAAAATATCTTTGAAATTGTTTATTTTTCACTTTAACGGTCTATCCTTAGTTATTTCATAGAATAACTAGTTATTTCATTGAATATCTAGGTAAAGTATGAAATTTTTCATCTATTATATACTTTAACAGACTTGTCTAGTTATTTCATGAAATACTTAGTTATTCTATGAAATAAATGAATTATACAATTTAACATAACATGTTAACTTAAAATAAAAAGTCAAATCGTTTTCTAAAGTCTTCGTTAACATACAAAAGAAAACATTTTCCTTTTGACATTAACTACATTTTCGGAAGAAAAATGGCAATCTTCGCGATCCGATCCAAATGTTGGCTCAAAATGCAAGTATCGTCGGTAGATAAAGGGGTTAAAGACGTTTAAAAATATTATCAGATTTAATAAATTGTTATGAATAAAATAGCTCAAATTGTCCTTAATAAACGTTAATTTGGAAATATGAGAGCCGATTAATGTGAATTTGTCTAAATTTCTAACACAAGTTGATACTCTTAAAATATATATACTTTTGATTGAAAATATTAGTTAACCTTTGTACTGTGTTCATTCAGATTGTTATCGTATTCCATTAACGAGTAATTGGAACTCGATTGTTTCTGTGAATGTTCCATAAATAGGATGGATCCACTCATATATTAATCATCTGCTGTTTTGACATCATTAAAAGTCAGTACAGTCGCTCATTTGTGGCTACAAACAGCTAGGTATCAAGGAAGAACCAAGAAAAGAAGGGAAGGAGAGATTTTCTGCGCTTGAGTAGGAATCAGATAGCATACCAATTGCATCAACCTCTTCGACACCCAACTGCTTGATAGGAATGAAATCCAATGTACGATCCATCAAAGTGTCGAGAGTTTGGAGAAATGCTTCTTATAGACATTTCATCTGTCTGTTTCATCTACCAAAGTAAATATTCTTTCATCGTTCGCAATTGACTTCATGATTGAGAACTGATCAAATAGGAATGAAAATATTATCATTCTTAAAACGCAAATGCCTTAAAAAACTGAAATATTTTTTTTGAAAATACACAGAATGAATACAAACTATTTGTCATTTTTATATTTATATTATCATATAATAAACACATGGGTTAGATTTGTTTTACCCATTCTAAATACTTTATATCTAAATTCAATAGATTTCTATCACTAAATGCTTACAATTTATATATTTTCAATAATTACCTTTTTCATTGAGGCTTTTATTCAAATAACAAATTCTTAAGAAATCTCATAAGGTGTGCTGTTTATCTATTCTAGTTCAATCGCTTTTCATTTGAATGAGTCCCTATTACATTTTCTTTTTTAACAATTAAGAATTCTTTGAATCGGTATTAGTACATTTATCTGGGTATTTCATGCTGCTGCATGATAAGTTAGTATTTTTAAATTATTACGTTACCTTGCATTAAGATTTGGATTGTATTCAGAAATAACATTTATATATAATAATATATCTTTGGTTGGGATCGACTTAGAAAGGAAAAGAGTTTATAAAATGGAAGCAAATTTATTTTCCCCGTCCCAAAACCTCTCCTTGGGGTTAGTTTCGAAAAAAACCCTTCTTAACGGATCTCTACTCAGTAAAAGAAACATGGTTGCCTAATTTCAACTCTGTAGGTCAAATAGTTCCAGAGATATCGTGATGAGTGAGTGAGTCGCTTTTCTGTCAAATGTGTATACAGATAGAAAAGAGAGATGATTTATTAGTTATGTGGGATATAAATGCTTATATAAATTTGAAAGGGAAATAAACGTAGGTTTAATAATATATTGTACCTAATTTGATTTGGTTTTTTTTATCAACGCTGCAGTCTAAAAAAATGTGAGGGCTATTGGTGACTTCGAAATTTTGGTCCTTGGTAAAGTGACGAGGACGACACTTAGGCTGTACCCCACTCTCCAAATTCACACCTCGTCAACGTGTGGACTTTTAGCCATGACAGATTTAACCCTCTTAGCGGTTTGAACGTCTTTTTCCGCACGTCTAGAGATGCTTCGAAAACGCACCACACGTCTTTTTCTGACTTCAAGAGAGTGCTTCAAAAGCGGGTAGGTCGTGTTTTTCTGAAATCCTTTCCCCTCTTTTATGGTTTAACACCCTGAAAGATAATTAGGGAGGGTTGCGACGACACAATGGTCACTGACAGGAAGTTTTATTGCTCTCGGGGAACCCTGCGTTTTGACCCTGAAGCAATCGTAAAAAAGTTGGGAAGAATTTCTTTAGACCCCCTAGTGAACGAACTATAAGTTAGTGTTTGTAATTTAGCTTCATTTGAGATATTATTGCGTTTGAATTAAATAAATTCTTTTTGTACTTTTAGCAATTTAACTTTTTTTTTTCAAGTTTTGAAAAATGTTCCAACGTATAAATAAAATATTATATAACTCACTTTTGATTTTATATTAATTTGAAGTTTTAATAAGTTGGGACTGTAATCTGCTATTTTATATAGTTGGACAAATAGCTTTTTAAGTATATTCTCTTTGCTTGATTAACTCGTATTATTTTCTTCATCTTAAAATGATGAAACGGAAAATTAAGTTTTTAAACTATATAAATCGCTATATAATATCTAGAACTATATTTAATTGCTTCATTTTTCTTCTCTTAACCAATGTTTTCAGTTTTTAAACCATGATTATTTCATTATAAGGTGTCAAAAAAGTTAATAAGAAATCGAACGCTTCAAAATTTAAAACCTTTTAAACTTTCCAACTACTAAAAATGAATAATTTCTAAACTTTTGCATCAAATTATTTTTAAAAAATTCTTAAGCTTTCATAAAAATAATAATGGAAAAACTAATTCAGATCCATTATTTTTTTTTTAAATTTTAAAGCCAAGATGTTCAGGGCGCGTATTGTTACAATACACCAAATTATATTTGAATTAAAAAAAAAAAAATGCTTGAGTTTCAGTTTACTTCAGAGAAAACATGAATGAGGGGTTTTTTATACCAATTCATTTTTTTAACCTTGAATATTTGAATAAATAGTAATTAAAAATATTCGGATGCATTTACAGTTGACATTTACGCATATAAATAAATATAAAGATCAATTTTAAATTTTTTTTAAACATATTTGTTCATGCAAAATTTCTAAATATTTATTTTTTTAAAGCTAACTGAAGAACAGGTAATTAAAAGCTGGATATCTATTATAATTAACCATTCAGAAAATATCCAGATTTTCATACAAAACTAAGAATTTTATATTATAAATTGTATTTGAAATTTCAGAAAAAAATATTTATGTATCGTGCACATACTCAGTTAATAATTATTTACCATAAGTACTAACAATTCTTCGAATAAAATATTAAATTAAAATTTTAACATAAGAATCTTAAGCTTTTTAATGCATTTCGGTTAAAACTGTATGTTAAGAGCAAAAATTATGCTGAAATATTTGATGAATATTCAATAAATTTTTAAGTAGAAGCAATACTGAGAAGCTAAAACACAGGAATGAAAAAATATAATAATTACAAATACAAAAATAAGTCTTGCAGTTTTTTCATACATTTTTATTAACACGAATTGGGGAATTGATTTCCAATATACTTTGTTGTGTTTCACAATATTTAAGGTAACAAACCATAGTCCTTCAGATATATTTGTTCTACTTTTCGTAAGCTGTACTCCTATTAAAACTTGTGCTTCCGAAATACACCTTTTGTAATCTTAAGAAATTATATAAACTATAACGGTTAATTTTAATTTATGCAAATTATTAAATGTTCCTATTTAGCCATTTCCGTCCAAACAGTTTACATCAAAAAAATATTCGGATTCACCCATTCATTAGGAAATTGTATGATTCCAGCAATAAGTTTTATTTTTTACCGAATAGGATTGCGTCACTTCGGGGATACCTCTAACAGAAACGTTTATATGCTATCAATTGCAAATTAAACATTTTCCCTTCAATTGTGTTTATTTCAGAAAGATCCTTGATTTGTATTTTATTCATGCAATACAAGATTTAAATAAATTACTTTTTCCTTGTCAAACGTATTTGCTTAATAATATATAAATTTGCGTATTATATTAAAATTTTGAACTACCCAAAATTATATGTTTTTGTTCCTCTAAAAACTCTCAGTATTTTAGAAATGGTCTTACAATCTGTGTACGGTTTATATGTTCTAAAATGAAAAATATATTTTTATAACTGAATTTTTGTGCCTCGTTTATAAAAATAAAATATTGCTTTGGGCTATAGCTTATAAATGTACTTAAATAAGTGGAGGAACAGTATTTTCACATAATATGAATATTTTTGACTGGAGTAAGTCGGATATTTATATTTCAGTTTCTTTACAATTTGAATAAAAGTTGTAAGCAATTTTTTGAAGAGGATATTGAGTATAAACTCCTTGGTAATTTAAAAGTAAAATGTTTTTTTTTGATACCCCACAGCTCACATTCTAAAATAAGACTCATTTACAATCATATGATCAGCTTTGGTGATATTTAAATTTTCAAAAATACTCTACATATACGAAAACATTCTTTCAAAACATACATCACATCTCATTCTCTGTCTTTTCCACAGCAGGCATTATTTTTTTTATACTCAAAAAATTAAATACAGCATTTCTGAATGTTATTTTTTTTTAAAAAAATTAATATGAATACACTGCGGAATTGTCGGTTAGCTTCACTGAGCAAAATTGTTTTAAGTGTACTGTTTTGAAAGACAAAATTAATTGGGAGAAGTTTTTCTCTCATTAGAATTTGTAATGATTGAATTGTGTGAACGTTGTATTTATCGGTGAATTTTCCGTTTAACACTAAAGAAACAGAAAAATAAAAATTAAATTTTAATAGAAAATGGTTAGAAATACTTTTACATTTTGAAAAAAAATATATTCCCATTAAAATAAAAATAAAAAATTTGACTAAATTTGCTTTTTGCTCCGTCACAAATGCCTATGTAAAGAAGGTATTTTTGCTTAGTACAAGTTGTTTGACTATGAAATAAAATTTAGATTTTTTCCGAAAAATTAATTTAACATAAAAACATCATTTATAGGATTAAGATATATATAAATTAAAAGTATTGAAATCCCTCTTTATGTTACTTTAAATTTAAGATATAATTGAATAGAGGAAGATTGATTTCATTTCATAAACATAATCGTCGTATGTAACGATACTTTATATATTCTCTTATTGTTTAAAGAGAGAGATGGTCTCTTTTACTCTTTTTTACATAATTACTTTTTAAAAAAACATTACGATGTATTTGTGTTTTCTTAGTCTCATATTCCACAATAAGTACAAGGTACTTTTTCCTGGCTCAAATCGTTAGTCCAAAATAGTTTATTTTTCTTAAATTAATTTTTTTAAATTTTGTTTTGTTTAAAGTAAACAAGTATTTTTCAACTTTTGTAACAAGTTTCTTTCTTTCGAGTTTTTATTTATTTTTAACTCTTCACTTTTATTGTGACCTAACCGATCAAACAACCACGTGGACCCGCTTTTTCCTCCCAAAATTCGCACAAGGCAACGTCACAGCTGTGAACGAGTTTTATCCCGGTTTTATAGCAACAAAGAGGCCGAACTGAGTAATAAAATCTTCCCCTGTAGACCTCCCGCGTTCTTTAAAGGGGAAAGGAATTAAATGTGTTGCACTTTCGAAGGAATTCTCAAAAAAGAAGTAAACGCTTTCGGAATGATTTTTCAGGACAAGGACGAACACTCAGAGGGTTAAGGTTCATCAGTCCCTTCTACACGGTGGGTCTTCAGTGGCTCCTGGACACCAACTCACGACTCGCCGTTCACGAGTTCGTGACCATGATAGCTTGTCTACCGTGGACACAGCATCTTGTATCAGGCGACTTAAAAAATTCCATTCAAGCTGCTGAATTGTATGATATTTAATGTGAATAGTATGATATTTTGTATACTATAGAAGGAACTGTATGATTTTTCCCCTTGATATTTAATATTTTAAGAAAAAGAAAACTTTGATCATTTTAACGTTATTTAAATTTGATAATTCCCTCTGAATCAAATTAAGAACATATCGAATTAAGAATATTTCTTTCTTGAATGGACTTTTTTGTCCTTTCGAATATTTTAACTCACACCGGACAGAGATTAAAGTTAAACAAATAATACTGAAATTTTAATTTTATTCTTAATCTTAATTTTATGTTTCACGCAAGTCTGTTGTGTTTATAACATTTAAATACTTTTTAAAGTTTTTTCTTCGCTAATAACATATTTAATTTTATAGTACATTTCTTAAAGAAATTCTGAATTGAGAAAATTAATTCAATGAACACCAACAAAATAGTGCTTAGAATTTCAATTCCTCCGGCAGTTAAAAGAGAGTAATTTAATTAATTATCCAAACAAATGATCTCAAAGCATTTGTTCCATTTGATAAATGAGTAATTGTTAGATACACCTCGTCGACAGTTAATTCATCAATGATGTAAAATGCCTCCTTTTGTATCTACCAACATCGAATGTCATCTTTAATTAATTACAGTTTGACAAAACACGTTTCAAGTTATGAGAATTACATTTCCGACAGATATATTAACGTAATTGGGGCAAAAACCGTGAACCCTTTTACCTTTATTCAATTTGAAATTCGAGTATTTAAACTATATTTGCTTTTCGAATAAAAACGCATTTCAAAGAAAAAGTTGGAATGAAATTATTTCTTTAAGCAATACTTCTGCTCGAGAATGTTGTATAATCTAAGAGGTTAAGATCTTTTTCTAATAAATATAAATGTCTATATTGTAAATTCTGAACATAAAACACTATAAAATTTTGCAGATCAATTAGAAATTTGTTAATCTAAGGACAAATAATCCTGAATAACATCTTTAGGAAAGTGAATGGAGTAAAAAGGAGATCTCGAATCATACCTCGCGAGACTTAAAAGGAATTTATTCCTTCTTTCTTAGGAAACTCATACATGTTGATCTCAAAGTAGTTGAAAAATTTCGATTTTTGTTATCAAACACATGTTTTTAATTACATTTTTTAGTCTTGCTTATTTTTCACTTTCCAGATGGTATCAATGCTCCTTCCGCTTCCTTCTTTTAGTAATTTTAATTATAAAAACACTTATAATCCAGAATATCGAAGTAAAAAATACGACTTAATAAATCAAATATCAAAAATGTTTGATACATTTTGAAAAAAAAAATAAAACCAGTGTACATGATTTTTTTTATGAGAAAGAAATGTTCTTTTTTATAAATTTACTGTGGTAGTACATAAAAAATATTGTGTCAAAGTTGTTTTATTCTCTTCCGAATTAGACAAGTAGTGTTTCAATTCGATGGAAAGCATAACTTAAAAGCATAGGTTTCTAATCCACTTTAAGGTTTAAAAAATTGTTCGTAAATAATGCAAGGGCCTAGTATAATAAATGTACTAAATAAACATCAATTTATATTCAATACTGAAGTTAAAGCAAAGTTTCGAACAATGGCAAGACTGCTATAGCCAAAACATCTATACGATTTTAACAAAAGACACATGAGTCTAAATTTGCAGATATATTGTCTAATTCACAAAGTATTTTTTGAAGTTGGATCAACAAAATAAAAATATGTGTAATACATTCCAAGTTGTAAAGTCACGTGCATTCTTTGAAACGATCCACTATTTTCTGAAGCATGAATAGATAATGCCAACGGTTAGAGTCAATGATGTGATTAAAGTCCTTTATCCTAATTGAATCCGGCGTATGTATCCAAATTTCAAGGGGATTGAAAGGAGGAGAAAAGCAATGTTATGTGTATGGAGAGGGGGCAAGTACCGCGGACCTATTCATGAATAGAATTACCACGAGGAGAAAGAATCATTTCGTTCCATTGACTGCTCCTTGGAAATGAAACTTTACCCCCAATACTAAAAATAAAAACGTCAGAAGAAATTTCGGAGCAACACTTGTTGCTCTTCTAACTTCTCAGCTTTTATGTAAATTATTACTGTCAAAGTATATCCTTAAATTTCACTGCTTCGATTATTTCTAAAAATATTTTTTTAACAATAAATGTGTTACTGTCGTAGAAAATATTATTAGACACTTGTCACGGCACCAATTTTTGCATTTTCTAATTTCGCTCAATAAATATGTAGGAGTATAGACACCATGCGCGCACATTAGTGCAAGTTTGGTAATAAGTTCCTATATAATATTACATTGGATAAGTGCATGTTTCCATTATCCTATTACATTTCAAACTATCACCATTTTAGAATAGATTTTAGGATCCTGTTACATTTGTAAACTATTTCACGACCCTATAAGAATATATTACTTTGAGTGGATTCCGTTGGAATGGATTCCATTCATTCTTGCTATTCTAAGATTAATTTCCTTAATAATTTTGAAATTAAAGAACAATACATACAGATTGTTCAACAATAACATTATATTTACTATAAAAACTATCTGCATAACAAAAAAGTTCGCAATTTATTTGTGCACTACAAACAGTATATTTTTGAGCTTTTCAAAATGAATTTATTATTTCAGTCCTGAGATTTTTAGTTTCTCTGTTTATGAAATTGGAAGATATCATACGACAAGTTATTGATTATAACTAATTGAAACATTTGAATTTTTGGACAAAATTATGAAAAACAGGTTAACAAATCATCAATCATTAAGATTAACGTATATAATAAATATTAACACATACACGCACAACATAGTTTATACAATCTATGGAATTCTATTCAATGGTATGTTTTTATACACTGCATATATGTTACTATTTAAATCATAAACATAATTCTCATCAGATTTGTCAGGTTCAAAACGCATTCCATTAAAGTTTTATTAACATACATAACTATAAATAAAGCAGAAACAATTAAAATTACTAACACATTAATAATTATAAATGAGCAAGGTATTATGTATTCATTGTGTGTGTTTGTAACTACTTACAGTTAACTTTTTTTAGTTAGATTATTCAATTCTTGTTACCAAATATTTCCAAAGCATCATTTTATCCACTTTCTTTCCTCTGGCATCTTTTGGATTGTTTCATTTCTTGCAAAAGCGTCAAAGTGTCTTTATTTTTTTCCATTGAAAAGCGGAAATAAAAAATATGTTATAGAAATTTGATTTCTGAAATGTCCTAAACAAATATTTGTCCCTTTGACCAAATAAAATTTTTACTACAATGAGGCATTCAAGAGATACAATAATGTAGGATGTAAATTTTAAACGAAACCCCTTTAAATCAGGTCTCATCATGTTAATAATCCTAAAGTATTATATAAAATTATTTGCAAATGAACTGGAAGATCTTCAAAACATCATTTAAATTGCCTGATTACACAAATTTTCATAAATTATTAATATAAGTTTGCATTCAGTCAATAGTCAATCATAAGTTTGCATTAATCTTTTTATATGAATTGGGATAGACTGAATAAAACACACGCAAATTACTCAAATTCCAAAAAAAAATTTAATTATATTTCCTTACACATTAAAAAAAGATGTTTTTTGAAGTCTTCAAAAGTCAAAATCTTTTGAAGTCTGCTTAATCATGAAAAAGAACTGAACATGTCCTTAAAAACTTAAGCAGATTTAAAACTAAAGAAGGAATGAAATAGGAAAAAATAATAGAATAAATTTACATCTGAAAATAAGGTCGAATATCTATCATGTAGCATAAAGTATGAAGTTATAGTAATCGAATTTATTTTCGTATGCATATTTACTTACATATTCCCATAAAGGTCTAAGAATACAATAAAAAAATGCGTACTTGGTATTTCACATTTACTGTTGTATAATTATATCATAGAGAGAAATATATAATTAAAATATTTTTCAATTGCTAGAAAATACTTGACCGGTCTGAAACAATACAAATGAAATATTTAACAATTGTAGAGTCATAAACTTAGAACTCACCCCAAAGAGAAATGATCAAATAAAAGCAACATACACACATATTTTATTAATACATTAATGTATTATTTCACTTTATATTAGATAATTAACGAATGTACTTGAGTAATAGATGAATGGATCTGTGTTATTGGTGTCTTTCTCTGCCGAATTTCTTCAAGTATATTGTGTGAAATACAGAAAACATTTCTATTTATTGCTCATCCATTACTACAAAGTCTCTTTATTTTCTACATTACCTTTTTAATTTCATAAGCGAAACTTTTTTTTAAAAAAAAGTAATAAATAGTTCTAGCTATGTTAAAGTAATACACATATATTTTTCACAAAACAATGATAATGTGTGTATAACAATGTGTTTCTTAATCAACAAAGTCTAACGTTGAACAAAGATAAACCAATTGATCGTGTAATATTCAACTTTTCTATAACTGAACAATTGGGTTCGTGCTTAATGTAATATAGAAGGCTTGAACCTACACACTTTATGGTTTTCAGTGTAGTAAATTACCACACAGACTCTTCAGATAATCGGATCGAAATTACGTAACTTGAACTTCATGGAAACGGTTGAGAGAAGAGTAAGAGTTTGAATTTGCATTGGATATTTATTTTTGTGTTCGTACATGTTGGATGCAACTTTTTTTCTTTGTAAGTATAAGTTTTTTTTCATATCATAAGCAAAATATTTAGAATTATTTTAACGCTGTTTCGGAAACAGTTCAAGAAAGCTAAGAGAAATTACTTGTAGAATGGGTTGGTTTGCAAAACGTCTTCAAATTTAATTATATTAATCAACATCATGTATGTACATGTGTTTATTTTAGTTTCCTATAGATCATTTTAAATATAAATAGTTATACAACTACTCTGAAAAGAACTTCCGTAATTATTAATTGAGTTTAGAAGAGGTTTTATTCTTGAGACAGATTTCCGGAAATAAGTATACGCATTTTTATGTGACATCTATTAGCACACGCAATATAAAAATTGCACACCCAATTTAGTTCTTAGTGAATGCTTTTATAAATATATAAGTTTTTCAACTAGTTATTGAAATTCTCTTTAGATAACCATCGATAAAATTTTAATTAAAATTTTGGCTTCATTTTCTTTTATGTGTGTTCAGAGAATATCTTATGTAAATATACACAATTTCGCTTCATATGCAGCAAAATATTTCAATGAAAAAAATTAATATTTAATTTTTATTTACAAAAATATTTTTTATAAAAAATATTATGATATTTATGCGCAACTGTTATGTATACTTGTCTAATCTAAAGAATTATAAAATAAAAGTAAAATGAGAAAAGAAATGCATAGTATGTTAGTAAAAACTAAAATCAGAAATATTCAGGAAGGAATAAAATTTTCAAACGATACCTAATACAAAGATCAAATATAAGATAAATTAACTACCAAATAGTATTAATAAAAGAAAAAGTTAAGAATGTACTTTTTGAAACACGAGGGAATTTTTTTTTATATCTCTGCAAAATGATTTCTTAATATTATACAAAAATGTGTAAGCATATCATTTTTCCAAGTTTTAACTTCCCTTTTTATTAGAATAAATTCTTTAGATTCAGTAATTGTAGAACTAAATGACAGTCTTATATATTTTATCTATATCTTTCTTTTAAAGGAATAACATCGTCTGAAGAGCAAATTCTTTTGAAAATAGCTAGTCTAATTCTATCAATATTTGACACAAATTTTTTTCTTGCAAAGGAAAAGTATCCTTTGGATTCCCTAAATCACAGCAGTACATATCCCTCATGGCTTCAATGTGAATGCATTGAGAACGAATGTCGAGTTTTTGGTCCTCATTGAAAAAGTATAACTATCTTTTGATTGAGTTCTCAAAAAGAGCTGTTTAGAGTTGAATGAAGCTGAGTTAATTTGGGATTTATCGGAAAAATTTTCCACTCCCGGTGTTTTTGGAAAAATGTCGGTCTGGATTCTTAAGCTTTCTTTGCATGCTGGAAACTTGAAATTCTTATGGTTGATGGGAACCGGAAGAAAAATCGGACTCGCTAAAAGCAGAGATAATTTTTTGTAAAAATACAGAAAAATATATGTCCGATTTTTTTTCAAGATAAGAGAATGATAAATCAACAAAGAAATGATTACGTTTCTATTCTTAACGCACAATCAAAGAAATAAAGAACATTATAAATTATATATATTTTATTAAAGTGCATTCTGCTATTAGTGAATTGGGTCGTCTCTAATTTTTATTTTTCTTCTTCCCCAAATATCCTTTAACATCATCAAAACTAAAAAGTTTGTGAAAACATAATATAAACAAATTTAACAAATATTAAAAAAAAAATATATATATTAAGTTATTCGCAATAAAGGTTCGAATGGAAAATGGAGATCCATGAGTAATGGAAAAGTCTCGCATCAGCTATTTATTATACACATAACATTGACTGATTTTCTTTAAAATGTTCTTTTTTTTCAATTTCGTTTTACAACCAATATTGAGAGATAAAAGCCTTTTTCACTTAAGTTTAAATTACAGGTAGCAATATTTTTATATCCATTCTTCTCAAACAGAAAATGTATTTTGGAGTACAATAAAAATTACAATTAAGGCATAATAATACCCTAAGAAATAAAAAAAAAATGTCGAATTTTTTTCTCGTTTTCTTATGGCCCATATATTTGGAAAGCTTACTCCAAAATTTTAGATCTGAAAGCCAATGAGTTTTTAAGATATTTGAAGTTTTATGTTTCGGATTCATATTAAAGAGCATGTTTACAATTTTTAAATTGAATTAATTAAAGAAATACTTTTAAGCGCAATCCAGTTTTTCAGTGTGAAATGGCTACTAATTGCAATTTTAATTACTAAAATCATTTCTGTTTGCTTAAGTTTTGAGTTCTCTCATAGTTATTAAATTACAATTGATTTCAAGACCAATATTTATATTTATGTATAGTTTTTATAAGTTGGAAGCTTTATCATTAATTTTTTCCTGTTGAGAAAATGTTATGACCAAAACGTACTCAGATTGCTATGAAAAATAACATTGGGAAGGGATGGAATACAACTGAAAATGATAAATCTAAAATCTAGCCTTAAGCTGATACTACAAGAAGACTTCAGAATGCAAAAGTTCCGATTTCAAATATTGCAGAAAGAACTGAATATTTTCGTGATGTACCAAATTGCATTATAGTTAATATATTGTATTACTACATTACTGTATTTTAAGGTCACGCAACAAAAACTTAAACTTGCTAAATTACCCTGATTTAAAACTAAGAAAAAACTAAATATTATTTACAAACTTGATGGTTTCTAGCTTAAGTTGGAATCATTATTATTTTGTGTATAAGTATTTTGAGTTTAAACATTTGTGAAAATATTAGGTTAAGATAAAGCTGAATAATCTGTCCTCGTAATAAATGCTATCAATATTATGCAAAAGCATATTTGAATAAAAAAATGTTTTCTGTCATAATTAATTAAAGTTGGGTTTTAATGTAGAACATAAACTGGAAAATAAGGTATTAAAAACTTAGAACTTTACAGGCATTATTTGTTTTTGTTTTTTGCATTTACAAATTTTAAATGTGTTTTTCTCCGATTTTTAATTTTTAAGATGTGTTTTCTAATCCCTAAGGCTTTTTTTCTGTTCAAGATACAGTCTTGAAATTTTTTGTGGATAATCCCAAATATCTCTTCTATAAAAGATGACATGGAGATATGTTTGAGGGCTCTAGTTATTTTTTAAAAAAATCTTAAAATTTATATTTTAAAAAAAAATTCGTGTTCTTTCCAGGATTAGCTATAAAAATATTTAACAAAGGAAAAGATTTTCAATTCCATACTAACTTTTGTTTCCAAGAATCTGAGCAACATAAATCCCTAAAATTAATGAAAAAAACTTTTAAAAATGTAACATTTTATAAAAGTTTAAAAAAACTTCAAAAATTTCTAATTTTTAAGTCAAACAGATTTTTTATTTTTAGGATCGGTTTATAATAATATAATATGAAATTAAAGCATATAAATTACTTTTACTTACTTTTTATTATCAACTCATTTATTGAAGCAACGACTCAATTTTAAATTTCGGTTTGTTACAATTGTTTCAACGTCGCTTCTTTGAATATGCTTCTGTTTGTTGAAAGTGGTGTCTGTTAAGATTTATATTCTGTAAAACAAAACTATTTAAAAGTTAAATTAAATAAGGAATTGTTAAACTAAAACCAAATTTAATAATTTCTTGAATTATTTCCAGCCATTACACTGAAAAATATTTATCGCTCTGATTAGCAATTAAGGATTATATACACCCATTTAGTTTTAAATTTCTACGAAACAGTGAAAAAATTATCAATTTTTATGCTTTAAAAGAATGAGAGGATAGGAAACTAATTAATTAACGAATTAATTAATGCAATATTTTTTTATGTTTTGGAAAATAAGTTAGTGTTATTAAATATTTTGGTCCAAGAATCACATAAACAATTATGGAATATATTTTTTGTAATGCTTTAAAAATTAGAAATACTTTTTTATTTGAAAACATTAAGATAATATGCTCTAAATGGAATACAAATTGGCAACTGGATTTCCTTTTTCGACTTGGAAGAAATTAAGTAACCTTTTCTGATAGTTAATGTTTTTTTACTGAACATGTAATTGAAATTCCTTTTTTGCACTTTTGATTATTAATGTTTTGCAGTTCTTGATGACGAAATGAAACATCAAAGTATTATTACCGCCGAGAGAGCCAATTACTCTAAAAAATGTCTTTTGTGCTCATTTACTTAATTGTAAGGCTCCATTTCGTTCCAATTCTTTTACGTTCTCGAATGGGAAATGGAGAGCCCACGTTAAAACTAAAATCACCACTAAGTTGGATGATAAGTCTTATCGGCTGTTCATGTCTCGATCATTAAGCGTCACGAAAGCGTAACCATGACAACAGCAAATTCTTTTCCATTCTTACAAGTTTTCCTTCCTGATACCCGATAGAATGGAATTTTGGGCAAGGCCAAGAAAAAAATTGTCCGGGCATTGCAGAAATTGTGATATCAAAAGAAAAAATAGCCTTGTTGTCAATTTTTGGAATCAATTTGGAAGTAGATGCTTTACTTGATATTTTAAGGTAGAGACATATATAGACTTTTTATTAAGGTCACACTTTGAAGATACAGGTCTTTGACGATGAACCTCGTCATTTTAAAGCCTGGTTAAGGGACGTTAAATGTGCAGGTAGCTTACTCTCAAAGCTTCCACACTAGACCAACGGGAGAACTTTGATAATCGATAGATTTAACATGCATCAGCCCCGCTACAGGATGTGGCACCAGGACTCTTTTGCATAGATGGCTGCCAAAAGTTTGTGACTGTAACCAATTGATTACTGGGGCATTTGAAAATTAGAGTCAATACAAATACAGCAGTATATACATTTCTAAGCTAAGCTCCCAAACCAAACTGGAAAACTAGAATAAAAATTCATTAATCATAGCGCATTCATTAGAAATACACCCTGGGGACCGTTAACAAACTGTTGTTGGCGTGCATGGTTTCTAAACCACGGGTTAAATGAATCGCGAGTTACAGAGTTAGTATGATCTGAGCGATAATAAAAGTTTCAGCATTGATAAGAATTTTCAGTTTATCATGAAACTAACACCATTTCTTTTACTTAACACTTATAAAATATATTTAAAGTAAAATGAGTTTTTTGTTGTATCAACCAATCCATTATGGATGATCCTTTTTAATGAGATTTTGTGCATTTTTAATCTATTGTGTGTCAAATTTCATTTGTTATGTTCTAATCCAAGATACCTGTTGTTTAAAATAATAAGAAATATATCTGTTGTTTCAGGAATTTATAATGCGTAGTTGGAATTTCCGAGAGAGAAAAATTGGTAATTCTACACATATATAAAATAAAAAATAAATAAATTATAGTTTAAAAAAAACTAAAAAACACGCTTTTATACTGAATCCAACTAAAAAATAAAAAAATAATTCTTTATATAAGAATAAAATGATTAAACAGAGAAAATTAATGTCATTTGGGTAAAAGCGTATATATATATATGTGTGTGTGTGTAATAGTAGGTATACCCGTTCTTTGCACGGCGAATTGAAAAATCTAACAATCAGGACAAAAGAAAATTAAGAAGGTCAAGTTTAATTAATATTTTGAATAATTTTAGTAAATTGTAAATTGAACTCTGAGGAGAGAAGGATTTAGTAAATATAATAGCGAAGCAAAATACATAAAACTAAGGGTTTTTAACCCAATAACCGTGTTTTTCCCAACTTCATCTGTCACTCAATATATGAATATTATCTTAAACAGATTTTTGAACCCTTGCTTAGCGAATCTTTATTCAAAGAAATAAACGCACCTGCCAAACTTCAAGTTCATAGGTCTAATAGGCTCAAAAATGTGTGCGTGTGTGTGAGAGAGAGAGAGTTCTTTTTTTTAATTAATATTTAACATAAAATAAAGGAAATATATTTAATCAAAAATAAAGAAATACAAAGCAAAAACTGAACTAATTATGTTACCGGTAATTTAATAGCATCGAAGAGAATAAAAAGAACGTGTATCATCGAGTCATTCATTGATTTAAATAAATTTTTCCGAGTGAACTTTAATACGTATAAGACATTTTAGTTAAAATATAGTAAACTTAGATTCATCAATACATTCTTCATGCAACTGCAACAGTAACCTATACCTTTAAATACACGGGTTATATATATATTTTATTTGCTTTGATAAATATTAATTAAAAACACATACGGTTAAATGTAGATTTATTCATTTAACTTCTTAAATAAACATTTGTTTTAAAATTGAGTGTTAAACTAAGAATTCAAAAAATAATTATTAAAAATAAAATCATTTTAATATTAACAAGAACTTTTTTTAAAAAATATAAAACCCTAATGCATTATCTTCACTCAATCTGCTAATAATGAAGATGCATAATGAAGGCCAATCAAAACCTTCCTTTTGCGTAAAACTTGAAAATAAAATTTAATGAAAATTTGTTTTGATTGTCAATTATTCAATGAAATATTATCTTAATTTCAAAACAAATTACTATGCTCATGGAAAATAATTACTGTGTGTATTCAACCTAAATAAAAATATATTTGAATTTTAATGAAGTGGTTAATTTAAGAATAATTTATTAGTTAAGTAAAATACACTTTTTAAAAATTGTTGACGATTTTCAGACACTATCTCACTTTATTTATTAAAGGAAAATAAAATAAACGTAGACAGTTAACGAAATTTAAAAGAGAGCATCAAAACCCTATTACTTGAGAAGAATTTTAAAAGATTAAAATACATGTGTGTGTGTGAAAATTTTTTACTACAGCAGAATGAAATTTTATTTAATATTTCATTAAAGTTAATGGTTAAAGTTAATCCATGACAAATAATATATTATTAATCATACATCATTTAGTACACCCATATATATTTTTCATGTACAGAGCAAAACATACATCCACATATATATATTTTAGCTTCAATTTTCTTAATAATACCAAAATTTAGGTTATTTAAAGCAAGTTAATTACGTCAATATATTTTAAATTAAAAAAATAACAAAATAACATTATAACAATTAAAAAAAAATTCTACCCGATTCTTAAAACTGTTATTTCTCTCTCTCTCTCTCTTGGTGTTTAAGATGTTTCTTGAGAAACTTATTTGTAGAAAGCATTAACAATAGGTGTTGATACATTTCCAAGTGTCCGCTCCTATCATAGCAGAAAGAGCTATATAAAGGAGAGCGGCTTTGGGGACTTCGGTGGTTTTTGATGTCAGAAGTTGTGGCTTTACGAAAAAAAGAAGCCCCAAGAAAAATTTCGGAAAAAGGTAACTAATTCATTTGTACTATACTATGCAAAGAATGTTTTTCCGTTCATTTTGGATTCATACATACAAGAAAGTAAAAATATGAATGGATACTAAAAGGAGATTTCGAAACCAAAATTTATAAATGTCAGATTAATTGAGCTTTGTTTAGATAAAATTTATACGGTTGCATCCAGCAGTGACAATTTCACCAATTACTTATCAATTGATAAATATTTTGTGTACTAAATCTTCCTAAGTGAAAAATTTATTACGATTTATTTCATAATATTTATAATTGTACGAATAAATTTTTGCTGTAAGAGAATCTGTTATTAAAAGAAATTGTGAATTGAAGCGATTCCCCTACTTTTCTATGGAATCAGACCCCAAATATTCTGAATCCCTTCAAGTCTTGACACGCAAAGCATTTTATATTTGCCATTTGGCATATATTTAGAACCTCATATAAAGAGATTAAGGCCTAGAAACTAAGCACATGTTTGAAACTGCTCTAGTTATTAGACAGCTAGTAAAATTCTTCCAGTTACACAATTAGAGACTGAAATATCAGTTTGTTACGGACCCTGTTCTCTTCTCTGTTGAAAACATCTTTTATAGGTCACTGGATAGTCTATGGCCTCTTTCAATAATAGTAAATTAATCAAAGTGACCTAGGCGAAAAATTTTCTAATTAAATATCAACAACAAATTTAGCAACAAAAATAGATAAGCTTGGAAAAATGCAGAATTTATTATTAAGGGAGAAGAGAGTGATTATTTGAAGGGAGAAAATTTGAGAAGCTCCTAGAAGGTTCTTCTCAGCCTATATTAGGAAGATGCAGGGAAGCAACATTACAATCAAATGTTTGGCTGTATGGTTACGGATTGGAATTATGTTCAATATTTGTGTCAATTTTCAATCTATGGTATAACAAGTTCATACGTGCGTGTTTTTTTTGCATCCCGTTGCAAGAAAATCTACTGTAATTAATAGAGTTCGAGAATAACGATTTACTCGGATAATGCCTGCCTATTACGAAGAACTTTGGCCGCATTTTGAAAGATGATCAACTTCCTAAAAATATTAAAGCTTCTCTTATGATTTGTGGGATCATTAAAAATCCTTCGTGGTAAGTATTAATTTTTTCCAATTGAAATAATAGGAAGATTGTAAGTTTTTTTAAAAAATCTGTGACAACATACTGAAGGAGCGCACTTTTCTTACTGTTTTCTGGAAAGGAGAAGCAGCATTCCCTGTATATTCATAATTCCATAAACTTTTCAAAATAAATACAACTCTTCAAGTTTTGACAACAGATGGAGGAAATATTTTTGATTCCGCTTTTCAAATGTTATTGAATTCTGTCTTATGGAAAATACTTGCTGTATATTTTCTTTATTTCTGATTCAGAAATATAGGGTTAGCAATAAATAAGTTTCTCAATTCAGAGGGATCTTGTGATATAACGTGGTCGTTGAAAGGGGGTTTCTTTATATGATCACTATTTTTGATGGCATTGACGAGGCAGTCCTTTGAAGTAGTAAATACAATTTATTGAACATTTAACATATAGCGTTTCAACATAACAAGAAATAGACAAGAAGACACAAACCAAGCAGAAGGCGATTACATGACGAAAAACAAAGACAGAAGAGAGTGGTCTCCAGAAATCTCGGTGTATATATAGGCAGCTCAAATCACATGATCTGAGCGGGTAGATAGATGTAGTTCAAAATACTCTTGCTAACTTATTACTAAATAAGGCTGGCTAACTTATTACTAAAACGTGGGTCCTGAAGGGATGGACCATAGGTAATTAAAAGTTATTAAAGAATAAATTAATGGGGATTATTACACACACACACACACACACACATATACACACATACACACACGCCCACTGTGGAAAAACGATGACGAAAGCATAGCAGTTCAAAAATTAATATAATGCATATAAGAATCAAACAAAAAAGGCTTTAGTGAACTCATAGTATCCTTACAAATGATTGTCTGTCCAAGAGGAAGAACAACAAGCACATATTTCTTAGTATGGGATCTGCCCTCCCCTTACTGCAATGTTTGCTTTGCACCGTCTCTTGAGTATAGAGAGACGATGCGAATTATTGACGGTATATTGTCCAACAGATCTTGAGGTAAGAGTTTCCATTGTAATCAGTATCTGTTTAAGATGTTGGGTGTTCCTCGGTGGATGTAATCGTGTCACAAGGCGTCTCTCCAAAGCATCTCACTTTTGCTCTTTGGAATTTCAATTAGAAGAGAATGGCCAATCCATTCAAGTGATATCTTCATTTTTTAATCGTCTAGGTGTACTATGGATTGCTAGCCATAAATATAAAGTCTGGTCCAATAGCACCCCGAAACAGAAGCATATGGGGAACGATCACCTACTTACGATAGCGATCACCGGTTACAGAATCTCTGTTGAAAAAGTGGAACTCAGTCCATCCGTTCAGCATAATGCCACCTCAGACGACAATTCCAGGACCACCGTAACGGTCTCCTTTCATGATGTTGCTGGTATCGAACAATGTCCCGACCTCTCTTTTTTCAATTGGCATTCAGAATCACTTGTGGTACTGAAATGACTCTCATCCGTAAAAAACTCGATTCCACGGATAAGATGTGCAAATTTTGTACTCCTTACACCACTCTAAACAGGTCCACTGATGGTCAACTTTCAGAGGTATGTAGCGTATAGAACGGTGGGTGAATTGACTATCTTTGTGAAAGCGTCTGGTTACAATAAACCGTGGCACTTGTCACCCTGTTGCTGAGCAATTACGCTTACTGATTGTTATTGGGCTCTTTTCACCTGCAGGACAAAATATCGGTCATCTATTGTAATTTTTTTCGTAGGGTGGACACCCCTAACCTTTCTAACAGCTGTACTTGTAGTTTAGTACCAAGTACTTTAGTACCAAGCGCGCGAAGCGATACTTTTGTTGATTCCGAACGTCAGCTCCACTGGTCAAACTACGTCTCTCCTATTGCTTTTCGATTATTCTTCCACGTGTAAAGTCTTCCAGGTGATTTCTTCTAGCCATATTTCACAAAAGAACTCACTTGCACTTTCAGCTAATGTCTTTAATTGCACCCCCGTTCATTATTTCATTGAAGATCTGAGCTGCCCGCGTCGACAGCATGCATTTTGCCGAACGCTCACGTTGCCTGTGGCGTTTTGTTCCTGACAGCGCATCACCTTTCGACTGAATTCATTGCACTGATACCAATAACCCTTTTTCTTTAACTTCATGCTTAAAATTTACATTATCTGCTTAAATTTACATTGTTGCTTAAGTTTTGCACAGCAGTGTAAATTATTGTAAATGTAGGGACTATCAGGGTTTTATTGGTGATTATCATCACCATTTAGTTACAGGTAACTTGAATAGAAATAAAAAAAAATTTAAAAGAAAGGCACTAGTTTTAGATTATGAACTTCTAATAATAACAATACTGTTAAAAACAAATTAATAAAGGTATAAGTAACTTTATTATAAAATCTGTTGTTAAATAAGGTTTGCCTATAGAGACATTAGATGAATTTAAATACAATATATTAAAAGACATGATGTCTTTATAATAAAACTCTGTAATTATTTATAAAGATATAAAACAGATGATTAATGATTTACAAAGATTTTTTGTTATTATTTACATATACGAAGTGCCTAGTAATTATTCTATAATTTGTAAATTTTTTTATAATAGTATGCTGAATAAACACTTTTGAACAATGAATCTTTTGAAAAATTGGATTTGACTCTGAGAGAAATAAGCAATCGTATTGCTGCTATATATAAAAAATTAAATATTTGCATTCTAGAGATTAAATTTTTTTATACATTTTTAACACCTAAGTTCCATAAAATTTCTGGCAAATTTCGCAGTCACAAATGGTTTTAAAACATATATCTTTACTGCAGGTAAAATGTGGCATAATATTCTACAAAATTTCATCATCCAGCAAGATAATAAAGCTATAATGAGAGAGTGAATATTAACGTCGCAATGTTCAGCTACACTAGAGATTTCGGCGACGGACCTCGTAATTTTGAGCCATGGTCATAGGACGAGGACGACACCGGAGCTGACACCCCTCTCCTAACTACCACACCAACTGGAGGACATTTGAACTCTCGACAGATTTAACGTGCATCACTCCCCTACATGGCAAATCTTTAGAGGTACTGGGCTCGAACTTATACCATAACAGCCACGATCCGATACCGTGACCACTAGGCTACCACGGCTACAATAAAGCTATAATTAAAAATAGAAATAATATTAAAGATTAAAAAAAAATTAAAATTATTTATTCAGTTCATAGTTCTGATTTTGAAGATCTTTTTAATTCCATTGATATCAATGAAATTATTAAGGTCACAAATTAAACATTCTCATAGATTTTGCTTTAAAGTAAAATTTTATTAATTTTAATGGTACGCTTTATAAACAAATTAAAGGTTCTTCTCAAGGTGGAACTGCTAATAATAATTTGGCTAGTTTATATTTGCATTATTATGAAAATAAATATATTATTAAAAATGACTATTGTATTTTTAGAAGTTTAGATGATATTTAGTTGTTCTTGGAAAAAATAATAATTTTAAGCCCAATTTTAACTTTTATTCTGATTACTTAAACCTAGTTAAAATCAACAATAATCGTATTGAAACTGATTACTTAGATGTATCAATTTATATTATGAATAATAAATTATCGAGAAAAATTTATCATAAAACAGATGTTTTAATTTTAGTATTCTTAAAGTGCCATATAAGAATTCGATTATATCAATATCTATATGTAGGAATATTATTTTTAACTATATTAATCGAAATAATTTATTAGTTAGTGATAAATCTAATATATATTATTTTAAATCTTAATAATTTTATTAGTCATTTTATTGAACAAGAACACCTTATTAATTTGGGCCATAATTACCTTCCTAATGGGTTTCAGTAAATTGACCCATTTTAATGATATTTACATTACATTTCAATTTTTTTCCCTGTTTTTCGTCTCTAATGTTATTCATTCCTTTCATTAGTGTTAGCTCTACCGGTACTGAATTATCTCAGAAGATGTAGCTACATGTTTAATAAAATTAATAAAATGAAATATTTTTAATTTTACACTGCTGGCCACACAAAATGCAACACCCTAAAAGAAGCATGCAAACCATGTGAAATTTACATCATGCGTTGGTGGTAATGAAATATGCAAATCATTAGCATTCTAACACATACGCACATCATGGGTGACCTTAGCGCTACTCGAGAGCGTTAAATAAGGGGAAAACAGAATGACGATTTGAAGTACGACAATTGTTTTGCGTTTCCTTATGCCTTTTGGAAGACATGGAACGTCCTTTGAATAAGATTCTGAATTGGAAGAAGAGTAGAATATAGGGTAGCCTATTACCTTTCAGAGAAATCAGTCAACGTGTTACCAAGCAACTGGTATCATCGCTGGAAACAACGAACTGACTGGGGGAATCGCATCGACTTCATTGCACTCGTGAGGGCCGGTAGATTGTGCGTATGGCAATCGCGCAGCCACATCATAAACCAGAGCACAGCACATTGAGTCTGTAACGCATCATTAGGTGTCCGCTCGCACCAGTCGACGCCACTTGCAGCAGAGTGGAATGTCCGCAAGGCATACATTGTTTCGTTTACTCTGGACTGAAAACCATAGGCGTTTTCGCCGCCAATGGTGTGAAGAACGATAGTCACAGGCAACGGAATGGAACGACTTTGTGTTTACTAATGAATCCCGCGTCTGCCTGCAACATCACGATGGTCAGATTCGAGTTTGGAGACACTCTCGTGAGAGGCTGCTTAGAATTATGCTTCGCCATGCTGGTTTTGCACCTGGTATCAAGGTTTGCAGTGATATTGGATTTAACTGACGCACCCCTCTAGTACGCATTGCCGGTACACTGAAAAGCCAGAGCTACATCTTTGAGGTCTTTGATCTAGTGGTCTTCCCATACATTCGGTGATTGCCATAAGCCATGTTCCAACAGGATAATTTGCGAGCACACGTGGCACACAATGCTCAAGAGTAATTCTTTTCCTATCAGATTGAATTTCTTCCTTGGCCTGTTTGTTCTCCTGATCTATCTCCAATCGAAAACGCGTGGTCCATGCTTGCATGACGACTGGCCCGGGATACTTACTCTGCTGCTACATCAGATCAACTTTGGCAATATGTGGAAGTCGCATGGTTTGCTGTACACCATCCAAAGCCTCTTTGATTCTATGTCGGGGCACGTGGCAGAGGTTACAGCCAACAATGGTGGCTACACTAACTACTGATTTTGTCACATAATCCACACGTCACAAGAGGTTGTAATTTTAATCGTTTGATTTTCGTACAACATGTTATCTGCCAAATAAATTTCGCTGTGATATCTCTGGTCCTTCTTGATGTAGCATTTTGAGTGACCAGCAGTGTATATTAGAATTACAATAAAGATAGGGGATCCTTTTCAATCCAAGAAATTTCCTATCAATATTTTAGGTTTTTAAGTACAAAAATATAGACTTACTTATATTTGATCATATTTTTACTAATTTTTACTTTTAACCTCCTCGGTTCCCTCGTATCACGTGTAATACAAAAGTTTCAGAATTTTTGTGAAGGCTGAACAGCAAAAACACATTTGGGACCGGTTGCATCACATGAAATACAAAGTGAAATACCTCAAATAATTTCCTCCTTTAGACAACACATGAAATTACCTGTCCATGACAATGATTTCTAGTAGCGTCTCATAATCAAAACAAGATGTGTGCACATCACCGAAGTAAGTATTTTTAACAACTGTACAATGTGTACAGACTACAAGGTTTTTCTATGCTTTACAACTACTAAAAATGGTTTCCTGGTATTTCACGAAATAAAAAATAATGTTATAGCAATAATACTACTAATATGTACCGAAAACGCCAATGAAACTTAATTTTCATCTTGAATTTATGAATTGTATGCATTGTGTGACTAAGACTCAGATTAAATTAATTACTTCAATCTTGCTTAGTACTGAAAAAAATTCTGATTGTAGTGTCTTGTTCTTGATGTATCACGTGTGTGTGTGTGTGTGTGAGATACATCTCCCCCAGCTTCTATAAATTAAAAAAAATTTTATTGCACTTTACTACATCAGAGTGATCAAAACAACTATTGAAGTACCTCTTACAAAATGTCAAGCTTTTAATTTTGTCTCGGGTCTGAGGAGGTTATGCGGTGCTTTTCTTAAGTGCTTTTCCATTCGTGGGAAATATAAACGTGGTGATGTATGATGTATTTTAATGTGGTAATATTTATAATTCTATATTAGTAAGTCGTTTATTAATTTTCCCGGTTATATTTTATTAAATTAGTATTATATTTTTTGTTCTAGTATATATATATGTAAATATATATATATGTATAATTGCATATTTATAGTATTTCCTCCTTTCCCTACAACCCAGTAATATAAGTAAGTTACAGGTGAATGTTGGCTGGTCAAAAGACATTGTTTAAACCTGCATTCTTGGTTCTAAGGCCAAGAGTTACTGTTATATTACCTACTGTTTTGTCTTGTAATATATACTTAGGTTTAAAACTATTTTTATGATTATATATATATATTTGTGTGTGTGGGTTTTTATTAAAATTTAATACCTTGTCACTTCTTTGATAAAAAATTGGGAACTTAAAACATTCAATCAAAATATGGTTAGATTGCAAATTGTGAGTTTGTGTGCTTTTCAACAACAATCAATTGTATAGTAGTCAATGATATTCTAGTCTAGTTGTGTCTGTAAATACTGGAATTAGTTTTCACCTAATTAAACTAAGTTAGGTAACATTTCACATAATATCTCATCATAGAACCGCTTGGCATATGAAATTCTGTTTTAACAGTGCATGAACACTTAAAATGCAATTATGTTTACTAAGTGCGTAATAATTATATTTGACCACAGCGGTCCGCTTACATTTATGTACGTCTGTTACGTTTATCGCATCATATTAATCACAAGCCAAAGTCTGTTATCACAGTTGTGGAAAAGTTCCCTTGGGGGAAACTTCTAAAAATCTAAGCACGTTAGAAGGAATAAATTTATATTTTGTTTGAGGTTAAAACGACAATCCGTGGGCATTTATCTTAATTATAAACCATTTAAACGGTTTCAATATTTAGGTGTGCAACTTTCTAAGATAACCTCTTGAAAAATAAAGGAAAATACTATTGAGTATTAAAAAATGGATTATTAAATTATATCAAAGCTATTCTAAGGCATTCAAATATAACTTTATTACATAATAAAAGCGACACATTAGGAAAAATTTATTCGAATGGCATTAAAATCTTTTGATGTTATGGGCATTTAATGAAAACCAAACTCTTATAGATTCATAGAAATTGAATATTTTATTTAGGAAATACAGCTACAAGCGGAGAAAAAACCAATAATGCATTAGTCCATCTCTGGCCTTGATTCAAGCTGTTATCTGGCTGGACATTAACTTGTAGGTTTCGCAAATAATAGCCTGGGAGATCGCTTGTCCCATACATTTCAATCGACGAGTTAGATCTACGCGATCCTGAGATGGTCGGAGATATCTGCTCATCAAAGCCCAAATGTGCTTTATTGGAGAGACATCCCGGTATCATGCCGGACAAAAAAGTGTTGGAGAAGCACGAAGACGAGTGGTAGAAGGCGTACCATGTACAGCCGGGCCTTATGCTTTTGAAATGTAAACCTAGGAATCCGCGAAAGGAAGGTCAATACTATAGGTCGTAGAATTTCGTCAACTTATCGCAGTAATGTAAGTGTATCATGGATGAAAACTAAAATTTCTGGATATCCTCATACCAAAACTCCATGCAGAATGTACTGGACATCACTGCAAATGCGCCTGACAATGCATAACGTTGAAGGACATTTGGCGCTGTGACTTGGGACTTCACCCTTCATTCGCTCAGACGTAGGGCCATTACAATCACTGCTCTCCTGATTTCACATCACGTAGTTGATAGCGATGCATCAGGAGCTGATTGGACAATCCCTCTGTCCTCTCACTCTGTCGGTCGTTCCCGGTTGGCTGCTACCATCTTGACTTTTTGGATGGTCATAGTTCAACCCTTCGTGTTAACATCGTTCAGATCCAAATAATCGCGTGATCCTATGATTTGTGACCACCCTTTTTGACTTAGCGCAGTTACACGTCCTTTTTTAAATGGCGACACCTGTTCAAACTGTTCGGAAATCGGTTGGAAAACTCGTCGGTCGGTAAATTGGTTAGTCCAAATTCCCACGAAGTTTTGCCTTAGCACTGGAGTCTTCTTTGTTATATACACCATCCGAATTCTCTCTTCCAATGCAGTTCTCTGTTCCAATCTTCAGCTAGTCATTGTTTCTAAAATAAGTTTGTTAATTGCATATTCTACAGTAAGGTAAGTGCATAGCTAATTTCATCAGATTCGAATAGCTCGTATTTAGTGCTGCGCTTTTACGTTAAGGAGAGTATGGTGAGGTGGGAATTGTTCTGCTCCTCCACACCAGCACCATATACAACATTAGCATTATCAAAAACACATAAGCCCTTAACCTTAATGATGTTCTTATTATTTGAAACGTTCTCAAAAACGGCAACAATTAATCTGTTAAATACTTAATAGTTATTCAATGATGCTTTGGATCATAAAACAAGGAAACCAAATAAGGATTTTGCAATAGATCATCATTACATAGATCAATTAAAATAGATGTAAATATCAAAAAAATTAATATAAGATTCTTTTCCTTTAAATGACTTAGTTTGTATATTAAATGTATTAGAACTGGTAATAAGGCGGTAATAAAGAAACGCTTATTTAATAGACGTTTTCAATCTTTAACAAACATACACGAACAGTAGATGTTCAACTCTAAATATTGATGTAAATTTTCGAACCGTAATTTTTTTCCTTTCCGGTTTAACTAAAAAAAATATATCGGTTCCGGTTTTCGTTTCGCCAAAAATAACGGTTTTTGGTTCAGTTCCGAATGAATAATTTTATTTTGTGTATATTCTTATTTGTACTAAAAATATAATTCAATCCTAAGCAAAAAATGTAATTCGATCAAAATTTAGAAAGTTTTATTCATTTTTTAATTGGTAAACAATGTGAGCTGATACAATTAAATAGCATGCGCGATATGAGCAGAGAACGGCAGCATTGGTATTGTTATGCATTATCAAAACCGCATTTGACAACTTGATTATGTCAATTCTGTGTACTGTCATCGCTTGACGTGCACTGGCCTTGCAATAATTATGTAAAAAATATGTTTATTTATTTAACATATGAAAAATGCCTCTAATTATTAATAAATCTTGTAACGTGACTTGACTGAGATTACTTCTGTTGTGTTGGAGAATAAATTTCAAAACTTAAAATGCCATTTTAACACTAACTTGAGTAGCTGGAGCTGCCCAAACCACTATTGCAATCTTATACAAGTGCTGATAGTTAATTTTACTCTCTTCCCAGACATCTAAAATATTGTTTTATGAAATAAGAACTTGACGAGGATTTTCTTCAATCTTCTGCATTGCATCAGTTTTTTTTCTTCTTCGATGACACGTGACAGAAGAAACGGGGGACCAACCGCACCTCAAGGACAAAAAGCTAGGAACTTGAATGATCTTTGAAAGACCGGAGTCTGAGGATCAAATGTTGGAGTGAATTGACTTTGGATGATAACAGTGCCGCACCCGGGATCCGATTATTTCAAGTTCTCAAACTTTAAACAGGACTCCAACTTTTCTCCAGCTAAAGGCTGTGAAGAGTAACAAATTACTACTGAGTGGAATGTTTTGTTTAATTCATTTGACAAAAAGCTGCATGAGCCCTCTCGCTACTAAGTAATGCTTAATTGCTCAAGTCGTTTCAATACGTATATAACAAAATTGCCTTTAACTGATTTCAGTGGGTTTGTTAATGGGCACATTATACCAATCGGTAGTTTTATCAAATATAACTGATAATTTGAAAACTTTTCTGTTAATAACGAATCAATGGCGTCAACTATTTTTGCTTTTCAAATGAGCGGGGTCTATTAAGGAATACCAGAGCTACAGCATATATATATTAGAGATTTTAAAGATCAATTATAATTCATCGGGTAACAAATTCCAAATTTCCTTTCACTAGAAAAAAAAAAGGAATATCAACTAATAGTGAATGATAAACTATAGAATCAGTACCATGTGAAACTTACTCAACTTTTTTTCAACCAATCGGCAAATCTCTTTCAGTCATACAACATACCTTCTGAAGATTTTCTGAACTTAACAATATATCCTGAAAAAACTTTAGCATAAATACAGGAAAAGTGGTGAAATGCTCAATTTTATGAAAGGGGTTCTTAGGATTTATTGATGGGTAAGAACCTTAGAACAGATGGGAAAAAGAAGATTTTGTACGGAAATGGTAGGAAAGTAATTTTGTGTGATTCGACAAGATTTTCTAGTGCTATTATGTGTCTCAAAAATATCCATTGAAAGGTCTAACGAGATTTCACTCAATATTTACACTTATACAAAGCACTTAGAATTCAGATTAGAATAGAAGTAAATTAAATTCTTTACTATGTACAACATATTATATACCGTATCTCACTTTATTGTCATAATTAAAAGAGGGATAAGGCAAAAAACCCCCCCTTAATCACACACTTTTCTTTATTTTTCAGATTTTCAGCACTATTTCTAATCTTAGATATTTCATAAAAGTAAAGCTTCAAAATGTTAGCTCCCCCCCCCCAAAATAATGAATAAATACATATATATATATTTTGGAAATTTTACTAAGTGTGTAATACAGACACTAATTATTATTCGACTTCTCAATGATTTCTTTGTTTTTAATTCGTTTCTCAAGTGCTGTTTTATCACGGATAAAAAAATACTTGTTAGCTTGGAGTTGTTTTTCAGATGGTGATTTAAGTGGTTAATTTTTTTGATTTACTTTCGATGATAATGAACCATTATAGGATATATTGTACCTCTCCCCCAAAAACAAATCTTTAAAAAGTACAATTTTTCTCTATACATCTAGCACTGCTATATACATATGTCAACAACAAGAAAAAAATTGTATTCTTTTATATGATTAAATATGGGGGGAAAATTCACATAAAAGATAGAAACTCTCTAGTGTTGATTTTCTCATATCAATGAATTTAAATAGTTCAAGAGAGTCGAGTTAAAAATAGAAAATTCATTCAAAATGTGCCTCAAAAATGATAACGCGTCTATTGTTTTCCAATGGATTTCATAAGATTGTTCATTAAAATATGATGTTTAAGGTTTGTGGTTTCAAAGAATAAGTTTTGCAAACATGAAACTCCCTATTGAGTGAGTCTTTTTCTATTTCTAGTAACTGTATGTCCAAAATAAGAAGAGAGCAACAAATCCAATGGCGTTCTTTGCTTTTGGAAGTCCTATTTTATTAAATAAAGAAGAGAGAAAAATAATAATTTCTATAAATATGAAACATTTCTTGATTTCTGTACTTTTTACAGGATGTTTAATTTTTTAATTTTAATAATTTTATATATGCACCTCATGTTTTCCTATTCTGTATTTTTTAATTATTATAATTTTTTTAAAAAGAAAACTTAAAACATCTGTTTTAAGTTGCAAAAATGTTTTGTTTTTATTTGTAAAATGTTTATAAACATCTGTGAATTATTTTCCATTGAACTGGTTTAAACTGGTTTCATGGAAATGTTAAAAATCGAAAACTCTGTTTTTTTTTTAAAGTTAGTTTTTGTATTAAGGTATCCGAACACGTTGAAAATGACCAAATTCAGTCAAGACAGATATTTTAGTTTTTATTTTATTAAATAGAGCTATCTTTTGACTTTACGAAACATACTTTGTTTTGTTTCTACACTACCTAGAGGCCAAGTTACAATCCATTTTATAAAGTTAGAAAAACCGGAAGTGGGTTTTTGATTTACCAGAAATGGGCATTTAAATTGCTCAAAATCTATCATGGCGAGTCTGATAACTCAAAATATTACGAATGTATTCCTATAAAACTTTTTGAACCTGATATTTATGTAATTTTCTAGAGAATGTACTAAAATATTTCTTATTGTATGAATACTTTTTGAGTTCTGGCTAGTTATTTAAATAATGGTCTCATAAAAAATGTAACATTTCTTATAATGTTTACTCAATCAGCTCTAAAATTTTCAAATTTTAATAAAAAATTAAAATTTTAGTACATTTTCTAGATAAATGCATCTAATTTGTTTTAGTAATACTTTTACTAATATATGTTTATTACTTTTTTCTCTAACTGCTTTGAAGCTTTTCAAAAATATTGCTAAAATTTCACTTATAATTGTGATTTTGTAAAATTCACAGGTAATTTATTTTAAATTTTGATAGTTAAATAGTAATATTTATTGATATTGAGTCCTAAAAGAGCATTTATAATGTTTTAGTATGCTATTTTGTTAAAAAGTACTCCGAACGTGTTCGGATACCTTAAATCTATCGTAGCAAAAAGTAGCGCTGCAGAAAACGTGTTTTGAATTAAATATTTGAAAATAATGTAGAATTACCAAATGTAATCGAAACTTGCATCTTTTTCAGTTAATGCTGTGTTTGTTCTGTTTAATTTTCAAAAATAACTACAGAGAGTTTAAATTAAGGAAAAAAATACATTTATATTACACATTGAGAAGCCTAATGAAAGTGAAATAAAAGAGCATTTTAATTTCAGGTGTTTTGCGATCATGGTTATTTAGATAAAATCACAAAACTACCGTGATATTTGGTGACACACAAATGTTCTATTAATCCAATAATTTATCTCCTCATCTTCCTTTGTGTTTAAGTCTGTCTCATAAAAATGTCCCAAATCCTGTCACGAACTTCCTAAACGAGAAAAAGTGGGAAGGCGAATCACGTCAGCTGAGTAGTCTGACTCCAACCTTCCATGATTTCTAATGAGCTACCCCATGGAATTGATCGGTGAGGTCACGGATTAAATGCTTCCAGAGATTTGTTTTCCCGTCTCTCAGATAGCACTGAGGCTACGATAGGAGTCTTAATCTTCAATACGTTGAGTTGGCCACTATTAGTTCTAAGAGATTTTCGTGCTTTTAGTCCATAAACGTCTCTTTGGTTAGCAAAAGACAAATCTCAGGTCCCTTTATCGAGATTAAAACTGTTGCCAACTACTGAGAATGTAGATTAAATAAATGTTTTCTTTTCATTTACTTGGACTTTGAATGAAAATGCCTCATATTTTGATGCAAGATTAACTCAAAAGGCAATATACTCACACACACACACATATATATATAGTAACATAAAATGAAAGAAATACGTGGCATAACAAAATTGATAATACAAAATTATATCACTAACAAAGCTAGAAGATTTAAACCAGATTTCAAGAAACACAACTTTAAAAATGATGGAAAAGTCTATTGTAGAAGAATTAACTAAGCGTATGTATAACATGGAACATAATTAGAACTTTAAAATGTAAGAAACCAAAAGAGTCAATAGACTAAAATGAAGACCTATTATGATTTCTAAAGCTGTTGCTGAATTAGGACCAGCAAAATTAGGGTTAAATATATTTTATGGATCCAACCTTCCCCTGTTCAGCAGAAATTTTATACATAACAGGTAAACATACCCATATTGAAAAGTTAGGCCTAAAACCAACCACGTGTAATTTGCAACCAAAAGAAAAATAAAATAAAAATAATAGAAAATTTGAAAGGAAATGAATCTTAACTAAATACAAATAAAAATAATTTTGAAAAGGAATAATGAAGTAAAAACTTACATGAAAAAATGCAAATAACCGGAGAGCGGAAAAAAACTGTACGTACGAGAGCAATCACGCTAAATGACCGTTAAAAATGACGTGTTAAGTTGGTAAAACCAGAAGCAAAAACTAGTGGCGCCACCTGGATAGTTTTTTTTGTAATTAAACAAAGCAAACAAAAACAAATTGAAAATAATAAAAAAAAATAAAAACAGAAGGAGAAAAAAACAAAGAATAATACTTAAACATTAAAAAGGTGAATTAGAGAGATAATTTAGAAATATATTTAAAAATAAAATTACTTGGATAGTTGTATTCCAAGCAATTATTGCAGAATAGCTTAAAATTATTTTGCTTAACATCATTATCTGTGACTAAATCGTTATTTCTTTTTATAAAATTTAAGATGATATTTCTAAAAATAGATAGAGAGAGAGAGAGAGAGAGAGATGTAGGTTACTTTCCCAAAAAGGCATTTTAATAATATTAAAATCAAAAGAGTCTATTTTATCAAAAATATTACTAATTAGTATGTTATTCTTAACAACTAATTGTAGGTCTAAAAAGTTTGCAGAGTCATTATTATAATTGGTTTTTAATAATTTCAGATATTGGGGATAATATATAAAACTGGGAACATAATTTACTATATTACTAAAGATGATTAAGTCATCTATGTATCTAAAAAAGTAACAAGAATCGAAACTAATGTTATCATATTCATTAAGAAATTTATATATATATATTTATATATATATATATATATATATATATATATATAAATTTCTTGTTTAAAAAATCAGAAAAAATAAAAAAAAACTAGCAATATTTTACAAAATGCTGCTTAATTCAAAAATATCCAAAACATTTTATTAATAGTTGTTTGAATAAAGAAATTCTAAACTGTAAAGATCAAAATTTCTTAGAATATTAATAGTTTATTATTATAAATATATCATTTTTCCTAGATAGGTATAGTTAGTTACCTCCATATTTTAATTTTAGATAACATTACTTATTCTCTTCATTTTATTTTAACCGTATTAATTTTTTCCATATTTAAATTCATTAAAAATCTTAGTGTCCCTCAAGTAATGATAGCATTGATACAGACACTATTTATTATATTTTTTATTTCTAATTTTTTCATACTTTTGCTAAGTGCTAAGCTACTATTCAGCCATTTCCATGCTTTGAATTTGTATTTGGGTCTAAAATCTGGCAGTAACTTATTTATTGTTCTCAGATTAGTGCGGGCTAAGCAAAGTTTTTCAAAAGAAGTTTTAATATTAGAAATTGACACTCTAAGGTCTTTCTCTATATTTAGCTGAGATCTATATGGATGTTTGATGAAGTAAACACATTTAATTAAATTAAAAATTATTTTGGCTATCTGTTCTAATTTAAAAATTAAAAAGGAAAAGTAACACATAATGCTTATTCTATTACTTAAAATAACTAGCATATATATATATATATAAAATATATCTATTACTTCAAAAAAGTAACTTACTTAAAATATATATTACTTATAAGTAACATTTACAAAATTTAGTACTAATTATGATAATTTGTTCGATATTATAGTTAAGGTCGGATTTTAGCTTTAGCATCAAAGTACATTATTATTGTATTAAATACATTTTTATTGCATGGGGCGTGATGAAAATTATGATCGAAAATTGGGTCTCCAATATTGAAAGTTTGAGAAGCACGAGGGAAAAAAGATAGCGTTTGGAGGTGATCCTGGAATGCTTGGGAGAATTTATGTTAAATGGACGAATGGAGCTTCATGTTTTCCTCAGCGGCTCACTTACTGGATATCGTTACTGCGATGAAACTATCCTCCCCCACGTACGTCAGTTTTGAGGTGCTATTGGTCCAAACTTTATTTTTGTGGACATTAAAACAGGACTTGTATGTTGTTTGAGAGCTTCTAGAAAGTATCTAAAAAATGTATTGGGCAGTCTGTTTTAAATGCCATCGAACATGTGTGAGATGCTTTGGGGAGACGACAAGAGAGAACACAAGAGATCTGAAATAGATGCTGCTCATCTCTTACTATAAAAAATAATTTGGCATTGAGTAGGAAGAGATGGTGTCTCGCAGCCATTACAGTTACGGGTGGTCACATCCCTTACTAAGGGACTTTCGTTTGTTGTTCTTCCTCATGTCCAGACAATGTTTTTTACTATCATGTCAATAAAACTTTTTTTCTTCTTTGTTGCATATAGGGTTTGCAGCCCCGGGATTAAAATAACTAATCCCGGGATTTAATTTTTCTCTGAATTATATTTTCAATTTTTTTCCCAAAGTATTGTGAATCTGGTATTACATTTAATGTATCTTATTTACCTTTTTTGTACTGTATACGGTTAATGTAAGTTTTTTTACGTGTTAAATCTTGAAGAGTTCGAGGAGGGTGTGCATGTAAAACCGTGAAATTTCATATGTTTTCTCCTATTTTCATCTGTAACTTTCTCCCCATCACGAGGGGGGTCAGAAAACGGACATTTCTCCCACTCTAGGATGACCAGTGTCAGCTTACTTGGACAAAGGCATTTAGAATTTTTGGAAGATATCTGGTAGGGTTTTCAACCCCGGGATCCCGGAATTCCGAAACCCCTGGATCCCGGTGTTTTTCCTAAACCGGAAATAACGGGATTAAAATAACTAATTCCGAGATTAAATTTTTGTCTGAATTCTATTTAAAAATTTTTTATCATAAAAATTTTCTAAGAATTTTATTTTTCAAAAATTTATATTCTGTTTATAAAATATGTACGTAGAACTTTTTTTTTGCAATTATAAGTGCTATATATAAAAAAAAGTATGCACAGTATAGGAGAACGTCACGAAGATCTAAGTGGCTCACTGCAATGCTTACCCAATAATATAAGCAACATCACAAGAATAGATTTTGTCACAGTTCCTTCTTCAATTAAGTTCCGTTAATTAATAGTGGACCTGGAGGACTTAAATAAATTAATTCGAATAATTAAAGTTCTCATTTTTAAATACTAATGAATACACGTGAATTAAAAGTTCTTTTTTCAGACGTTTTAGAATGAACTGATGCATAAAAATATGCAGAAAAGAAGAAAACTATACATTTTATTTAAGTTACAGATTATTACTTGATTTCTCCAAGCGTCCATTATCGTTAAAAGTTATACTTCGCATACATTTAATAAAAGTTTCGATAACATTTTAAAAATAGATAAATCGAAGTGGTATAAAATATATTTGACTTTCCTTGAGAAGTCTTGAATGATTCAAGTTTTTTAGAAGCTAATTATACATAGGCATAAATGATTTAAATTAGGGCCATAAAATTCATCAAATGCAACTCGAACGAATTAATTAAGACCACGTACAATTTTTTCTTAAGATTTTACCGCAGTTAAAAGAAACAAAACTTAGACATAAATTGAATTATATATTTTTTGAGATAAATCTAGTTATTCCTGGCCGAAAAATGATCTAATAAAATATGATAACATTACTTTTTTATAGCAAACACTTAAACCGAAAATGCAAAATTTTATTGGATGTCAGCATACTTTATTTGATTATCTCTCGAATCCCACAACTGTTAGCTAGCGAAAATCCGTGCACAATAAAGACTGTTTGTTTGAATCAAGTTGAATTGTTAAATAATTGAATAACGAACACAACTGATAATCTCTAACAATGAATTGAGTTACATTCTTAAGGAAGCATTTAATATAAGAAGAGGTATTATAATGTTATGAATAAAATTTACTCATAAAACAGCTTTTATGTTTGTAATATGGAACTTTTTTTGCTGTTTAAAATATTCCTCGCTTTGTCAAAGCATTCAAATAAAGGAGTCTAAAACATTCAAATATAACTTTTTTATATAGGAATTCTCTTTTTAAATATTCCTTCGAGGGCTTTTCTTTAATTTTTGATGAGATCTTTGAACCCTCCAAAACAATCGTGATAATTTATGCTTTTAGTTTATATGCCTAATGGAAAAATCTAACCATAATTTTATCTCCACACACACACACACACACACACAGGAGAAAAGCGACTCACTGACTAGCTGATTGACTCACCATGATATCTCCGAAACTATTTAACCAACAGACTTGAAATTGGGTATGCATGTTCCTTTCATGAAGTAGAGATCCGCTAAGAACGGATTTTGTGAAATTCGAAGCTCAAGGGGCGTTACGAAGGTTAAGGGACGTCATGAAAAATTATTTCCATTTTTAAACTACTTGGCGTACAATTCTGAAATTTGTTAAGGGGTATCGGAACGCTTTATACTGATAATGTTAAAAAGGGCTTTTTCAATGTACCTTTTCTAAAAACCTGTTGGAAATACAATCCCCAAATTTTTTTTGCACGTTAAGCATACATCTAATATCATACTGAAATGAGCTTTTTTTGAAATTTTGATTAGTTTTTCTTTAAATTTTTTTATTTGATGTACAGTGAGAAAACAGTGTTTTTCGACAGAAAAAAAATTATAAAAAAAATGTATACAAAATTTTGCTAAAAGCTCATTTCAGTATATACTAGAATATATAAAGAATGTATCATGTAAGTTTTGTTGACATCAGATATATACTTTCTGAGAAAAGGTACATCGAACCTTCAAAAGTGACATTTTGAGAAAAACACATTTTTATAAATAAAGTTACCTTATCAAAACATTCCAGCTCCATATTCCAAATTTTCAGCATTTTTTAAATTTTCATCTTCTTGTTTCATTCTTTTAAGTCTTTTTACTTTTCTAGTCTCCTTAGTTTTCTGTAAATTGGCATATCTTACCCTTGTACTGCTCTCTTTGTCGAGATGTTCCATGCAGCATGTCGCATAATATCCTCGCTCTATGTTAAGTTTTTTAAAAGATCCAGCTTTGTTGCATTCTCTTTATTAAAGGATGCAACAGCATCATATGTACCAAAGGAAAGTGTTTCTATGTGCACAAATGTCTTTTTGGGGACACGAGACCAAATAACATTATTAATGCTTTCATTCGGATTCTGCGTGTTTCCGTGCAAGCACTTTTTCAATAATTCTGGATCCGAAAGGTCCCTAAAAATAGGCCTAATGGCTTCAACAACAGCAACTGGAAGTTTATGTTTGTGGAGATAAAGTTTATTTTCCAATTGAGCCTTCTTACACTGACACCATGTATCAAGACCTGATGAACAAAATCTATGCTGTGAATTTTTATCCGTAGATATTTTGTGAAGAAATATTGCCCATATAACTTGTTTCATACACTTTACATTTGATAAATTTCTTCGAATGGCAAGACCATAATATGTTTGAAATTGATCAATAGTTGCTTCTGTTAATCTATTTTTGTCACATAATGCTTTGCCATCTGATAATTTTTGCCCCCTCATTTTTGCTTTGAAACGTCGGAGTCGAGATCCCATCCGTTTCATAATATGCCCTAAAGAAATTTTAAAAAATGACGTCAAACTTCAAGCTGACCCAAGAGGAAGTGCAATATTTACCTTTTTTCTGTCCATTTAAATCGGTGACTCGCGTTTAGACGATTCTTTAAAAACAAAATTTTAGCACTTCTAATTAAGCTAGAGATAAAAATATAAGGTATTTTTGGAAAGGTAATGAGCTGAAGAATTTAAAAATGCAATAACCTGAAATTCACCTTTAAAAAAAATTTTACCTTTCCAACTCCCCTTAAGCAGATTCCTTTCATAGAGTAGAGATGCGCTACAAAATGTGTTTGGTGAAAATCAACTCCTAAGGGGCGTTGAGGGGGATAAGGGGGCGTTATAGATAATTATTTCCATTTTCAAACTATTAGACGCACAGTCTTTAAATTTAATAAATAGATTCCTCTTATAGAATAAATATCAGCTACAAAATAGGTTTTTTGAAAATAGCCCCGCAAGTGGCGTTGAGGGGCGTAATACATAAATAGTTCTGTTTTTTATCTACTAGGCCTACCTGTTGAAAATTGAGAGGCATGTTTCTTTCACGGAGTAAATATTCCCTACAAAATGGGTTTTCGGAAAATTGACACCTAAGGGGTGTTGCGAGGGGTTAAGGGGCGTTATAAATAATTAATCCGATTTTCAAACTATTAGGTGTACAGTCTTGAAATTTGGTAAGCAGATTCCTCTCATAGGGAATCTGCATACCAAATGGTAGGCAAATCCGTTACAAAATGGGCTTCGTGAAAATCAACCTCCAAGTGGCATTGCAGGGCTTAAATGGCGTTATAGATAATTATTTCCCTTTTTAAACTACTGGAAGTTCAGTCTTGAAATATGTTAAGCAGAATCCTTTCATGGAGTAAAGATCCCCTGTATAAAGTGTTTTGTGTAAATCGACCTCCAGGTGGAGTTGCAGAGGCTCAAAGGGCGTTATAGGTAATTTTTTTCCTTTTTTAATTTATTAGTCGCATAGTCTTGAAATTTGGTCAGCAGATTCCTTTCATAGAGTACAGTTCCCCTACAAAATAGGTTTTGTGAAAACAGACCCCTAAGTAGCGTTGCGAAGGCTCAAGGGGCGTTATAGATAATTGTTCCCATTTTAAACTATTAGACGTACAGTCTTGAAATTTGGTAAGTAGATTCCTTTCGTAGAGAAGAGAACCACTACAAAATGGGTTTCATAAAAAACCAGCCCCCAAGTTTCATTTCGGGGGTTAAGGTGGGCGTAATAGTTAAATATTTCCATTTTTAAACTACCAGATCTACCTGCTTCAAAATTGGTGGGCGTGTTCCTTTCATGAAATACAGTCCATCTAACAAAGAGTAAAATGAAAATGCCCCCCCCCTCCTAAGGAATAGGGGAGTCAAGGGGAGTTATAGAAAACAATTCCTGCTTTTCAATTGTTAGACCCACATACTTGAAATTTGATAAGCATGTTTCTTTTGTTGAATAGGGATCCACTAAGAATCTATTTTACGAAAATCAACTCCGGGGGGAGCAGAAGGTTACTGGGGTGTATTGACAAAAAAATCCTTTTTTCGAACTACAAGGACTATAATAATGGAATTTAGTTTGAATTTTTCTTTTGTTGAATTGAAATCCGCTAATTACGGTTATTTTGGAGAACGTCTTTCAACGGGATTTCGGTGGATATCGATAATAAAAATTTCGTTTTTGTCTATTAGATTTGGACTTAAAATTTGGCTTGCATGTTTATATTACGGAGTACAGATCCGTCGAAAATTGGTTTTGTCAAAATCCACTTGGTTATAGAGTTCTGAAAGTGCAAACATCATTCTATACCTTCATTTTAGAGATTATTAGAAAACACAAATTAGTAGTTCTGTCATTTTTTATCAGTTACAGGTATAAGTATATTTTTCAATACAATAATATATGTGTATATATATATATATATATATATATGAAATAGACGTGGCCGTTGAAAGGTATTTCTTTATATGGGATTGATGAGGCAGTCCTGTGATTAATTAAAACTCTTTTATTATACATCTTGAACACATAAAGAAAGACAAGGACGACACAATACACACGCCCGCACAAACCAAACTGCAGACGGCTACATGTTGAAGGCAGACAAATACAGAAGCGAAAGAGGTCGGTCTCCAGGAATCTCAGTTTTTTTATAGGCCGCTTAAATCACATGATCTGAGTGGGTAGCTAGGAGTAGTTTAAAATACTCTCGTTAGGCGGCTGGCTAACTTATTACTAAAACGTTGGTCCTGTAGGGATGAACCAGATAATTAAAAGATATTTAAAAGGATTATATTACTGGGAATTATTACATATATATATAAGCAGTATGTATTTTTATAAAACATCATGAAATACCTAGCAAAGAAGGTGGGTAACGGCTAATATATATATAGCATCCGCCACCAATTCTGACCAATTAAATACTGGAAATGCCGTTCATCCGGTATAGTGGTTAGTGACATTGACTGCGGTGCCGTAGGGCTCGGGTTCGAATCCCGGAGAAGGCATGGAGGTTTGTATTGTAATCCTTCATGATTTTAAAGTCCTTTTTTCTTTGTGATGCATGCTTCATGCTTATGTTAGGTATGCCCTCGTATGATACTTTGTGGTGCACGAAGATAAAAAATGTTCTTAATAAAAACAAGATATCAATCATTGGCATAGCAAAGTAATTTTAGCGGGTTTTACACATGTTGTATTTTACAATAATGCAAGTAAGGAAAATTTTGGAAAACTATGGGAAAATTTAAATAGGATTCGGCTCATCTAGGGCACAAATGTGACTAAATGCCGAAAACCCGAGGTCAATTGGTTGTTTATTGGCTGAGAAAAAGGTACGACAAAATATGGAACGAAGACGAAATTTGCGTCCTAATAGCGCTTTTGTTCCACTACGTGAAAAACGCGCTAAAAATACTGGAAATCGTATGATTAGCGAACTAGAAGCTTCCACAGTAGGGAAAACTTATACGCCTAGAGCAAGAAAAAGATTCGTTTGTGTGTTGCTTTGTGTTCGTCAAACAAATGCAGAACTAAATTTAAAAAAAAATGATCTCTTCGATTAATCGAATGCAACCAGATAAAAATATCACAGCAACATGTTTGCTTCTGGCGAAAACACTGCAGATAGGGGTATGTGTAATTCTTATTAAATAATTGTATTTGGATACGCAAATGCACACAAGAGATATAAGAAAGTTACTTTTACATGTTTATTGGATGCTTAAATAGCCTTAAGAGTTTAGGTTTTACCGACGATAAAAATAATATGTAATGCATAATAATACATAAATCATAAAGTAAATAATAAAAATAAATAAATATTGCTTGTTTGAAAAATATGTTAAATAATATTACTTGGATAAATCTTTGACTTAAATTTGAAAATTCCGCAAAGATTGAATGCAAATATTTCATGAGCTACTATTTTTACTTTTTATCTATGTTGCAGATTGAAAACTCATTAATCATATAATTAGACATGGAAAGTAAATTTGTTTTCTTTCCATAAACAATCTTCTGGATTTGTTTTTTTTTCTTTGCTATAAAGCAAGTTGATCAGCATGAAATTTTAATCACTGAATAGCAGATAATATAAATCTTCTTGCTTATGATTTTATGGGAACTAAGGTAAGAACAGAACATTGTTTATTAAAACCAAATTTGCTTAAATTTCATAAGATGCAGTAAACGTAAAAGTCCCCAGCTCAGAAACACTGAGCAGTATAACATAGGTAATAAAATATTACAGTTTCGTAAATGTGTTAACTTTCAGACAAAGAAAATTAAATTATATTCTAATTAATAATTTTTTTTATCAAAATATGTTTTTAAATGATGCTTTTCATTCATTTTAATACATTTCTAAGTTGAACGTATGAAAATTCATCTTAATAGTCTCTTCGTATACATTTTGTTTTACAAGTTTCCAAAATTCTACCACGCACTTTCATCAATGAACATTTTTTTTCTTATCATGCTTACTTTTAGACTTAAAATGAATTTATAAACTTAAAATTCTTTTAATATAGAATAAAGTATTTTTAGAATTAATCATCTCAGTTAATCACTAATCTGTTGTGGATGAGACCTCATCAATGTTTGGTAGACAGTGAGGTATAGAGAAAAATTTTGGAGCATCTACACTACTTTATAATTAAATTATTCAAGACAACAAAGTACATATAGCTCTTAAATATTTTTATGTTTCACACAGTCTAAAGTACTTTTCGGATAAAATAGTCTTTGTTATGTATTTACTTTTTTGAATCTTTCCACAGTTTTCTTAGAAATCTCGCAGTCAAATTATCCTTCTTAATGGGGAAATGTTTATTAACGTTGTACGCTGTGGCAACGTATGGGCTATTAGATTAGATTAGACAATGCTGACCACGAGTTTGTGAGCATGATCTCTATTCTAACAGAAGTAGTTTTCGTTACGTTTTAAAACTTCTACAAAATATTTTCCAAAAGATTTCTGAATTTTTCTCATCTATTCTTGAAGTTTTGAATTATTATATCGAAATTGAAATTTTTTGATACATCTACAAATCTTTTATACACAGTATAGAGAGAAATATGATGTTCAGCGATTCAAATTTTCACAAAGAGCTTTTAAAAATGTTATTTTAAATTGTAATCTTTTTCAGCAAATAATGCATTTTAAATTCATTTGAAGCAGAAGATAGTGCATTCATGCAGTTGGAATTCTCTGGAGATTTCATGCTCACGTCCTGTGTCTTCACTGATTAGAGGGAAAGTGATAAATTTTTCCGCCTCTCATTAATACGACCACTGTAACAAGCCCATGTATTCCACGGTGAGAAATAATTATTCACCAAGTTCTGTTGGATTTATAAAATACATTTGTAGTTAAAATAGAAGACTTGCTAAAATATAAACATGAAGCTGTTTTTCTTGAATTTAAATTTCGAGACTGAACAATGAATAAGTCAGTTGCTTTGATTTGTTACAAATGCAATCACAGTGGATTCAATGTGGACTTCCTCTGATTAATACGACAGCACTCTAATAAGCCCATGTATTCCGCGGCTGAAATAAGTATTCATCAAGTCCAGTTGGGTTTATAAAATATCTTTGTAGTAAAATAGAAAACTCGCTAAATAAAAACACGGAGCTGCTTTTCTAGGATTTAAATTTCGAGACTGAACAATGAATAAGTCAGCCGCATTGATGTATTTCAAATGCATGAACAGTGAATTCAATGGATTTAAACGGCACTGTTGATTGTTAAAGGCTCTAAAACTAATTCATAAATGGATATTAAATGTTTCGGGGGAAAATAAATATGGATATGTAAGTGGCAGCAGAAGATTTGACTATAAATATGAACTCTATAATGATTAGTATTTATTCCCACAGGAATTGTCATTATACAAATGTTGATTACAATTGTAACATTTCCAAGTATCTTTAACAGAATTCTAAATGTTACTGTAAGCGAACATAATTTAATCAACATAGTTTATATTATTTCATAATTGAGAGAAACAAAAAATTTAGCAAAAGCTTTTGAGTCTCTCAAATTATCCTGCTTCAAAAATTAATCAAAATATGAGCTTAAATAAATAAACTAAAAATTATTTGATTTGAATGGAGATGAAATTGAAGCGTCTATTGAAATGCAGGAATTAGTTTCGCATTGCGTGCACTTATTTGAGAAGTTTACAGCAGCGTTGCTAATGAAAACTAAATTGATACAATTATTGTTTTAGTAATCGTAGGAATTTGAATAGATATTATTTTATTTAGTATTGCATTAATGTACACTCAATAAATGTTTTTATTGTAGCTCATATATGAATACAATATGAAAAAGTGTTACTACCGTATTTATTCGAATCTACGCTTCCATCGATTGAAGAATCACCCCAAATTATCATCATGTTTTTATGAAAAAATAAAAGAAAATAGTGAAAAATGTGGTTTATCAATGCCCGATATTTACGAAATTAAAAAAAAATTAAATAACTAATAAGAATTGAATAATTAATTTATTTTACCTGTATTAAAATTTTTAAACACTTACATGGGAATCTGTATTTGTTCTTATCGTCAGTATCATGTTTAATTTTCCTCTGCCAATGAATTTTTCCTCCTTGATTCTAAGCCACACCTGATTTTCAGCAGCATTAACTTTGGAAAAAAAGGGCTACTTAGATTCGAAAAAATATGGTATTGTTGAATCGTAATATTTAAACAATATTCCAACCTCATCAAGAATGATATGGATCACTTATTAAAAACAGCAATTATCGTCAGGATCATGTTTAATTTTCCTCTGCCAATGAATTTTTCCTCCTTGATTTTAAACCACACCTGATTTTCAGCAGTATTAACTTTGGAAAAAAGTGCTACTTAAATTCGAAAAAATATGGCATTGTTGAATCGTAATATTTAAACAATATCCCAACCTCATCAAGAATGATATGGATCACTTATTAAAAACAGCTACATATTTACCATTTGAAAAAAAAACACTTTTTCTTTATAAGCGAGTTATAATCTTTCCTTTTCTCTCAAGATGAATTACTGAATCTCAGATGAATAGATAAATGTTATTTGACATGTTTTTAAGTAACCATAGAAGGAAATGAAGATTACCCAACTTTACAATAGATCGACATAATCTTTCATTTATCGACTCTTCGTATGGAAAGCTGCCAATTCAAGTTTATATTAAGAAAGATAACTTTGAAGTTTTGAAAAGTGGAATTTGAATGTAGAATATACCAATTACTTAACCTAATGTGGGACCGTTAGAAGTGTGCAAAACGCTAAATTAGCCCGCGATGTCCTTTGAGTATGAGTAAAACTACAACATTATGCAGTTAAACTAAATTTTCATGTTATAAACTAATGTAAAATTTATATGAATAGGATTGTAGGAATAACATAGTACTTATTGTATACAGGTTTTCTACGATCAATATATATACAGAGCCGTAAACTTGGTATTAAGTTGAGAAAATAATTTTTTAAACAAAGATTCTAATATAGAATGCACCCTGAAATTCCAACAAGGTCTGAAAAATGGTTTAGTTAGCTACCGAGAATCATGTGTAGATAATCCCTTCCACTATACATAATTTCATCACCGTATAAAAATCTTCATTAAATTCAAGTATAGTGGATGTGGTACTTTCTAGCATGAAGAACCCTATTTCGATTCGTTTCTCCGTAAATAAATACGCTTATTATTAACAAGTGGAAACGAATACTTAGTTATTACTGTTTTTAGTAGTCATAGTTAGTATTTTTAATCCTTTCTCGAGCCTTAATTTTATTTCCTGTAATACAATCGATCGTATATAAATTTAATATATATTGCCGTTTGTAAAAAATGCAAATGCAACACCACAAAGAGATCATCAGAATTAAATGAAATTTAATGCACAAACGATTTGTATTAGTACAAATAAATGCCGAAATTTTCAAAGCTAAAAAGCATTATTAAGTGCCCGAAATTAGTATTTGGTGTAGCCACCACGCGCTGCAATAAGTGCTGCTTTACGACGTGGCAAGGAGTCAAACAGATTTTGAATGTCTGCTTGTGGAAGAGAATTCCATATGGAGTGTATGAGCAACAAAAGTTCCTTTTTTAAAGCTGTAGGACGCGGATCACGACAACCCGACAACCAAATCCCACAGGTGCTCAATAGGCGACATATCCGGCGAATAAGCAGGCCAAGGGAGAAGTTGCATGCGTTGGGCTGAACAGAAGTCCCGAACAGTCTTTGCAACATTATCCTGAGCATTAGCAGCGTTCATCGACATAGCATCTAGCACGAATGCGGCCATCATGGTCCCACAAATTGAAGCGTGATTTATGTGAAAAGACAACTTGGTGCCAATCAGCTTGCTAGGCTCTGTGCTCATGAGCCCATTGCAGACGCAGCTGTCGATGGTTTGCCGTGAGAGGGATCCCGTATAAAGGCACCCTTGCACGCAATCCACGGTGCAGCAGACATTGACGAAGCCGAAATTAATACACCTGTAGCATTAGACCAACGTGCTGCCAGCTGCCTGGAGTAAGATGTACGGTCATTCACCGCCATGCGGAGTAGGTGTCAATCGTCACGCGCTGTCGTCACTTTCCGTCGTCCACTGCCAGTTTTTCGAGTTGTTCGGTGCTCGTCGTTCTACTGCTTCCAAACTCGCCTCCCTGTGGAACTTTTTCACTGCACACGAGCTCCTATTGCGTGATAGGAAAATCTTCCTTCTCAAAGGCCGATAATCTCCCTTCCCCACCATTCAAACTCCGTAAGTTGTTGGAATTTCTCCTTTTTTTTTTGTGTCATGGAGGCATATTTAGGTCTCACTAAACGTTCGCCACTAACAAATAATCGTTAACTAATTTCAACGTCCCGCTACAGCCCTCTCTATTTATACTCCTTCAGCAACAGTTCAGAGGGTGCTGCTCAAACCACGCATGAACGCTAGCTCTGAAACCTTACTATTGTACGTAACATCCTATAATTGATATTTGCTGCTAAGTTCATTTAATTCTGATGATTCCTTCATGGTGTTGCATTTTTTACAAACAGCAGTTTATTAATTTTACTTTTATAAGTGTAAATACCCGTATAAAAACTTCTGCAGTTGATTTTCATGACTTTTTGTACGGTCTTTCGAATTACAAAATTTTTAAATTTTATCTTACATTGGATTTGCATCACATGGAAAGCGTTTTTATTTTTATTATACAGATCGTAACTTTTTTTCACATTTTTTGTCAGGGTTGTTTGAGGAACGTACTTACATGTAAAGAAGGATTTTGGCGTGTAAAAGTGTACGCAATGTAAGAATTGCAGTTCAAACATGAATTCTTTGCCACTCAAACATTCTCTCCAAGTTTAGTTTCAATAACTGAAATAATAAATAAAATAATAAACATAAGGAAGAACAATATTCCGTTTCATTATCTATCTGAAGTCTTTAACTTATAAGAAAATCCTTTAAACATTTACAGAAAAAAATCAAGTTTTTTTTAAATTCAATTAGTTTTTGATTTATTGTGTGTGAGAGGGGGATGTCTCTCTATATATAAATTGTAGATAAAAAAAGAGAAAATTTTGTTTGGAGATGAAAGGAAAACTGCCAAATTTATAATTTTCAACTAATATGCAGGATTGTAATTAAAATGCAATATTTTCCCCCCATGTGCTGGCAAGTTAATAATTTTTGGAGCTAAAAATACTTGATTTGAATCATTCATCCATGAAGAGCTCCTTAAATAAAAAGAAGTTCCAAATAATCCGGTAGGGCAACGTCTGGTGGGCCACTGTGTTTTGGACGATGAAACAAACATCAAAATTGTAGTTGCTTACATTTCACCCAATAACACAGTTAATAATATTATAAAGTTTTTATATAAAAGACTTATGATTCATGGTCGAGTACGCTCTGAAGAATTAGGAGAAAACTATCATATGTTGCCACTAATTTTAGCAAGAGATTTCAATGTTAATTTTGCGTCCGAAGATGGACAACTCTTGGTAAACTTTCTACAAGATAAATTGCAACTGCAAATGAATAAAATGAATAATAACCGAAATGAGCCTACCACAAGACATGGAACAACAATCGATGCAGTTTTCTCTAGATACCTTTCTAATTTCCATTCGAAAACATATGTATCTTATTTCTTACCTTATGTTCTTATTACCATTAGCCTATTGTCTCGGTCTTACAATCAACCACAGTAATTACTGATGAATCCGATAATGAAAATAATGAATAAAAATCTATTCAACGATATTAATTTATTGATGAAAACCCATAGTAAATTTAAATACTCGTAGAAAATTAATATATGCATATGAATATACATTTATATATTATACATATATACATAAATAAACATGTATATATTCATCCATATAGATGGAGCTAAAGAAGTTTTACTTCAGTCGTGTGGTCTAAAGCACAATCATTTTTTCCCAATATTATAATGTTTTAAGCAGATTATATTACTGAATCAAATGTTTTGATTCATGTCGAGACACTTATGACCATAAAACCTACAGAAACCAGAAAATGAATTCGATTATAAGGCCGCGAAAGGATTTTGAGTGACTACTAAAAATCCATAACCATAACATCCAAATCCTCCACAAAATATGACAAACCATTATAGAAAAAGGAATCGAAATGCAGAAATGCAACCTTTCGAATCTCAAAGACGAAATTTGATTCCAAAAATCGATTTGTTTTCCAATGTTGGATTGCTCGTGTGATGTACTCAATTTTTATCAGATAAATAAATCTTTCTGGTAAGCAAATGCTAGAGTTTGGATTAAATTTAAGTTCATGGTGGCTCGATAGGAATTTATCCCAGAAATGCTCTATGGAGTTTGTAAACCATTGTATTTCATCAAATTAAATTCAAAATTTTCTTTATGAAATTTTTATTTTCAACAGATATACCACTTTTAGGGGACACGAAACAATTAATTTAACTAAAATCGGTCAAAATGTATGTGAAAAGACTCCATTATTTTAGCCTACATAATTCTTTATACATTTTTCTATTATCTCACAAAATTTGAGAGCTCTAAGTAAAAAAAAACAAGTTTTAAAATAAACTTTATGTGTTCGTTGATTTTCATACCCCTAATAACAAATACAGACTTTAAACTGATTTCTCTCGGAGCGAAAAAATTTCTTGTTTTTCTTCATTTAATATATATATATATATATAAATGTAAGGATAATTAAATTAGACCTAAAATTAAATTCCCTATATACAACATTTAGCATTTATTTTCCGTTACATTTTCAAGTCTTAAATTAAGCACCCACTTATTTCGCGGAACAGATGGTCCCAAACAGAACACTTTTAATCCCAGATCATTAATTTTTATAGTATATATCACATGTTTAACTTTCAAATATAACTTGGCCCTAAGAAGGGTACTTAAGACATCTGGACATAAGTGTAAGCCCCGTATTCTTCACTTGCGTGTCCGTTTTTCTCTCAGAGCAGACGAAGAGATTGCTCACTGAATAAAAACCGTTTTAAAAAATGCTTGGTGTTGACTTGAAACACGACATTATATATATATATATATATATATATATATATATATTATAAAATAGTTACTAATATTTATGATAAACGAGAAGACTTTAATTTCAATATTATAAAAGTACCGCATTGGGAGAGTAATGTGCATGTATCTATATTCAGAAATATTGTTCTTAATTACACACTACGCAATAAATTTCTAGTTTCTAATAAATCAGAAAAAATAAAAAATTATAAACATTTTACTAAATACTGTTTAATTCAAAACTACCCTATTAATTTTATTAATAGATATTTAAATAATGAAATTCTAAATAGTAAGGATTAAATTTCCATAGTTTTAAAAGGTTTATATTATAGATTTATTATTCTTCCTAGATAGTTTTTAAATACCCCCAGTTTCTAGTTTTAGATAAAATTACTTTTTTAGAATATATTATAACTTTTAAACTATATTAAGAGTCTCTAAGATAATGGTAGTATGTTTACATTTCTTGTTTTATTATTTCTATTCTTTTCATACTTTTGCTAAGTGCTATTTTTCAGCCTTTGCTTTGTTTTGAAATTGTATTTGGGTCCAGAATCTGGCAATAACTTGGTTATTGTACTCAGATTTAGCGCGGGCTCTGCATTTCAGTATGCAATTTTTGGGTAAGTTACCTCTTCCTTATAATGGATTTAGATTTCCTCTATCCATTATTTCCAATTGGTAATTGCTCGGTATTATTAACAAAAAAAGGGGGAAGGTTGGCTGGCCAAAAAACATGTTCAACCCCACTTTTATACAGAAGGATTTTTTTGAAAAAATTTTATGTATACTAGCTGTCCTAAGTCAGCAATGTTGATAATACTGAAGCATCCATTCTTTTGTATTTTGCTCTGCTGTTTCAATCTTTCATATCTCCTTCTAAATTCTGTTGTATTGTTATCTGGCAATTGATATTCTTTTATGTATTGATCATGTGGTTCATCTCTCTCTTGTAGAGAAATTTTGATTATATATATATATATATATATATACTATGACCTTTATTCTATTGTGCTATATGTTTGAGAATCTTTTTTAATTATTTTAAAAGGAGTTGATTTTAGAATTTATACATTTTAAAAAGAATTTTTAATAAGAATTTGCAAGGAGAAAAAATACTTTTATAAATTTAAATCATGTTATTAATAAAACAACAACAAATTTGTTGCACATTGTTTGACGAACATTAGAATCAAATTTCATGTGCATGCGTCACTTATTGTAGAAGGAGTAGTGTTTCAAAATTAATGAATTTTTAAATTTTTTTATAAAAAAGTCAAATGGCCTGAAATCAAAGATTTTTATTTAAATAGTAACATGTAGCTGTGAAAATTTATCAATTTACACCCTTTAGAACTGAAATTAAAAATTGTACTTTGAAAATTCTGAAGAGAAAAAAAAGTTTATCTAAAGAAGAGCAGAATTGCCGTAACGAATCTCAGCAATTTTAATCGCTTGTGGTAATTTCTATTTAAATAATGTGAATACATTATATTGTATTGAGAATTCCAATTTCAAATTTTCTTTTGTTGACTTGATTTGATGTGATACAGGGTGGCCAAGGTAAAAGAGAAGAATAAAGAAATATAACTACTTAGAGAAAAGTAAAATACTAATGTGTGTGTGTATTGAAATTTTTTATTTAAAAGTATTAAATTCAAAATATTATGGATACTGAACGATTAATAGTTTCCTACTGAAATATCGAGCACTCTCTTCAGACATCACGTACAGTAGGACTCCTTTATCTTGGTCACCCTCAAGAATCTCATATTTAGGGATGCTTCAAAGCAGTTTGATAATTCAAAGGGATATTTCGTTCCAAGGGGTTATACTTATAGGAACTTATTAATTTCATAATTAGTGTTATTTTATGCTCAACATTTTCGGATAGATGAGCTTATATTTTCCCTGATCATATTTGTCGCAATAGTTTCGCATAAATATCATCAAAAACTACTAATAAGTAATAAAAAAAATGTAGTTTCTTTATTGGAACAAAATAAGGAACACATTTTACTTTAAGAGAATTCAAGTACAACTACTTTGGAATCACATTAGGATATTCTCTGTATACAAATTATTTAAAATTGATATTCAAATGCGTGTAATCCGTTTGTAAATCAACTGTTTCAATAAAATTAGACCATTATACCAGTCAATACAATTGTTGATCTGCAAATAAAGCAGCACATGTTTATTAGTGCTGTCATTTGTAAATTATTTTAAATGTATTTCATTATATATTTCCAAAATAATTTAATCAAGGAATGAATTTTTAAAAGTATTCAACGAAATTCTACTTTGCAATGTAATAAACATAGTTGCATGAAAAATTACCAAACAAAATATCTTTAGATTATTACTTTAAATGCTTTTGGAAGCCAAATTTGACCATTTTACTTGCACATGTTTACTTTCGAAAAGGATTCTGAATTACTGATATTTTTCAAAGTCATTTTGTGTGAGAGGAGTTTAAGAATAAAAGCAATTATGTGGTTATTTAAATGGTCCTGAAAAGCACTTAAAGAAACGTAACATTTCAATAAGCTGTATGTGCAGACAGCATTTTAAATCGATTTATTACTGCACAGTTAATGTTTTGAAAAACAATTTAATTTTATAACATTTTTATAAAAACATTTATGACTCACACACTCAACTGTCATATTTTATTACTCAAAAAAAAAAAAAGTACCTCTTTCCATTAAAAATTCCATAAGTTTTTATGTTCACGTATGTAACTTATAATAAGTAATGCTGATATTTAATTAAAATGGGGGGAAAGTATAGCGGTATCTGAGGATATACTAAATAAAAATCTATAAGAATTTTCAGTTAGAGTTTGATATGTAGGGAAAGTTAAAATAGGAAAGAAAGAGAAGTTAAATATACTCGTTTGAATAAAGCTCAAACATCTCGCAAAATTTTAGTTTCTAAATATTATTTTACAGAAACTATTGAAAAGGAAGGTGTACGTCAGAGGTCGGCAACCTATGGCACTCTTGCCGCATGTGGCACGCGTACCATTCTAAGTGGCACTCTGCCCTACTCTACACATTTGTAAATTTTTGAGTGGATGGAAGTGGATAAATTTGTAACGGACCTTATTTGACAAACATCTTCAAAATTATGGACATTTACGGAATTACGTAAAGTCTGAAAGATAACTCCAAAGATGAATTTACAGCTATTTTGTAAATTATTGAATGTCACTGCTGGAGAGATTTAATAGTTTGAAAGAGAAAATTGCATATACTCTGCTTTCCGCTTTTGTGATTCTACGTATCAAAGTGAAAAAGTCTTTCCTCATATGAAAAATATCTCAAGTCTGCAAAGAAATTTTTTAACAACTGAATGCTCAGATTTGTAACCAAATGAAAAATCACAAATTATACCTCTGATTTTTCGAAAAAAAATGGAGTTGCGCAATCACTAGGTTCGCATTAAAATTGTTATTTACAATTTTTTTAAAGTTTAATGAAGGGAAATATTCAAATCTTATGTTGTCTATTTCTTATTTTAATAAATACTAGCTTTCATGGCCCGGCGTTGCACGGGCTTTTACCGAGTGCATACATATGTGCATATGCGAAATTAACATGAGGATTAAGTTATACCGAGGGTATAACTTAATCCCCATGTTAATTTCCTCCTTTCTTTCTGACGCCAACACTTTTGTGTGGTTTTGACGCGTACGATGTGAGTGCATGACCCGTGCGTGCGTGTCATGGCTTTGTCGCTTAACATTTTCCCTTCTCTTCACAAATTCAACACTTCCAATATTATTTTTCGAAATTACTTTGATTTCTTTGTTTCTTTCCTCTCCGCTTAGCCTGGCGTTGCACGGGCTTTTACCCAGTGAATAACTTCATCTCCATGGAAATTTCGTGTTTCCCTCAAGCCGATAGCACTTATGTGCGCGATGTGAGTGATTTCTTTAACTATGTCATTAAAACTCCCTTTTTCGAAATTTGTTCTTGCGTTGGTGTGGTGTTCTAATTATTAGAGATGGGTGAAACCTCAGGTGTCGTCCTCGTCACTTGACCATGGTTGAAAATTTCGAGGTCCACATCGCCAATAACCCTCGAATAGGCGAACAGTGCGAATTAAAAAAATCACTCACTCAGTTTTCCGTTCTTTCGTTGCAATTTTTTAGTCCCCGGAAACGAAAATGTAGCCTTTTTAAAGATAGTTGTATGTTGAAAAAAGACAGAAAAGTAGAAATTTTTCAAATTTCAAATTTTCACTACTATTTTAAATATTGAAGTAAAATTGTGAGGATTTTTTGAAATATTTGACACACGGGAAAAATGTTTCATGCAATTATCTTTATAAAAGAAGAAATTATTAAATGATTGTTTTAAGTATTTTGAGTGTTTTATTAAAATTTGTTTTGAATGCTTAGCATACTGCCATGGAAATTCACCTTCCTTTATCAAAGTTCCTGGTATGTGTGTGATTCCTTTATATTAACGTCACTACAATTCCCTTTTTTGAAAAAAAAAATTATCTTCCAGATCTTACTAATGTCAAACAGGTTTCAGTTCTCTTTTTACAGCACGGTGTTACAGTGGCTTTTTTGAGTGTAGAACTATTTCCCCCCTGACTCTCCCCTCAGATATAAGATTTATCTTCAAGTTTCTATTCATGACATATCAAAAACAATATTGCTTTAGTAAAAAAATAATAAATTTAAACAATAAAAAGAAAACTATTTTGATGCTTGAGTAAAAAAAAAGTCATCATTTTTTAATAATAGATAATTTTTAGGAATCTAAAATAATTAAATAATTTTCAGGTTTTCATTAATCAATCAATCGCTACTTACAGTTAGCTTAAAAATGTCTCTCTAGAACGTATTTTTATCCAAAATAATATACGATATACTTTTTATTAACAAATAATTAATTTAATAAGGAAATAATAGAAACATTCCTTTGATTTAAAAAAATATATATTAATTTAATTCCATTATCTATAAATAATAATAAAAAAAATTAAATATTGCTTTAGTTTCGTAAAATATCTATTATTTTAAATCCATTTTCTAAAAAAATAAATACAAAAATTCTCACCGTTAATTATCGAAAGGACTATTCATTTTTTCATTTCGTTGTTTTTGAATGTTAGATTAAAAATATATAAGAAGGAAAAAGCCTGGAAATTTATTTACATTCACTGCACAAAATCATTCAAAAAGAAAATAATACTGTGTGTGAGACTAATATATGTTTCAGAATTATATTTTTTTTACAGTATTTTTTAGCCACTTATGCCAAGAACAGCAAGTTTGACCTTGGCCACTGAGCATTAAACAGAGGGGGAGGGGGGAAATAATAATGATTCTTGCGCATGCGCAAAGCCTTTAGAATGTCTTTAAAAGTTTTCATTATTTTTGAGGGCTCAATTTTTAATTGAAAATTCCAAGTTTTCACAATTGATTGGAAACAACAGTAATTTTTAAAGAAAAAAGTTTACAAAAATAATGCTTGTAATATTTCTCGCGAAAACTTTATTTTACGAAAATCACAAAAAAAATCTTTAAAATCCGTAATTTTTAAGCGAAATCGACACACGGGCAAAAATTTCATGCAATTTTTTTTTCAATGAAGAAATTATTAAATGATTGATTTAAGTGTTTTGAGTGTTTTATTACAATTCGTTCAAAAAAGTTTTCGGATTTTTATTTTTTAAATCACTGATTCTGAAAGTTTTAAAAATCATTTTTATATAAACGCAACGATATGATTCATATGATAAAAAATCATAAAATATGCAAAACAGCATTGTTTTGTAAAAAAAAAAAGTTGTTTTTTTCTATAAAATTCTTTAAAGAAAGATAGTTTTTTCCCGGAAACGAAACTGTAGCATTTTTAAAAATAGTTGTATGCTGAAAAAAGAACAGAAAGTATAAATTTTTCAAATTACAAAATTTCACTACTATTTTAATTCTTGAAGTAAAATTGTGAGAATTTTTTGAAATATTCGACACGGGGGAAAAAAGTTTCATGCAAATACGCATTATTTTAAAGTAAACTATAAGTTTTATGAAAGAGAACAAAAATTTCGATACTGATAAATATTTTAAATGAATCTCAGAAATGCATTGAATGCATTTTAATTTAAAAAAAATATATTAATTTAAATCCATTATCAATAAATACTAATAAAAAAAATTCTACAGATAGCTCTTGAAACGTTTGGATGTTTGATTAAACATATATAAGTGTTAAAAATCCACTTTTGGGGGAAAACCTAGTTATATGCTAACATTCACTGAAAAAAACATTCAAAAAGAAAATAATACTATTTGATAAAAACATTTAATTTTTTTAATTTTAATTTTATAGTTTTTCATTCCACTCTGTGTTAATTAAATTATTTAAACACGAATCTGCGAAAAAAAGTATATTATACAAAACTAACTTATTATTATTTTCTAATAAAATTGATTAAAAATGCTCATTTAGCAATTAATTGTGACATACCATTTGCTTAAATAATGGCAGCACTGAAAATGAAGTAAATTTCAGATCAGTGGGGATGCAGCAAGTGAATTCAATCATTGAAGAAGAGAGAATTAATTTACGGTGGGAAAAATAAGCAGACAGGAACAAAATTGAATTCGTTAGATTCGAACCCAGACACAAGAAAGAATTAGATACTTTGCGAAAGCGACGCGCTATGCAACTACGCCACACAGACCCGTAGCGGAGAGTGAAAATAGGCAATAATAATGAATGGGAGGTTCAAATTGAAATTAATTTTTAATTGAGGGGATCCACAGGATATTCACATAACTATTGAAAGATTTCGATTGAAGATTAAATTTAATTGTATCGCAAAAAATGTATTGATTTATGACATATTAAGAACACGCAATTAATAATAAAGAATATATAATATATATATATATAAGCATTAGCTTTTTTTTTCTAAGGAAGTTATGCAAAAAAAAAAGTTTCGAAATGGGCAAATTCTTCGATTTTATTATGAAATTATATGTCAAAAAAAGGAATATACATTAGGCATTATTTTAGAGTAAACTATAAGTTTTATGAAAGAAAACAAAAATTTCGATACTAATAAATATTTTAAATGAATCTCAGAAATGCATTGAATGCATTTTATCATCTTAATCTGACATATATAGTTATTTAATTTTGAAAATTATATAAAGAAAAATTGACGAAAAAAATAACTTTTTCACTCGCCAAAGTTACTGATTTCCCCTGTTTAAGGCAGAATTTTTTAGTGTAACCCTTGAGTTAGATGCGGTCGAAGGCGAAACAGTTTAAAAGTCTTTGGCGCAAAGCTAATTTTCGACGCCAATGTTTGGCTAAATGTAAAATCGCGTATTTTAAATTATTTTAAAAATCATTACCTTCATTTTAAGGGCATAATTTTTACGTTAATGCTCTCAAACATCACCAACTATTTGCAAAAATAACGTACTTTGAAAAAAAAAATGTACAAATTACTGCTTTTTAATTTATTTCTCAGAAAAACATCAGTTTACGAAAATCACAAATTTCTTTTTAAAATTCGTAATTTTGAAACAATTTTTTCAATCTTCGTATAAGTTACGGATAATATTACTTTACACACGGAAAAAAGGTTTTGTGAGATTACCTTCATAAATGACGAAGTTATTGAATGTGAAGTAAAAATTGGGACTACTTTTTAAAACTTCTTTAAAAAAAGTTTTGGGAATTTTATTTTTTAAATGAATGGATCTAAAAGAGAAAGGCTTGAAGTTAATTAGTGTAGAATATCGATTTAATAACACGAAAAGTAATTTATACCCAACGATTTAGAAATAATTTTCATAAAAACGCATCAGTTTTAACACTATTTTAAAAAATTCGAAAAAAATAGAAAATATCGTTATTTTACAAAAAAACATTATACCGTATCGTGGGGAAATAAATGATCTTTCCGATTCTGTAATTATTTTTTGTCTGATTTCAACACCGAAAATTGGATGACAATTTTAAGATGGTCGAAAACGTCGGATCTCCGCTCGGCCGAAACGGAATGGAAGTTCCGCCAAGTAAACAACCGTTAGGAGTTAAAACAATTAGACGTTTTAAGGTTTTTAGTAAATATCTTTCCAACTAATTACAATATCGGAATATAAATGGGCAATACGGCTTCCCCGGAAACTTCCCGATCTTTTGGTACCTTTCGCGACTTTCTGCGTGGTGCGGTTCGTGAGAAGATAGACGCACATAGATAGATAGATAGATAGATAGATAGATAGATAGATAGATAGATAGATAGATAGATAGATACGTTTGTTTACCTTCGAATTTTAATAGTGTAAAATGTTTAAAAAACATAATACATGCAAATTTTAGTTTTTTTTTTTTGTTGAAAGAAATAGCTACTTTTTATGCTGTTTATTTTTACGTTAAGACATTAAATGATGCAAAATTAATTGATAATAAAATTGCAAATCCATATTATTGACCTCTATTCTCTAACTCTGCATGCATTATAGCGGTAATCGAATTGCGGGGCATGCTAAATCATATTTATAGATTGGTTTCGCACGAAACAGCAAAAAGGTTGCCGACCCCCGACACACACACACACACACACACACACACATATATATATATATATATATATATATATATGTGTGTATATAATAATTCCTTTTAATTTCATCTTAAACAAACTTTTAATTCTTAACGGTCTTGACCCTTCAGGACTCGCGCGTAAATAATTAACAAGTTTACCTACCTAACACGATACATAATCATAACTTTATTTCTTCTTTATCTCATCGTATTTAAAGAAGGTTTACATACGTCATCCTCATACGATGTATTTCCATCAGTCACAAAGTCTGTCCACGGAAATAATGAGAATTTCGAAAAACTTCCGCTTCATATAAAAGCTCTGGTGTCCACGGAAAATTCGTCCGCTCTTTGGCTTCGTCATATGAAACATTTTTGGAACTGCTATGTGACTGTGTTAATTGTCGACAGCTACTTGTATGTATAGTGTTACGTTAAGTTACGCACGTCTTTTGTTCTGGGCTGTGTGTGTATGTTTGCTGTTTAGAAGTGAAAAGTTCTTCCACATCAAATAAAAGTGTATCAAAATTAAGCCAACTCCATCATGTTAATGAAGTTTATATCGACCCATTAATAATAGAAATTAAATTAGGCAAATAATCCTTATCACTCTCTCTCTCTCTTTCTCTCTCTATATATTAGATATGAGATAAGTCTTGGGTTTTTTAGGAGTCATTTGGAATGGAGTTAGGCCCGAAATGAATAAGGAAGGCAGGTTAAGCCCATTTTGATTTATCTACAACGGCAAGATATTTTGAAAAGGGCACACTACTCCAATGAAACAGAAGATATTGCTAAAGTACAGAAAGGTAGCAGCTGTGGCACACGAATAAAATTTTTAAGGTGGATTATCTTTTATTAATCAAACAGCTTTCAGATTATTAAACCTAAGATACTTCTAGAACTAGGATAAAAATTGCTTTACGAACGTATCAAGTGTTTCATGTCAGAATATTTTCCTGTCACGCAAAAAAAAACAAAAAAAAAACAAAAAAACCTTAAATAAAAAAATAAATTTTAAATAAATACATTTCTCTTTATTAATGAACGCTGAAATTTTAATTTCTCATAAAGTTCACTATCAGGTCTAGTAACAAATGTTGATGAAGAAGTATAACAGATAGCACGCCACAGAGCGCGAAATGGGGTGTTTTTGGCTTGTCAGTTTTAATGACTTTGAATACTTGTCTATGGGCACTGACTGGAACAGCCTAAATTTGTATTTGTGTTTAAATTTAATTAAACATTTTATATTCACATGGCTAAAATGATACTATTAAAAAACATATATTGTAGCAAATTTGCGTGGGGGAGAAACAACCGACGGCTTCAATTATTTGAATAATATCACTTATTTATAGACGAGGACACTACACGTAGACAAATCAACGTGTAGACACAAAGAAATATAATAACAGATTTTTTCTAACACAATCGTTTTAAACAAGCCAGTAGTTAAAATATACCGGTTCTGGACCAGTGGAGCTGTGGAGCTATGGGGAGCCGCGAGAAAGGGGGTAGAAAAAATTTCACCCCCTACTACGACGGAGCCGAGGACCGCTGGGTAGGGAAGAAAGATAAGAAAAGGGTGAGATAACGGTCTTGGGCATCCTTATCTGAAAAGGGTTCTGCGCATGCGTTATGAAAATTTGAAATACTGTGAATTTACTAAATACACTTATACTCTGGGCCAGTGGAGCTATGAGGAGCCGCGAGAAAGGGGGAAGAAATTTCCTCCCCGTGGGTCTGGACCGGGTGGATCCCCCCCCCCTTTCGAACTGCAAGAGCTGGAAAGTCCTACTGACTGATAAGGGTTTCAGGGCTCTATACTGATAAGATATGGGTAGTGGAAATGTACTTTTTAGCGATAACGAGTTATATTCTTATATAGTTTTAATTAATTGGGAAGAATTCTGATTTTTTTAATTACGTCATTGGAAGCAAATTTTAGTCTTGATGAAGGGAACCGACTTTTTTTTGGAAAAATGGAACTTAACGCTAGTCACAGCTATTTTTCGTTTCAATAAATGTTTTTCATTATTTTAAAACTAATTTTTTTAAAAAGTATATTTACTAGGGGAGCCATTTATGATTGATTTTAATTTCTATGTGCAGACTTAGACTTATATAAATTCATAGAGAAATCTCCCCCACAATGTGAGATAACATTCATAAAATATTTCTATTTCTGCGGACGTTTTTCTAAAAATATTATGGATGGTCAGAGTTTTTTCAACGATTCACCTTTTAAATTGTTATTATTTCAAAGATTAAATAAAAAGCCTTAAGTCACAAGTAAGTTGAAATTTTTTTTCTTCTTTTTCCCCCCAAAGAAATGAATTATAGCCTTTTAAACACGAAAGTGAATTATACAGATACAAGACATAAAATTCAAGTTATGAATAATTTACTTTTTCAACAACTCTAGAGAAAATAATTATGAGAAAGTTAATGTGTGTTATGCATGCAGAAGGTCTAGTCAAGGCAGAATCTATTGTAGAATTTTAAAATCTCATGAATCTAAATCTGTTCATTTTCTTATCTCTTGCATAATTATCGCAATTTCTGAAGGAAATCATATTTCGAAACAATCAGATACCTTATTGAATTTTTCATTTCCAAAATATATTTATTCACAGCTGTTTTAGTATGTAATTTTATATTATAAAGAGAGATATAAACAGCATTTTTATTCCCACTTTTCATTATTTTTCGTTTTATTGTATATTATAGTTTTTTTTAAAGTGATTATTAAAAAAAAAAATTCTATTTATATGAGTGAGTTAGTGAATAGTATAAGAAAACTCGCCAACTTCAGATAAAAATGCATTTAGGAAAATGCCATTACTGAAAAATCGAATAAACTGCGAAGTTTGTTTAGTATCCAACAAGGAGACTGAAACAAGAAAATTTATAATTTTTGCCTTATTATTTCAATTAAAAATACCATAATAATTGATAAATAAATAAAACTATAGAAATATCTGTTTTAAAAGAGTTTATAGTCAACTTAGCCAAAATCACTTTTCAATAAATCAAAGAAAAACTATGGAAACTCCCTTTTAAAAAATATTCAGATTAATAACCCTGGTATAAAATTTTGTCTCTTCTACTTTTAAAGTTTATGAACTAATTTTTAAAAAAATTAGTATTTATTTTCCTCGTATAATTTGCTACAGACGTCTTTTGATATTTATATATTTTTATAAAAAATAAACGAAATGACTTTTATTCCTTCGAGATAAAAGATTATTCTTGTGTATATTAAACTAGATTTGTCGGACGGCCTCGTCCTCTTGTTATTCGAGGTAAAGATCTCGCGCTTTGTTTGAGTTCACATGAGAATCCAAACGCAGCTGGGTCATTTGAATCAATATTCGAAATCATTTCAACCAAGTAATAATAACTGTTATTAATCAGTCACTAGAAATGACTACCCGATATGCAGAAAAGACAAGCTAAAGGGTAAAAGTTGTACTACTTAACCAAATGAGATGCAGCCTCCAAAATCGGACAAGTCAAAACATACAAAACGTGAGACGAGTCGTGGGACAAATAAGATTTTATTAAAGCTTCATTGTGTGAAATTCTGTAACAACTCATGAATCAGTTCTCAAGAGGCATTGTGTACAGATTAGAAGAATATCTGCAAGCATACCAGTTGATATAACTTAATCTGACCGTATACAAATGATAACTGTAAAGTATGTTGACGGAAGAACACATGTTACAAATTTCAAAGCGAAATTAATTGAAAAAAGAATCTGACATTTTTTAACTGGTTTATATAATAAAACTTTTTTTTATTCCAGTATTATTTAACTTTTAACTATTAAGTGTAAAAAATGTTTAATAACTTTTCATGAAAAACAGGACAATATTCAATTATTTATAATTAAATCCATCTTATGAGAATAAAATATAGTTTATTCAACAATAATCAACATCAGAGCAACATTTTGACATTAAAATAAAGTAATGCAAACGTTTAATACTCCAAGTTTTTTAACATTTTGTGAATTTGATATACAAAAGGAATAAACTTTGGGAGAATAAGTAAATGATCAAATAAGTAGTTTTTAAGTGTTTCAAAAATCTTACTAAATTTTTGCAAAATAAATTTGATTAGTTGTGTAAATCATTACTCGAATTTCATTTTACATGAACGTTTTAAAATTTTGACTTTCTTCAAAACGCAAAAAAATGATTTTATTTTCTTATGAAGATAGGAATATTAAAAAATTTAGACAGCGAGGTGTATCTTAATTTTATTTTTCTCGCTAATAAAAATTAAAAAAAAGTTTCGACTTTATCTGTCTACACAATAGTAATTGTTAAGCAGACAATAATTATTAAACAATAAATATTATTAAAAAGAAAAGGAACTCAAACTTCGTAAAAATTATTTGATTGGTATAGAAAAATTATATTATATTCCTTTTTAAATGTATTAAGAATAAAGGACATTTACACGACAAATGAAAAAAAAATCAATTTTTATACCTTACAAGTTTAAAGATATATAGCATTGTTTCAGAGCTATGTAAACTTCTCTCATTTGTGCACTCTAACTACAAAATGAAATTCAACGATACATGCATTCCTTGGTATCACATATGATGGAATTAAATGTGGTGTGCTATTCGATATTATATTCATATGTGTATGATGTTCTATAATTAGAAAAAAATTTCTTATTAATAAGGATATTTGGAGGGAAAAAAAATCTTTTCCCTTTGATTTTTTTGTTTTACGTACTGAAATTATCCAAATGCAGTTAACCAAGTTTTTTATTGTGACTGTGATCTACAAGCACATCTAAATCTATGCTGCTATTTTTATAAAAGGGTTATGTTCTTTGAATAAATATAATTCCGTCGTTGATTAAAAGGTTAATTATGTTTTGCAAGAGGAATAGAAATTTTCTTATACATTCCTTTCTCAGCATTATAAAATTTCCTTGTTGACATTATATTTAACTTTTAATAGTAATAAAATATTTTTTAATCTATATTCTGAGTTTTTGATATTTATACATATTTTCTTTTAAAAAAAACGCTTGTTAACGTTTTAAGAAAACTATGGATTAAGGAACTCATAAAAATCTTATTTGTCCATTGAGTGTACGCGAATTCTATTTGAATTTTTAAATCGATATTCAAAATATGTAAACTATAATTACAGCTGTAATTGAAGTTGGTTTAATTTCTTAAAACATAAAATAGAGAAGCCTCTCAGCTTTCATTGAAAAGAATTTTTCCATCCCATAGCTTATTTAGAAAAAAATAATAAATACCTATAATTATTTTACACCTATATAAAATAGGAAAAAAAGTGCTGTTCTGAAATAAAACAAGTGCTCTCTTAAATAAGTTGATTTAATAAAAAAACGAAAACCCTGAAAAATTTTTCAAAAAAAATTGAAGAAATTTCAACAAAGCATATTGAAAGTATATATATAAGTAAATGTTTAATATCTCTAATGAACTCTTGATTGATCAGTTTTCTATTGGGTCCGCTTAAGACAGGGGTCTTCAGACTGTGTTCCATGGAATCCTGGGGTTCCACGAGTCACAATAAAAAAAAGGAAAATATAAAAGTGCATGCAAAATGAAATCACGTTTTTTTCTATGAACTGTGTGAAACCACAAGTTTCTGAAGCTCATCCCACCCACTAAAAACTGAAAATTTTGTAATGCTTTTTAAATTTTTATTGTAATATAAGAAAATATTAAAAAGTTTTTTCTTTATATGTACCACCTAGTATATTATTGTTTTGTCTACTATGGAATAATTTTACACTCGTTAGCGAAATGTTTTGTACAATAGCTTTGTAATGGAAAATACACCTTTATACAATTGTGGGGACCCATATTGAAGGAGAGGGAACAACTTATCTACAGATTCAATGGCAAATCTAAATTTAAGCAAGAACAGCTCTTAAATTTTAGGTTGCAAATTCATACAAAATACACAGGAGTTTTTCACACAGATATAAACATTTTAATGCCATTCAGAACAATGAATTGTAATGCAAAACATTTCTCAACGTGAGTGGCAAAAAATATAAAAACGAATTATAAAATCATAATATAAAATGCATTTAACTTCAATGGGGCTAGACTTCTACAGCTTGTGTAGGGGAAAAAATGCATATCCCAAGTACTAAATTTAATGCATGGTATAGGTGACACTTGGAAATATCACAAATTAATATTATTAATGTGTGAGTAAATTATGTTAAATTTTAATAAACAATACAGATTTTTAAAAATGGTTTTTTTCGTAAAGTACCTATTTTATTTGTTGATCTACTTTAAATATTATTTAAAGAAATATTCTAGGAATGGGGTCCACGAAATCACCCCATAGTTCTAAGGGTTCCGTTCGAAGCTTAAGTTTGAAAAAAATGTAATGAAAAAGTTTGAAGCTTAAGAAATCAATTTACAGTCACCTTTTTCCGATTTTCTATGTTGATGTTTCCCTGTTTCGATTGTTAAGAATTCTGCATTTGTTATGAGTGGTTAATTCCGTATTTTTTTTTGTCTACACGTGCTCTTGAGAGAGCGGAATGAATTTTCTTATACTATTCACTAACTCACTCATATAAATAGAATTTTTTTTTAATAATCACTTTAAAAAAAACTATAATATACAATAAAACGAAAAATTATGAAAAGTGGGAATAAAAATGCTGTTTATATCTCTCTTTATAATATAAAATTACATACTAAAACAGCTGTGAATAAATATATTTTGGAAATGAAAAATTCAATAAGGTATCTGATTGTTTCGAAATATGATTTTCTTCAGAAATTGCGATAATAATGCAAGAGATAAGAAAATGAACAGATTTAGATTAATGAGATTTTAAAATTCTACAATAGATTCTGCCTTGACTAGACCTTCTGCATGCATAACACACATTAACTTTCTCATAATTATTTTCTCTAGAGTTGTTGAAAAAGTAAATTATTCATAACTTGAATTTTATGTCTTGTATTTGTATAATTCACTTTCGTGTTTAAAAGGCTATAATTCATTTCTTTGGGGGGAAAAAGAAGAAAAAAAATTTCAACTTACTTGTGACTTAAGGCTTTTTATTTAATCTTTGAAATAATAACAATTTAAAAGGTGAATCGTTGAAAAAACTCTGACCATCCATAATATTTTTAGAAAAACGTCCGCAGAAATAGAAATATTTTATGAATGTTATCTCACATTGTGGGGGAGATTTCTCTATGAATTTATATAAGTCTAAGTCTGCACATAGAAATTAAAATCAATCATAAATGGCTCCCCTAGTAAATATACTTTTAAAAAAAATTAGTTTTAAAATAATGAAAAACATTTATTGAAACGAAAAATAGCTGTGACTAGCGTTAAGTTCCATTTTTCCCAAAAAAAGTCGGTTCCCTTCATCAAGACTAAAATTTGCTTCCAATGACGTAATTAAAAAAATCAGAATTCTTCCCAATTAATTAAAACTATATAAGAATATAACTCGTTATCGCTAAAAAGTACATTTCCACTACCCATATCTTATCTGTATAGAGCCCTGAAACCCTTATCAGTCAGTAGGACTTTCCACCTCTTGCAGTTCGAAGGGGGGGGGGGATCCACCCGGTCCAGACCCACGGGGAGGAAATTTCTTCCCCCTTTCTCGCGGCTCCCCATAGCTCCACTGGCCCAGAGTATAAGTGTATTTAGTAAATTCACAGTATTTCAAATTTTCATAACGCATGCGCAGAACCCTTTTCAGATAAGGATGCCTAAGACCGTTATCTCTCACCCTTTTCTTATCTTTCTTCCCTACCCAGCGGTCCTCGGCTCCGTCGTAGTAGGGGGTGAAATCTTTTCTACCCCCTTTCTCGCGGCTCCCCATAGCTCCACAGCTCCACTGGTCCAGAACCGGTATATTTTAACTACTTAAGCCGTTCCAAAAACGGATCTCTGGAACAATTTCCCTAGCTCTGACAGCAGTCAACGCTCACTCGACTGCGCAGCTCTCTTCCCAACCAACTAGTCAAATTTTCTAGTTAAACCATCAAAGGCGTTATCAGGTCAAAAATTTATGAAAACTGCTCTCATTCTGTTATAATAATAAGAAAACATTACTCAAAGAATTGAACAACTGCGAAAAATTAGAAATACTGTTAAAGATAGGATTTTAAAAATTACATTTCTGATATACTCTGTTACGATATTAATTGTTGTTAGATTACTTCTAGAGATAATTGAGATATAGTTATTTGAGTTAATATATATATATATCAATTTGTCTCGATGAAACAACTGATTAGAAGTCATCTGCCAAATTGACACTTTTTGAGCGTGTTTCGAAAAAGAATCAAATGTACGAGTAATTACTAAATGACAAAAAAACCCGAGATGAATGAAGTTGGAACCAATGAACACAAAATGAATACAAAATTATTTTCGTAACGAACTCTTTATATGACTCTTCAATTCTTTTAAAATTTCCTCCAAAAAGAATAGGTTTTCATTGAATTGTTCCCCAGCAAGAGTGTATTTATAAAATTGTAAGCCATAATTTTTTTTAAAAAAGAAGTTAATCAAGTTTTAAATTCTGTAGTTGTTATTGACAAGTATAAAAGACTATTCAAAAAAGCTTTGTTCGCTGTTACTAGCAAATATGATACTTTTTTTTAAACTTGTAATAACAAAAGTTGGGGCTAAGTCGGATTACATCTTAAGAAAAGTTTGGGAATTGCCTGGAAGAAATGCACCTTGTTTGAACTGATATTATTTTCAACATGTTGAAATTTTTTTCACGTACATAACATTACATTTAAATGTGTGATTTGTTACAAATTTAAAGAATTCAAAGCATGTTGAAAGTTGTAAATTATCCGGACCTCTTCGACATAAAGGATTTGGATAACTACCTTATTAATTGGATGGATTGATCGGATTTTGTTTAATTTTCATTAACGTCACACTTCAAAGCAACACGAGGGCTATTAGAAACGGACTTCCTAATTTTGAGCTTTGATCAAGTGACGAGGATGGCACGCCACTCACCGAATTAATTGGATGGAATTCGAACATTTAGAAATGCAGACGATACAGCACAAATATTTTTAGATAGGAGGCAACATATGAAAAATTGGAACGTTATCAAATATCCAAAACTATAGAATTCCGTTCTGTAAACTCGATACTAGAAGTGCCTTTGCTTCTTTACAAAAACTAGCGATCAAATTGTTAACTCGAATCCAATGGATTCAATTACGCCCTAATTAAAATTGCTGGTAATTCCGTTAATCAGGTAAAAAAAAAGAAAGAGAGGGGTGGTAAGAAAAGTCATTTTAAGAGAAGTGGAATAAAAAGAATATGTAAAATAATGCTATTCGAGCAGCTATATATAAAAATTATGTTAACTTTCTATTTTACGAAATACACAAAAAATTATAATCATTTTATTGTTTTTTCTACTTTTTTAAGCCCATTTCTCCATATTTTAAAACAAGCAGCCTCAAAAATTTTAAAATCTATAAAATAAAGAGCTGATTTTTTCCCCATTTTGAGTTAAAATTACAGCGTCGAAAACGGTGTGAATGTATGTAAATTGTTTTTAATACTAAATAAGTCTTTTTTTATATAAATTTATTTTAATTGAGAGTTTTGAGTGTTGAAAATTTTAAAATTATGTGTTATATGGTTAAACATCTTACAAGTGTTATATAATGAACGAAATTACAAAAAATAACCATTACAAATCAGCAAAAAAAAACACCCTTCTGTTTTGAGTGAGTAAGTGAATATTAGCGTTGCACTGTTGAGCAACTCGAGGGCTTTTGGCGACGGATATCGTCATTTTGGACCCTGGTCAAATGACGAGGATGACACCTGAGCTGGCACCCTCTCTCCTAACTATCACATGACACCCATGGGAGGACGTTTCAGCTCTCGACAGATTTAACGTGCATGCATCAGGCTTAGTACAGCTGAAGACAAGGCGGATCGTCAGAGGTACTATGCTCATTCTGTTTCGAAATATCTTTCATTGTGTCCATACATTTTGAGTTGATAAACCTTACGAAAATGACTCTGTAATGAAATATATATTGAAAGTAGGCTTCTCTTAACAAAGTAAGAAAAACAAACGAGTCCATTTCAAAAAATTTCGATTGTATTTGAAATTTTATCCATCTGTAAAGTTTTAAGATAGCAATTATTAATTATTTATTATTATTAATTCATTATTTTCCCTTTTTTGATGCAGTTAATATAAAATATAACTTTTTTGACACACGAGTTGAATTGACTTGAACGAAAAATTGTTTGAAATGGGCTTTCTTCAGTTTTGAATTTGGGAATTGAAAAAGATTTAATATCTTGTTATCAATACAGATTCTCTCTTTCATAATAAGTTGTGTACAAAAAAATGTCATTTTTTCTTTAAAAAATCTGAATTTTCGAAACAATCCAATTTTTCAATTGAAATGAACTCTCCAATGTATGGCCCATGCTACCCTAAGTTACGCATATGTAAAATGTCTGATATGAAAAGGGAAGGGCAGTGAAGCGGTGGAATCTTCTGACGATCCATGTTCAAAGGCGATGTTGACATCAATGGGACGGAAAACTTACCTTCGCTCTTCAAGCATCCCATTCTCTCGGCATCAACCATTTAATGACTGTTGGAAAGCATTGCAAGAGTTTCTAAATTCATTCCTTTGGGAATATTAAATTCATGTATTAAATAAAGGCTTCCCTTGATGTGTATTTACACCTCGATATTAAAAGATTAGTACACTAACACTTTGCAAAGTTGTCATTTTTCATTTTTCATTTGACCCTTTATCTACCTCGCCTGTACTTAGAAGTACCACTTACTTTAAAATGACATACAAGAACCCTTTTGACGAATATTCTGACGATACTAAACAGGAATATTCTTTGAAATCCACTCTTCTAAGATACATAGTAGCTCGGGTTCTGTGATGAGAATATCAGTGGGAAGGTGAATAGTTTTATAGCAGTAGTTGCGTTTTCAGCTGACATTTGGATTGGATTGCCAAGATTGTCATTTTTGTTCTGAAAAAAGCATTTAAGGTATCCGAACACGTTGAAAATGATCCAATTCAGTCAAGACAGATATTTTTGTTTTTTATTTTTTTGAATAGAGCTATCTTTTGACTTGACGAAACATACTTTGTTTTGTTTCTACACTACCTAGAGGCCACATTACAATCCATTTTATAAAGTTAGAAAAACCGGAAGTGGGTTTTTGATCTACCAGAAGTGGGCATTTGAATGGCTCAAAATCTATCATGGCGAGTCCGATAACTCAAAATATTACGAATGTATTTCTATAAAACTTTTTGAACCTGATATTTATGTTATTCTAGAGAATGGACTAAACTATTTCTTATTGTATGAATACTTTTTGAGTTATGGCTTGTTATTTAAATAATGGTCTCATAAAAAATGTAACATTTCTTATAATGTTGACTCAATCAGCTCTAAAATTTTCAAATTTTAATACATTTTCTAGATAAATGTATCTAATTTGTTTTAGTAATACTTTTACTAATGCATGTTTATTACTTTTTTCTCTAACTGCTTTCAAGTTTTCCAAAAATATTGCTAAAATTTCACTTATAATTGTGTTTTTTGAAAAATGGATGCAATTTATTTTAAATTTTGATAGTTAAATAGTAATATTTATTGGTATTGAGTCTCAAAAGAGCATTTATAATGTTTTAGTATGCTATTTTGTTAAAACGTACTTCGAACGTCTTCGGATACCCTGAATGTCAAAAGGTGCCTTTTTTTGTATGTCAATAAATACCTAAGAAAACGATTTGACTGTTTATTTTAAGTGAACGATGTACATAGTTAATTTTACAATTGAATAACTGCACACTGGATATTAGTACAAGAACTAAGATTCTTAAGGGGCCTGACTAGTTGCGGAGACATTTTTTTGAAATTTTGCTAAAAATTTACTTTTAAACTCATTTTTTGTTTGCTTATAAATGAAAACTAATAAAAATAGCAAAAAAAAATTCTTTCAGTGTATTTTTTTTTAAATATGGCCAATTTTAGGTTTAAATTAGACGTTATTTGCACGGTTACGTTAAACATAGTGAAATAAATTCTAATGCATAAAATTTTAAAAAACCCATATAATTTTACTCAGAAAACAGTTACTAATGAACTGACCTAATATCTTTGAAAAATTTTAATTTATTACTGAACTAGAGGTCAAAAAGTGCACGCAATGCAAATTTTTCAAAAATTTCACATTTATCACGCAGAAAAAAAATTATAAAAAAGTAAACATGCTATTTTTTCTTAATCCCTACGTCTCAGCATACATACTATAATAATGAACCATGATACAAAATTTCAAACAATTATCTACAGAATTTTTTGAGATATCATGCTTACCGTGTTGTAAAATATCAAAAAAGCTGTTTCAGAGAAAAATGCATTTAAAGATTTAAAATTCAAAATTTAAAAAACTATACTGCTAAAAAAACCTAAAACCTCTCTATATAAAAAAAAAAACCTTTTCAAAGCAATTATGAATATTATATACTTTCTTCAAACTTTTATCTTTTAATATTTTTAACAATTTTATAGTGTCACAAAGCTTTTTCTTAAAGTCTAAGTACATAGTTTACGAACTACAGATTAGACATATAAAAAGCACTTTAAAAAAACCTTATTGCATTAAAAATAAAAATATTTTACATAGAAAAACAAATATATATTCTACCATATTATTTTAGAAGTTAAGAAATATTTAATACAAAATATATTTGAGTTGTTTTACCAGTAAACATTCACGAAAAAGCTCTTAAAAAACATTGTTTATCACAAAGGTTATCATAAATTAGAATAAAAATTATGCAAAGAAGTACTTTAAAACCCTCCATATGAATATGCTAAGCCTTCTGTTTTTTCATTCTTAGTACTTTTTGTTTTCCTTGCTGCTTTTCTTTTTTTTCGTGACAATTTTGCAAACGGTAAAGAGGGTCTTAAAGATGTTGAAATCCGTTGTTTATCAAATTTAACTAACACTTGAACAACACTTTCAGGAAGGGAACCATTTACATTTCGAATCACTGATAATATACCAGCATAACCAGAATTAAAAAGTATCAGAGCTAATAATGCACCCAAACGAAATGTTTGCAGTCCAATAAATACATTTTTGGGAACAATATTCCACAAAATGTTGTTATAACTTTCGTTAAAATTTTGTGTCTTACCATGAAGACATTTTTTCAACAACGTTTCATTACACAGTTTTAGATATGTAGGTTTTATTTGGTTTATAATTTTATTAGGAAGTCCTAGCTTATTTTCTTTGAGAGGACTCCCAGCTGCTTTTGCCCTTTGGTAACGACACCAACTCTCAGATCCTTCAGGACACTGTCCATGCAAAGAATTGTTTTTTTCCAGATACACAGTGGAAAAATGCAGTTATTACACAACTCATCATCTTTTATAGATTACCTACATTGCTTCGAATAGCTATTCCATAATAGTTCTGGATTCTGTCAATTAATTTATCAGTTAATTTATTTTTCCCTCCTAAACCTTTCATCGTTTTTTTTTAATTGACGCAACCGCCCTACTACACGTTTCTATACAGGCCTATACACTCGAGTTTGGTTACTGTATTAATTCCATAAAAGTTTTTAACAGCTTCATACCCTTTCGAGTCCCCATCTCCATAGTATTCATTGTACTGCACATCCCTTACATTTGATCTCTCAAATATACGGTAGGCTCCAACAACCTCCATGTTCCCAGCAAAACCTTTATAGTTCGAACATACATGTTTCGATGATTGGTTATTGCCTTTCGCGCATATGTGGCAATATTGCGTCATAACTTCAATGTCTAAAATTTTACCGGTGACAACTGATATGGCACTTACACACCCATTCAAAGATGAGTAGCCTCTGCGTTGCCAAGTACCATCAATAGATATTCCCCATTTAGTGAAACTATTTGAGCCTTTGATTTTACTTAATGCAGCGTTGATGTTTTCTTGAGCAACGCGTTCAGTTGCTTTCAACAGTTTCCTTTCTTGATTGCGGAAAGCAAGTTTTGATAGGAAAGGTAAACCCAGGAAAGCACATAACTTTTTCCCAGCTGAAAATCCTTTCCCGATTATCCTTAGCCCCAAAACAATTGTAGAGTTTATCAGGCAAGAACCTTTCATCTTCTCTGTCGTAGGGAATCCTTTAAAGAAGGAGCAGTTTTTGCACTTTAGGTTCATATGTGAGCATAATCCACTGACAGAGTCTTCTATAAGTTCCAAGCCCTGAGAATAACAATCAGGGTAGCAAACTATGGTAAACAATGAAATCAAAGTTGTCAAGCTGACAATTCTATTGTCTTCATAAGTTTCAAACAACCTTTCTGAGAAAATTTCCAAACTTGTATGGCTTGATTCCAATTTTTTTGCACTAGCGGATTCAGTAGAATTGAGCTCAGATGTTTCATCATTCTCATTAATAGTAGCACAAATGGTATAACGATTTCCAGTAAATCGGCGCTTCTTAGACCTTCAAGATCTTGATTTAGCCATAATTAATCAATATTTTGTCTTTAAAAAGACAGTTTTTTTATAAAATATATCAAAATAATAAGTTAAATGAGGAGCAAAGAATCGAGTCGCTAGAACATAAACAAATCGAAATATAGCAACAAACCTGTAAAGTTGTTCCCAAATTTTACTAAAAACTATTAAATAATTGTTTAAAAAATATCACCATATTCAGTTTTAATATTACCAAAATTAATATTTTATTAATAAACTCAATAAAACTCCAAAAAAGAGTAAAAATCTTTCAAATTCAAAGCACTTCCGGTTTCGATTTCTAACTTCCGGTTCATTTTTGTTGTTCTCACTTGACATAAAAACTGTTATAACTTCGTAAATAATTGGAGTACAAGTAAAAGTAAGGTATTTTTAGAAAGAAGAAAATTCAAATATTAAAAATATCAAATAAATTTTTTTTTGTCATTTTCATTAAAATTGATGATTTTGCGCTAGCAGGCACCTTAAAATGACGATCAAGAGGCTGAGCATGACTTAAGGTACAGTAGTTCATGCTAAGAAAATAAAGCTTTTCTTACCCCAGGATGCAGTGCTTTAAAAACATTCAATCGAAACCTCACACAAAATACACAGCGTACAATGAATTTTTGTGTATTAATATAAAGAAAAACTTTGTTCGAATAGCATCAAATTAAGTTTGTTTCAAAGGTGTTTTTATGTGTAAAAAGTAAATAAATCTTAAAACTTTAATTATCTTTAAAAATAAATATTTTGTGCTGTAAAATATGAGTGTTCTCTGGTTATTTAGCATTTTGAAGAGTTCAAACTGCATTAAAAAAGCCATTTGGTCTTTTCGTATTAGGAAACTATTTGAGACCTTTGTGGTACTTTAAAGTACCGATTGAATGAATGAGCTCGAATAAATTCAATTTCCCAAAGTGGAGTAGTTTATTGATGTATGTTATTTTCAATGTAGTGATTCAAGAAAAAATATTGCATGAAAAAAATTCGATAGTAAATCATAATGCGGTAGATAAAGGGTTAACATAGTTAAATTATATAAAAATGTTATTGAAGCACTTGAGCTTTTGTTTCTTTATTAAGACAGTATATAAGTACATTTTCTTAGAAAAATTAATGAAATTTTTGGGTGTGACTTTTAAAGATTTTTCGATGTACAAAAAGCTGTATTCTCTCTGTCTCTCGCATGTATGTACACAATCATCTGTATTGTTTCGGCCGCGGTAGTGAAAGAGCGGTTGCGTTATGTTTCTGGAATTTCTGAAGACTAGTCTGATGACCCTCCGTGTTGAGGGGCTAACACACGTTATGTCTTTCAAGGCGTTAAAGTGAAGTGCAAATTTGAAGAGTAAAATGCCAACTCAGATGTAGTTCCCATTGGCTAAGTTCGTTATTGCTCTCTGAGAAATGAGTTTGATTTTTCTCTTATTTATTATAATACACATTGAAAGGGAAATTCTATAAAATTCTAAAACTGAACTATGCCTAAAAATTGGTTCTTATCTTTCCAACTGTTAACATTTTCAATGGTCATTAAGCAAACTCGTAATTTTTTTCAAAATTTTTTTTCCATGCTACTCGTTAAGTTTCTCTATTATTACTATTCTCAACACTACTTGATAGCAATTGGCATTTTTTCTTTATCAGTAAGTACTTTGGACGAATCATTTTGAAAGCCAAGTACGCTCTCAGGATTATTTAATACTCCTGAAAAAAAACTTACTCAGATATTTTTGAATAGCCGGATGGGTTGACAACTTTTTTTTAAGAATGATGCCAAGGGACTACTATTTTACTTATTTTGAATTTTTATTTAATCAAATTATACAAAAAAACCTCCTTTTTTTAAAAAAAGATTTTATTGAAAGTTTAGTTTTGGAATAAAATATTTACATATATTCAAGTGACGAGTACTAATCTAAAATTAATTATATGGGTCTTTTATTCAAACATTTACTCTAAAACTTATGTAAAAATTATGAATTTGGACTACAGGTTCCACTTACTCTTTTCAGTATTTTCTGTAAAATTAGGGGGGGGGGCGGTAAAACGTATTTTTAAAATCACGGATATTTACTAAGTTTCTTTGAAAAAACCTTTATAGTCAATCTTATGCAATAAATATGCTACACTTGTTACAAAGCTATCCATTACAATCATTGCCATTCTGATTTCTGCTGCAAAAAAAAAAAAAAAAAAAAAAAAAAATTTTAAAACTGAATTTTAAGTATGTAATTCAAAACAATTTATGAATTAAAAAAAATATTTTTGTAATACTTTTATGGAATACAATTTCGAAGCTTCTATTCCAACCAAATCCAAACAAAGCCAGTGTAAGAATTTCAAATCCATATTAAGTACCATATCCATATATGGTACCTTAAAAATCATTAAACTGTAGAAAAATTTTTATTGGCTTATTTGATACTTCAAATCCTTATAAATATGCCTGAAAAATTTCAAAGCTTAACTTGAATTTTTTATTAAGTTATGGAGCAACATTTGATACTGGACAGCAACTACCACGCTCACATTTCAGATTATCTGCTAGAAAAGAGCATGATAAAAAATTAATTAATTATTTTTCTACCACGCGTGTATGAGACTGACATTAAATATGCAGTAAGAAATAATTTCAAGAAAGAATTGTGCAATTAATGCAAAAATTCTAGTTTGTGAATTGTTTATTGGAAGAACAAATGTATTTGGTCAGGATTTAAAAGTTGCGCGTGCTTTTTATGATATTATTATGAATGCAATTAAAACTTCAAAACGGATTCTCCCAAAGCACAAATATTAAATTTCATTTTGATAACTCAGATAATTAAAAATCTAATTCGCAAGAATAGCAAAACTCTCCCATTTTTATATATTTGTTTTTGGTGATATATATATGTATCCCATGCGTGCGAAATTCAACACTTTTATTAGTAAAATATTTTAAGATATTTATTTAAACAAATGCACATAAGCAGTTCTTAGATTTTGATATATTTTACATATAAATTGTTATTTGCTTTTGCTTTTATTCGTGTACAATATTTAACATGCGAAGGCTGTTAAAATCATGGAAATAAAAAATAAAGGCATAAACATCTTTTGTACATGTTGTGCATTAGCTCTGAGCATGGAATTAGCTCTGAAGTGTGTGTATTTATTTTTTATTATAATTATTAAGATAAAGTTTTATGAAATATTGATCTTTCATTCGTTTTTCTCCATATATTCATTATGGCAGTATACTGTTTAATTGTTCTACATTTGTGCAATTTTTTTTGGTAAGTAGTTTTAAATAAGCTAATTAACATTTCCTAAAAGTTTCAGATTATTCGATAAATATTATATCATGCTTATCATGGAATGAAAACTTCAAACTCATTTTTCTCCATGATGAATTTTTGTACGTATACTAATATTCAAAACTCTAAGGCTTTTTTGATAATTAAAGTATGAGTTTGAAATTTTTATACATGTTCTGAAATGTATGTTTTGTAAAACTGTGCATGGAATTAGTTCCAACATGTTTAGTACTTTTTCTAGAAAATTTCAAAATCAAAATTAATGTTTTTTTGAGAATTTTTGGAAGCTTAACTATAAAAAAAAAACGAGTGTGCTTTAGACCACAAGACTGAAGTAAAACTTCTTTAGCTCCATCTATATGTATGTACATATATATGTTTGTATATGCATAATATATACATGTATATTCATATACATAGATTAATTTTTTTAATACCGTGGGTAGCCTAGTGGTTAGAGCATCAGACTCCAGACCAGAGGGCCCAAGTTCGATGCCACCGAGTACACAAGGAGTACAAGCTCGTTAAATCAGTGGGTCCGAAAGTCTTGTGGGTATTTGCAGTAGAAACCATGAGTGCAGGGGGCTGGAGAATATTTCCCTCCCCTCCAGTTTCCTGCCTAAGTTGTAGAGGTGGAGATAGGTGGTGTCGCCATCTATCGTAAAGAAATCTAACCTGTCTTACAGACTCTGGCAACTTTCATTCCATCCCTTAGGGAAGGATACGATAACAACAATTTTCTACAAATATTTAAATTTATAATGGGTTTCATCAATACATTAATATTGTTGAATAGATTTTTTATTTGTATTCATTATTTTTTCATTGTATGATAAATCAGTAATTACTGTGGTTGATTGTAAGACCAAGACAATAGGCTTATGGTAAGAGAAATAAGATACATATGTTTTCGAATAAAGATTAGAAAGATATCTAGAGAAAATGCATCGATTGTTGTTCCATGTCTTGTGGTAGGCTCATTTCGGTTATTATTCGTTATATTCATTTGTAGTTCTAATTTTTAACACGCTTATATAAGTTTCACTTGTATGTAACGGAATCGTAGAACTCTCTTTTTACCCACTTTAAAAGATCGGATTTATTCGAAATTTTGCACACTTGTCAAAAACCGATGACAATATAATAATTTCATAATTTTGTTCCATTGTCCTTATCAGGATAGTCAGGAATAACGATAATCAGATTTGGTGACAATTCCATATACCACTTCCAACTTGGCAAATTATTGCATATACAATTTTTAAATTTGGTGACTAATTACATATACAATTTCCAGATTTGGCAACCAATTACAGATTTAGCGACTAAAAGAATAAGGTGTAACCCTGATGCAAGTGTTTTTAATTTAAAGCTAATTATATGCAAGTGTAAAATACACTTGTGGTTATTACAAAGCAAACAAACAAAAAGACTGTTCTTTATGTGAGAAAGGGGAGAATGGGCGTGTGTTAGCAATTTCTCACCATAATATAAACATTTTTCTGAAAATGAAAATAAAAAAAAAAAAGGCTGGTGCATGTGAAAAAAAAGTTATTTTCGAACTGCTAATTATTTTTTATTTTTTAAAGCAATACGTTTAGAAGTGATGATACGAATTAACATTATAGCAATACGTTTAAAAGGGGACAGTACGATTGACACTTAATATTACCATGTTATTATTAACTCTCTTTCTTGAATGTCTGTCCAAGTTTAATTTTGTAATTGATTAAACTGTGTGACTTTCCGATGAGTTACAGATTAGAAATTTGGACCATGCCTCAGAAGTAGATAAAAATACATAAAAATGTGAAAAAAGAAAAAAAAATTAAAAGGAGGAACTTTATACTTTTTAGTCCGTTATAAAAACATGTTACATTAAATTTGTTATAATTCGAACTTTTTTTACTTAACACGCTTTTAATTGTTTGACCTGTTCTATAGAGACGAAATCTAACATAACGATATGGGACTCATCCGAGGGCACGTAAACGGAGAGAATAAATACACTTCAGACCCTTTAATTAATAACCATTGAAGAGCAAGACTAATTCCAACAGCCAGGTAAATTCCAGCTCCAAATATCAAACTCAAGGATAAATTCAACAATGAATAAATGGAAGAAAAAATTAAAAAAAGCTTTTATTGTAGATCGAACTAAAAAATGAAAAATAAATTATAGTTTAAAAAAACCAAAGAACACGCTTTTATACTGATTCAAACTAAACAGTAAAAAAATAATTCTTAATATAAGAATAAAATGATGAACGAAAAAATTAATGTCATTGGGGTATGTTAAAATATTTTGGGAAAATTTATAAGGGCTCACTTCAGTATACATAGTTACATATCAGTTATGTTTCATTGAAATTTTATGAGCATCCTTTCATTATTTTCTGAGAAAAAAGAACACAAATTTTGATAATCACACATTTTGACAATAATGCATTTCCAACATGAAATGTCAATTCATCACAAATATTTTGAATTACAACATGCATTTGCCACATTTTATCAAACATTAGCATCATGTCAAAATATTTTAAGTAAAATGGGAAAGAAAATTTTTTTATAATACTCAGAAAATACATACATAACAATTTTCAGTTTTTGTTTAAGAAGATATTTTGTAAAATTTACATCAATTTTCTCAAAATCTGTATAAATTTTCGAAGAATTTGTAGCATTTATGCATTACAAATATCAAAGTGAACCATATATCATCATAAATATATTATGAAAAAATCTATCTGTGTGGTTTTGGTGTGCATTTGAGAAAACATGATTTTACGTCATTTCGAAAGTTTTCATCAGTGTTTTGTGTGTTCACACGCAAACATGAATTTTAAAAACTTTTAAATTTCAAAAGTTTTTCTAAACTGGACAAATGATTTCTTAAACAGCCAAAATAAAACTGTTTGTATGTTTTTAAACATATTTATTTATTTGTATGTATGTAACCAGCTTCTTGCAACGACAAATGGTATTGCACATCTAAATTATTTGTATGTACCATTCATTCAGAAACTTTTGAATATTTAAGTTTAAAAACTTGGCTGTACAGTAAGAAACATTTATATTTATACTGAAGTGATATTTTTCAAAAATATTTAGTTTTTTTTTTTTAAAAAAACGTAAATTTATCCAAAGTTGTCACTTTTTGGCACAACATGTGCTCTTTAGCTAACTGTTTTTTTTTGTAATATTTCTCTAAAAAATCACTTCAGTATGCACAAGTATGCATAAGGAATATATAATGTAAACTTGCAGTGCATTTATTCACATACAGTAAATTTAGAAAAATTTCATTTTTTTAAACACAATTTTAAAAATATAATTTTTAGAAAACAGTAATTTTTATAAAAAATCTTACCTTGTCAATGTCAGTAATCCACAAATATTAAAAATTCTAATTTAAAACACTTGAAACACACATGTAGTAACTATAAATAACGCCTCAAAACTTGACAGTTAATCGTACAGTTATACTGTTTTCTAAAGTTAATTGCTTACGAATAAATAAAAAGAAAGCTTTGCAGTTGTTTCAGGATATTTAAAAGGCAAATATCTGTCAAAAGTGGGTGTGGCTCGCTAGTTGATGATTTTCTGCAAGGCATTTTGACATACTTCTAATTGAAAATATGGCATATGTGTTATATCCCAAGAAAGGCAATGAAATACAGATTTCAGAAATATTAAAAAACTCAAAATCGATAATTTCATAATTTTTAGCCTACTCTCTGCTCTTAGTGATTTTTCAGCTAAATGGAGATATGACGTCATCAGACGTGTCAAGTCTTAAATCTGCAAAAATTAATGTTTCGAGCAGTTTTTGGGGAGATTTTAGCACTTTTTATTGAAAATATATTTATTTATGGCTGTATTTATTCGTTTTTTCTACTCTTTGTGATGGAATTACATTTGTTTTTCGAAAAAACTGTCATAAGAAAATGTTCTTTCTAAATTTTCTTTTTAGGGTTTGGCAACAATCGACTTTCGATGTTTTTTTAACAATGTATTAATCCTTTTCCGTAACTTAAAAAGATCTTATTTTAGAACAACTTTTTCAAACTAAATGGCCATGCTATACGGATGGAAGTGGAAAAGGGGTACCATTAGAGTTTACTGATATTCAGGCGATGATTTTGTTCTAAGCTTAACTTATTTTGGCTCCGACAACCTTCTGTGTTGTGATATCAACATCAGATGGATTGTAGCCCGCCAACGTGAGTGGATGATACTAATGCCTTGCCACCGCATTAAGTTTATGTATCTGTGTAATTTCTGTTTGATTATTTCTTATATACTTTTGTGGTTTGTAATAATGCATTTTGATTGCGTAATGGAAGAACTACTCATCTTGCAAGGCGTAATGTTTATTAACGCTACTATTTTTATTGTGCTGGCCATTTTAAAGACATTTACTTTCTATGAAATTGTGACGGATCTATTCGCAGCTCTACTAATTCCTTCAGGACTCTTTTACAAAAATATTTATTTCAACCCACTTTCACCGAGTAAGGAAGCGTGATTATGTAAATATAAGTATATTATATAAATTGTGCATTCCGAGTTTGAAGAGTTGGCAAGTTAGTTGGCAAGGAGCTTGTGAGTTAGTTGAAGAGTGAAGGATCGTGGAATGATTAAGCGCATTTGGGAGTTTATCAATGGAAGTTTACTGAGGGTGGATCAATTGACGGTGATTAAACCTAGATACGGATTGCCTAGATACGGATTCAAGTGGAGGACTCAACTTTATAAAAGTACAGGCATCGTAATCATTATTGAAATAGAAGTTAGCTTATTAGTGTGCGACGTAGTTTATATTGAGCATGTTTAAGCTATCGTGGAATCAGTTGAGGGTCCTTATTATTATCCTCAGGCTATTGAGTCTCACCTCCGAGCCATATTATCTGATCTGTTATCTTAATTAGATTATTATTGTGTTTGTTTGATATTTTGGTAACAATAAAATAACACTGGACAACAAAAAAGAAAAAAAAATTTGTCTCAGAAAGAAAAATATGTGATTCTGATAACATTTCTTCTCCTGAATTCAAATATGACATTGATTTTTCTTCATCACGCAAGGTTTTCGAGAGACAGGCATTTATAATTTGAAGCACTTTAATATTTTCTACATTCTTAACTACACAATATTCGAACATTCGGACTCACCTAGAAATTAAGAAATCACGATATTCTTTTATATTTAGCCTGTGGAGTATCCCTCTTGATGGTCCAACAATAATCAGCCAGCATATTAGCATTCCATTTGCCTTGATATCTCTTTTCTAACGCTGAAATCTCCCGATGAAAGCGTTCCCCGTGCTCATCGCTCACTGCACCAAGATTTTCCGGGAAGAAATCGAAGTGCGAGTTCAGGAAGTGTATTTTTAAGGACATATAACAGCCCAAATGTTTATAAGATCATGAACAATATCACAGTAATTTTCCGCTTTTAGACTTGCCAAAAAACTGTGAGTTACATTTTTGAATGCTTGCCAAGCTGTTTTCTCCAGTGGATTTAATAGTTCCTCAAACTTCTCATCATGCATTAGTGATCGTATTTGTGGACCCACAAATATCCCTTCTTTAATTTTTGCTTCACTAATTTTAGGAAACTTCTGTTTTACGTACATGAAACCAGGAGTATTGCCCATGGCTTTCACGAAATTCTTCATTAATCCTAGTTTAATATGTAACGGAGGTAGATACACATTTTTAGGATTACACAATGTGTCATGTTTCACATTTTTCTGTTCGGGAATGAATGATTTGCGTTTAGGCCATTCTTTTCTGATGTAATGGTTTTTTCTGTTTCTACTATCCCAAAGACACAAAAAACAACAGTACTTTGTGTAACCAAGCTGCAGACCAAGAATAAGTGCAATTACCTTCAAACCACCACAAATATTCCATTCCTACACTGCATATTGAAGCTTTGCCAATATAAATTGAAAGTTTTCATATGTTTCTTTCATACTAGCAGAGTGAGCCACAGGTATTGATGGAAATTTATTTCCATTATGCAGAAGCACTGCTTTTAAACTTGCTTTGGATGAATCAATAAACAAGCACCATTCTATAGGGCTATGTTCAGTACCAAATGTCTCCATAAGAGAAGAAATGTCATTAAAGAACACTAAGCCATTTTCTTCAGAAAAATAGTCTTTACATTGAGAATGATGACTACGATAAGTACATATCTTTGTATTCTTTTGAAGAAGATTCCATCCTTTTAGCCAGGAACCAAGCACTTCAGACTGTTTTTTTTATAACTTTAAATCCCATATGAGATCGTTAAGATCTTCTTCAGTCAATAAATGAGGCTCAGATGAAAAACTTGGCTCAACAGTTTGTATCACCACAAACTGTTTCTTCTTCTTTCTTACTTCTATCGGAATCTGAGCTCTCTTCATCTAATGTCACATGTTCTGGAGGCTTTGGTATGGGTAATTCTTCGCTGTGTGGAACTGGTCTCATTGCAGATTGCAAGTCAGGGTACACCACTGTATGTTTTGATTTTGATTTAATTCCTTTATTGTTTGTTAAACAGAAATAACAGTCAGAGGAGTGATCTTTGGGTTCCCTCCAAATCATAGGGATATTAAGTGGCATGTGCCATTCTTCCATGCAGTGAGAAGCCTACTACACGATAAACAACAGATATGTGGGGCCCAGGTCCTTGTTTGGTCCCTCACTTTACACCCAAAATAAAGTTCATAATACTTTTTTACTAATGGAGTAAGGTTTTGCCTTTGGGACTTAAGTGTCACTTCACCACATATATAACAAAAGTTGTTATGATGATTTAAACAAGCTCTATGGATTTTGTAACTAAGAACAAATTAAAACAAATTAATTTGTATATACGTAACATACAACAATCCAGACACAAAGCACTCACAATTACGTGTTTATTGGTTCACTACTATCTCACAACTGACATCATTCTAATAAATGCATGCTAGTCTAGACCATGTCTGTGCCTGTCTTTTGTGTCTGGTGCCAAAGTGTCTGTACATGTATGAACTTGCACAACAGTAGCAATGATATCATTTGAATCAGCTCATGTGGTTCTATCACATTTACAATGCTCTAGGAGTTTTTATTTTACAATGGACAAATGGTCGTTTATTAAAAAAATATTTAAATACATTAATTGAAATTAAAATTTTAAAAAAACTGTGGGTGATGGAGAAATTCCGAATATATATTTGAAAACACGATAAAAAACTGCATTAAGTACAACTATTGGTACTCATGAGACAAAAATCATGTTGACCAGTGTAATTAGTGTGAATCATGTCTGTTGATTATTCAGTTTCTCCCGCACACCTAGCCGGGTCTGCGGGTAGACAAGGGGTTACAGCGGGAAGCAGGAACCGGCCGGCATTACAAAATGTTCTATTTCATTTTATGCTCCTGATTAATCTTAACTGTTCTATGAGCATTAAGAAAGCCTGGCTACACTCTTTAAACCTTATTGCTGTATCTGAAAAATTTTTGCTTCCCCATGTTTATTAATTTTGTTATTTTTAAAGAGTCAACAATGCAAAAACATTTGTACATATTTTGATACTAAACAGTTGTAAGGACTTTCGGTTTGCGGTTGCAATTCCGAATTCTTGCAAACCTGGATGTTGGTGGTATTATCAATCTACAGTTTTGCTTGGGTTACACTTCATCTGATGTTGATATCAAGACCACAAAAGGTAGTCACCCCCAAAGTAAGTAAAAATTGGAACTTAAGGGGACACGGTACGATTCAATTGACGAAAATCGGTCAAAAAATCAAAAAAAATTTTTTTCCCCTAAATTATTTCTTATACATTTCTCTATTATCTCACAAAATTTCAGAGCTCTAAATTTAAAAAATCCGAAGTTATGATAACTAATATGCTCGTCAGAATTCACATTCTGACATCATTTTGCTCTAGCAGACGCACTTTTCATTTTCTAGCCAATTTAATTAATTCTAACACAGTTAAGCAGTTTTGAAATAAAGTGAAAAGATTGTAATCCGTTCAAATTGTTTGTTTACATTTGTTGAGCTATACTGCGTTCTTTATTCTGCTAATTTTTATTTCATATTTTTGAAATATTTAGTTTCGGTTTACCAAAAAAAGTCTTTTTCAAGACTAATTATTTTATCGTTATCAGTTTAACAGTTTTTTTTATATATTTAAACGTATTCTAATACAGCATTTTAATAGTTAAACATGCCTCGCACGAAGAGGAAAAACAAATCAAGTAAATTGAGTATTCAAAAGCGATGGTGCACTGAAACAAAAACTGAAAGCAATATGGACATTTCAGAGCACAATTCAAATGTTGCTCAACACTCAAGTGGTGATAGAATTTTAAAAAATGAAAGAATTTCTATGCAAGAGAAAAGTGTACTAGAACAAGAAAATGTTGCTGATACCTATGATGGACCAAGTTATATAATTGTTGACAAAAATGCCTTGTGTGATATTTTGAAGTATACTCTTTGTGGTATCTGCAACCAGTCAACTTTAAAACTTGAATTTGGACATAAATATGGGTTTTCGCATCAATTGAAACTGGTATGCAAAACATGTTCTGAGCAAAAAATGGAATGCTTTACATCTCCAAGACTTGAAAAAAAATCAAATACATCTACACCTTTCGATGTGAATGTTCGTGCTGTTCAAGCATTTCTTGCAATCAGTGGGGGTCATGCATCGGTTGAAAAATTTTGCATGTTTCTCAATATGCCTTTGATGTCGAGTAAAACTTTTAATGAAATTAAATGCTACATTAACTCAGTGTCTCTTGCTTCCCAAACTGTGTTGAACTATGTACATAACAGCGTTCAAAATGCATACAGCAAATTGAATCAAAATGGGTCAAATACAGTTACTGATATTGCTGTTTCTTTTGATGGGACATGGTTGACCCAAGGACACACATCCCAAATCGGCCTTGGCTGTGTAGTCGACACTTTAATAGGATATGTTATTGACTATGAAATTGTGAGCAAGTACTGTCCAACATGTATAAGTGCGAAAAATGAATTAGGCGAAACTACAGCTGAATACGATGTTTGGTATTCTGGCCACAAAAATTCCTGCCAGATTAACCACGTTGGGACATCAGGAGCAATGGAAATTAAAGCTGCAGCTAAAATTTGGTCTCGATCAGAAGCATGTGGTTTCCGTTACACAACATTGTTATCTGATGGTGATGCTAAAACTCATAAATTCTTAAATAGCCTAAAAATATATGGACCAGATGTTGAAATTTTGAAAGAAGAGTGTATTAATAACGTTAGTAAAAGGTTAGGCACCAGCTTACGCAATATTGTGAAAGATTGGAGAGCTAAAGGTATCACTTTAGGAGGAAAATCTTATGGCAGCCTAAAAGAAACAACGATAAAAAAACTAACGCAGTATTATCAGAAAGCTATTCTGGAAAATAAAGGAGATATTATTCAGGGCATGAAAAAATCTATATATGCCACGCTTTATCACAGTATCTCGTCAGATACAAATCCAATGCACATGAAATGTCCTCCTGGCAAAGATTCGTGGTGTTTTTATCGAAGAGCTTAAAGGTGAAAAACCTGCACCACATAAATTTAATATTGGAACACCAATAAATCCAGATTACTTGACAAAAATTGTTCCAATATATCAAAGGTTAGCTTCTGATAGTCTTTTGAAAGTATGTGCCAGATGTCTGACTCAGAACAGCAACGAGAGTCTGCATAGCGTGATTTGGAGTAAATGCTCTAAAGAAACTTCAGCGAAATCACACGACGTGTAAATATAGCTGTTTCTGAGGCAGTATCAGAATATAACTTTGGTACTTTGAAAGCCTTAAAAGAAATACAAAAGGCAGCTAATTTGGATCTTGGTGAAGAAGCAGTAAAAATTGCTGCCACACGTGATTACAGATGTAAAAAAGAAAGAAATCGCCAAAATAATCTTGCTTTTCGCATAGCTCGTCGAAAAGTAAAACTAGCCAATATGCAAAAAGAAAAATATTCAAAGAAAAAAGAAGGGATTACATATAGTCCTGGGTTATTTTAAACATAAACGGTAAAAAAAATATGAAGATATGAGCTAGAATTATTTTAAAATCATCGTAAAATGGGTTCGTATGTTATTTATCGCAATTTTTTAAAAATGTAAGGTACTGAAAATTTTAAACATAAAAAATTATAATTTTCATATAATAACTTTATAAAACTTTTATCATGTGCATGTAGTATATACAGTAATTTTTTAGTAATTTTATTGCACTTATATATATCTTTTTACAGCAAATAAAAACTTTAAATTGATTTATCACAGAACAAAAAAAAATCGTTTGTTTTCTTTCATTTAAAATGCTAAGGCTTTTTTTCTATTGCATGAAATGTTTTGAATTTTTTTTTTACAGATTGCTATTAATATATATAACAAAAGTTGGTATGCATTTTTGAATCAAAGCAATACATATGTTTTTAAAAATATTTGAACTTAGAATTTACATGTTTTTTAAGGATTTTTTCATAATAATTCATAAAACTTTTTTTTTTTAGGAATTTGAATCATGTTATTTCCAAACCCATACCAACTTTTGTTGTACATGGTTTGACAAATATGTAAATCAAATTTCCTGTGTGTACGACAATTATTGTACGAGGAGTAGGGTTTTAAAATTACCTCAAAAAGTTTAAAATTTTTTTTAAAAAAAATTAAATGGATTGCTTTTTGTGATATTTTGAGCAAATATTCTGTCTTACATATTGCATATACATAGGTTACAAGGAAAAAAATTGTAAAAACCATAAAATCAAAGATTTTTGTTTAAATCGTACCGCGTCCCCTTAATCATTGCATGAATATCAGTGCACTTTTGTAGTGCATCTTGCCTACTTCCATCCTAATGGCGTGGCAATTTGGTCTGAAAAGGTAATTGCTATTTTGTTTCTTTATTGGCTAATTATAATGTTTAATCGGTGTTGCAAAATAGTTCAAAATATAGCCTACAAAAAAATAAAATGGCACTCAATTCAAACTAATTGGGATTGTCAATATCGTGATTTAAGTTAGAATTTTAGATACTTGTCTATCTGGCGTCACCACAACCAAAATGGCGCCATGCGAATCGCTCCTTGATATAAAAACGAAGATTTTTACACATTTTATATGAAGAAAAATATTAATAAGATATTGGTGGGAATTAGCACAATTCGTGTGGTGCCAATTTGGCTACAGTGATGCTAATACGCACGAATACGAATGCTAGTACTAATTTTTATTTACATCTAAGATTTTCTGGCATGTTCTTTTTTTTTCCTGAGCTGTTTATGGTAGTTTCATGAAAATCAGATCTTTATTTATCTATTTAAGGTTGCTTTTTGGTTTGAATGAATACCATAATTTTTATATACTATGTTACATACTTATTTGTTTATTTTATTCATATTTCCATTTTTCATATTTAAGATTTTCCGTGAGTGTTTTGTTTGTTCAGCACTGTGGTTATGGTAATTTCATCAAAATTAAGGCTTAATTTTTCTGTTTTACATAGCCTTTTATTTTAAATTGTTATAATTTCCATTTTAGTGTCACGCAGTCTTATATTTGTTTATATTCTGAACTATAATTTTCATGCTTATTGTAGTTTACATTAATTATGTGATATCGTGACTCGGGTTTTTAGCCAAAAAATGATTTTTGGAGCTTTTTGTAAACTAAATCTTAGATTATGAGGTATTTATGTATTAGCAGGGGGGTAACTATTGCTGTATCAATGATACCAACATGTGATTACAGTCCCACTAACAGGACTCTCATATCTAAAATAAGACCCCGAAGGATTTTTGACACAGGGCCCAATTCGAAGTAACTATGCCGTGTATTAGCGTCACCGTAGCAAAATTTGATTTACACCTTGATAATAAAACAATGAAGATTCTAACATATTTTATATGAAAAACCTATCGGGGTCAGATTTTGGCGGAAAAGTGCGCGATTCGTGAAACACCATTTTGGCTGCGGTAACACTAATACGCAAGTACTGATAGTATAATTGCTTATTCATCAACATAAATATCTGTGGATTATTTCGACAAAAAAGTTACCATTACTTCTTGCCTGATTTTATTCTTATATTCAAGAATAATAATAATCTGTTACCAGGGCCGCCGCGTGGGGGTGGCAAAATTGTTCACCGCACAAGGGCGCCTGGGGCAGGGGGCGCCAAAATTTATAGTACTTATAGTTTTTTTAATTTAATGTTACTTACATAAAAGTTGTTAATGAAAAACTTGCAATTTTGCATGTTTTATATTTTATTAGCAATACAATAAGATTTTTTTTTTTGAATTTTATATTTTAGTTTAATTTTGTTTTCTTTTCTGCGGATTGTTTTCGTTTGTGTAAAAAAAATTTGATTTCCGATACCAACAATAAAAAGCGCTTTTTTTCGGAATGTGTTCAAAACCTAAGAATTTGTAACATGTAAAAACAGGAATCGGGAATTATTTGTATCGGCATATATTTTTATTCATATGCTGAGAAGATGTTGTGGCTCAACGTATTTGTTTTGTTTGCAATGATAAAATATGTACATTTTTAAAATTATATAAATCGCTTGATTTTTCTTCTCCAAATCATATTTTGCTTCATGTATACTGTGTAACAGTTACATTTAAACTCTGCCTTCCCTTGAAAAATAACGACAGCCAGGTGGCGCTACTTGTTCTTGGGGGAAAGGAGAACGTTTTTTTCCAGAGTTTTTTTCCGCCGGTTGGTCCCCGAGCGATGGGTACACGTGGAGTCAGGGAAAGCCTTTCCCCCCTTTTATGTCTAGTTCCTACATTATGTATTTTTGTTTGTGTGTGTGTCTCCTTGTGTTGTGGAACTTCATGAACATTAAAATATCTTGTTCCTGTAACCATCAAAGGCTGCATTACTAAGTATTTTCACAACATGGGAGTATTACAATGGCTGCCCAACGTGTTTTCTTTTACCGGCATTTTGCTTTCCTTCGACAAGTAACCACGTGTATAACGTGTTATGTGTGTGTCGCCCTGACACTAAATGTGAAAGTGCACGATTTTATTGTAAAACCCAAAGTGAAAGTGTTATGTATGTGTCGCCCTGACACTAAATGTGAAAGTGCACGATTTTATTGGAAAACCCAAAGTGAAAGTGTTATGTATGTGTCGCCCTGACACTAAATGTGAAAGTGCACGATTTTATTGGAAAACCCAAAGTGAAAGTGTTATGTATGTGTCGCCCTGACACTAAATGTGAAAGTGCATGATTTTATTGGAAAACCAAAAGTGAAAGTGTTATGTGTGTGCCAGAGGAAAAATCATCGATAGTGTGTTGAGTAAAAAGTGAAAATATCTTATGTGAATTCATCTTATGTCATTTAAATGCGCGAATGGTGCTTGCAACATATATATATATATAATCTGTTCTTTTAAAGAAAAATCTCTTTCAGAGATTGTGTGGTTGAAGAAAACGAAAAATTAAATCTGTGAGTAGATGCAACAAATCTTTTGTAAATAATATTGAAGAATGTGATTGTGTATGTTTCTTAAAATATTAATATATATATTTTGTTTCAAATAATTTAATATTCTTGTTTATTCTTATTTCAATCTGCTGTTTAAAATACCTTGAAATTTAAACTGTGAAAGATCATTTCTGCTTTCAAACAGAAGCAACTTGTTTAACAATATTCATAAATATATGTGTGTTTTAAAATAATTGCTATATAATAATTTGCTACAAACAATTGCTATATTGAGTAAACGATGAAATTCTTGGTTATAATTATCCGAAGTCGAATAATTTTTTTTTTAAAAAAAAAGTTCAAATATTAAAAAGAAAAGTATATGAGTATCCACTTCCTTTTTCTGTGCTTGTGTTAGTTTAAACGATGATTCATCCAGAGAATGTGATATGCTGAATAGGCAAATAAATAAAATAGGGAGTAGACAGTTCAAGGTTGTTTGCAAAATGTTCTTTATGACTGAGTTCTTTTAATTTTTTTTATTTTATTATTTTTGTTGTTGCTGATAGAATAATAAGCATATTTTAAGTGTTTGAAGGTATTATGGTATATTTTGGTTATAAATGAATGATCATTATAAGGATTTTCACAATCAAATAAGGGGGGATTTACAATTGTCATTATTTAAAGTGTATATATATTGGGTACTTTGAGAATTTCATATTCATAATTAAGATTCACAGTGTGGTATATTTAGCCTTTAAATGTTTTTCATGTAATAAGTATATACTTTTAGCATAGCATAACATGTAGTGACAGTTTTTCAATGTGCTATTGTGTCTCATAATTAACTTTATATTTTGATACACAGCTGAGTTGTGGAAATTTATTTAGATTTTCACGGGATCTTTTTATATGTTATGAAATGTTTCTCTTATTTATGTTTTTTTCCCTACAGGGAAGGCAGTTGTTAATGAGTAGCTAATATGTAATAATTGCTTATTGGGATAACTAACTTAATTTACAACTTCCAGTATACATAAAAAAAATTGAATTTAGTTTTATTTAAGAGATAAATATGGCTTTCCTCTCAAAGGGAAAAAAGATAGACCTCTATAATTTAGGAATTGAGCTACGAGTTGATGTAACTTCAGATGATAAAATCATCGATTTGCGTGAGAAAATCACTTCATGCTCATTCTTTAAGGATAATGCGCAGTTTGTGAAAGAAATGCTGGATAACATTGTTGATGAACTTAAATCGCTTGAAGATGAAGCCATAAAGAAAATAGAACGGGAAGACAAGTGTCTAGTTGAGCAGAGAGCATTTGAGCTTGAAAAGCTTAAATTACAAGCAAAAAATCCTCTACCGTCCTTAGGTAATGCCCCTCAAATAGATTCTAGCCCCATGAGGCTCGACCTGAAAACAGTATTACCCACATTTATTCCTGATAAAGATGACATGTCATTGTTCTTAACAGTGTTTGAAAGACAAATGAAGCTTTTAAATGTACCTGCGGATTTTTGGGTATCACACTTAATTGGAGTCCTTCCAAGTGATATTGGCAGATTAAATGCAAGAGAACCAGAAGAGATGTTTAAAAATTATGCCCACATTCGCAATATTTTATTACAAAGGTTCAAACTGACAGCTGACCGTTTCAGAGTTCTATTCAGTAGACATCAGAAACAGGATCATTCCACATGGAAAGATTTCTTTTTTGAGCTCAGAACCTTCTTTGAAGGTTGGCTAAAGGAATTAGAAGTCAACTCTTTTGACTCGTTGAAAGATCTCATCATTGCAGATCAAATTAAAAAAAAATGTCCTCCCGAGTATAAGAATCATTTCCTTGACAGTTGGGAAAAACTTAATGATCCAGTCGTGTTAGCTGAAAAGCTGGACTCGTATGAAAATGTTAAACTTCCTTCTCAAAAACTAACAAAACTCCCCAAACCACCAGAGTTAAATAAACCTCGGTTTCCTAGAAACACGGGCAATCCGGAGTTTAGAAAGTCTAATTTATTCAAAGTTGAAAAGAATGTTTCCGGTAACCACAACAGTACTTCTGTTAACTCTAGCTACATGCCAGCACGAAATATTAACACTGGTTGTCACCCACCTATTTCTTGTTATGGTTGTGGCAACCCTGGATTTATTAAATCAAAATGTCCAAAATGCTTACAAAAAAAAGAGACTGCCTCTGTCAATGCCATACAGATGTGCACTTGTCTTACCACTCCAGTAGCTCTACTTGACATTCAAGTTTATGAAGCTACAGGCACAGTTTGTGCTGATACAGGAGCTAGCCAGTCAGTTGGGGGAGAATTAATGTTTAACTTTTTAAAGAATCGTGGACAAAAATTCACAGAGTTTCACCTTTCTATATTTAGCTGATGGTCAGCAATCCACATCCCTTGTTAAAAAAGCTAAAGTGCCAATCACCATAGGTGGACGAACTTTCCAAACCGATTTAGTCTTTTTGCCAAATGCAAAGGGTAACCGCACCCTTCTAGGTGTTGACTTTTTAAGGACATCAGGAATCGTAATGGACATGCGTAATAATTTTTGGTATTTTGGTAACAAACCAAGTTTCAAGATACCTTTCTCAAAAGATGTTCCTTTGCCTGTAGACGACAGCACTGCCAAAATAAATAGTAGTTCCTGTCCCGCAAATTCAATTCTTAGTGATGTTCCATTACAAATCAAACCTGTTGATGAAACTGAGATTGAATATCTCCATTTACGAGAAGAAGGACAGGCCCTGAATGTAGAAGAAAGAAATTATTTGATGGTGCTACTTAATGAAAGTAAAGATGTTTTCAGACTCGGGGGAGAACCAACTCCATTCGTGAAACACTTTATAAACACAGGTGACCACCCACCAGTTTCAACTGCACCTTATAGATTATCTCCAAACAGAAAAGAACTCTTAAGGAAAGAAATTGATAAACTTTTGGCTAATAATATTATAGAAGAATGCGAGTCCCCATACGCAGCTCCAGTGGTTTTAGTGCCCAAGTCTAATGGATCTGTTAGGTTGTGCATAGATTATCGTAAATTAAATGCGATTACTATACCTGACAAATATCCCCTGCCCCTTATGGATGCTCTTTTACATGATGCAAAATCTTCTGCTTTTATATCTACCCTTGACTTAAAATCCGGTTATCATCAAGTAGAGGTTAATCCAGCGGACCAGGACAAGACTGCATTCGTTTGCTCTTTTGGTACATTTAGGTACAAAAGAATGCCCTTTGGACTTCGCAATGCCCAGCGACCTTTCAGCGTCTTATGGACCAATTTCGTAATGGATTGCCAAATGTAAATATTCTGGTGTATTTAGACGATATCGTTGTGTTGTCTGAAACGTTTGAACAACACATTGAGGACTTAAGAAGGGTCTTCGACAGACTTAAAAAATTTAAATTATGTGCTAACAGAGAAACATGTAAGTTTGTTTGCTCTCGTGTAAAATACCTTGGATTATGGATAACTCCTAAGGGAATAGAGGTGGATCAAGATAAAACTGCAGCGATACAAAACATTCCTTCTCCGAGAAATCTAAAGCAGCTACAGTCATTTTTACAGACCTGCTCATGGTATAGAAAATTCATCCCGAATTTTTCAGATATTGCTAGACCCCTTAGCAACTTGACAAAGAAAAGTACTGCTTGGAAATGGAGGGAAATTGAGCAACAAGCATTCCAGACCCTCAAGCAATGTTTAATAACCCCGCCAATACTGAAGCAAGTTGATCCTAAAAAGCCTTTTATCATCCGGTCGGATGCAAGTAGTTACGTCCTAGGTGCAGTTCTGCTACAAGGAGAAAGTCCCGCCAATGAACAGCCAATAGAATATGCCAGTACACTCTTAAGCTCTGCTGAGAAGAATTACTCGACAACAGAACGAGAAGCCTTGGCTGTAGTCTGGGCCCTTAACAAATTTAGAGGGTATATTGAAGGTGCAGAAATAACAGTGGCATCCGACCACCAACCATTAAAGTGGCTGATGAGCTTAACATCTCCAACCGGAAGATTAGCCCGTTGGGCACTTCAAATACAATCTTACAATCTGAAGGTTGATTATTTTCCCGGAAGATGCAATGTTATTGTAGATATGCTTTCTAGGCCAGCGTCTAAGGACGAAGAAATTTGTGAATTAAAAACTATAATTATTGATTTCCCGACAAGAACAGCTAATGAACTAAGAACAGAACAATTGAAGGATCCTGAGTTAGAAAAGATAATTAATTGCTTTGAAAACCCCAACAAGGGAGTTGACTTTGCCAATTGGACTGGGAGAGGGTACGTGATGAATCAGGGAGTACTATATCGGTACTTACCTCATGTTGAAGTCGATGAAGCTCAATTAGTTGTCCCTACTCACGAGAGAGAGAAGATATTAAAATTGCACCACGATGCTCCCACCGCTGGACATTATGGAGCTGATGGTACCTTTTCTAGAATTTCTTCAAAATATTATTGGACTGGTATGAGGAAATTTATTGCCGATTATGTGAAGAGCTGTTCAGAGTGCATTAGATATAAAGCCACAAACCAGAAACCTGCTGGTCTTCTGCAGACCCCTGTTCCAGCTCAACGATTCGAGAGCATAGCTATTGATCTTTTTGGTCCTTTACCAGAAACGAGAGAAGGAATGAAGTGATATTCATAGTGGAAGATTACACCACAAAATGGGTAGAGTTATTTCCATTAAAGCAAGCTACTGCTAAAGAATGTGCTATAACACTTCTAAATGAAGTCTTCCTAAGGTACGGCGTGCCCCGTCGACTAATATGTGACAATGGGACTCAATTTGTAAGTGCGGTAATGCAGCAGTTATGTTATGTCTTGGATATCAATCAAAGTCTCATTCCCGTATATCACCCACAGGCAAATCCAGTAGAAAGAAAAAATAGGGACTTGAAACCTCGCTTGGCAATGATGGTAGGTAACAACCATACATTATGGATTGAAAATCTACCAGCTATTAGGGGTTCGCATTGAATACTGCAAAATGTGAGTCCACAGATCACACGGCAGCATACCTAACCTTCGCCAGAGAATTACGAACTTTAGACCAAGTAAATACTGATCTACGATCTGTCATACATAACGATAATTTTGTACCTGAATTTACACCCTATTTAAAACTCTTTGAAGGATATATGTCACAAATTAAAGAAAATATTGAGATGAGTCAAGATCGTCAAAAAACATCTGCTGACAAATCACGTAGACCAAGTCCTGACTATAAAGTTAATGATCTAGTATGGGTAAAACTGCACCCATTAAGCAAAGCGAGTCAAAACAGGAGTGCCAAACTGATGCCCAGGAGAGACGGGCCTTACA